>CM062810.1:863352181-863797205 GCA_031772625.1 Pinus tabuliformis
TGTTAAAAAAAATTATGTACTTGAATGACTATATTTGTGCATAGAGGAAACATTCCTAAATGTATTAGTTATAATTTAATGGTAGAATATCATGTATGTTAAGAGATATGTTCTGGATTCATGACCCTGTAGCCTTCATTTCCAACAATGGAGAAGAGAGTCACAAATTAACATTTGAATTTAAGAGATGAATCTTAAATTAGGTTGCATGCCTCCACCTCCTCCTCCTCCTCCTCATCCACCTCCTCCTCCTAATCCTAATCCACCTCCTCCTCTTTCACCTCCACCTCCTCAACAACCTCCATCTCCCCACCTTCTACTCTCCACACTCCATCTCCACCACCTTCTCCTCCTCTCCTCTTCCACCACCTATACGTCCCACCACAATCCTCCACCAAAACCTCCACCTCCACCACCACCTCGTCCTCCTCACCCTACACATCCCCACCACCTGTCCTCCACCCTCCACCTCCACCTCCTCGACCACCTCCAACTCCTCCCCCTACACCTCCACCTCCACCGTCAACTCCTCTTTCTCCTCCTCCACCTCCTCTTCCCCCACCTCCACCTCCACCACCTCCACCTCCACCTCCTCGACCACCTCCAACTCCCCCTACACCTCCACCTCCACTGTCAACTCCTCTTTTTCCTCCTCCACCTCCTCTTCCCCAACCTCCACCTCCACCACCTCCACCTCCACCTCCTCGACCACCTCCAACTCCTCCCCTTACACCTCCACCTCCACCGTCAACTCCTCCTGCACCTCCTCTTCCCCCACCTCCACCTCCACATCCTCCACCTCCTTCTCCTCCACCTACACCTCAACCACCTCCACCACCTATGCCTCAACCATTTGCCTCCTCTTCTGCATCTGCCTCCTCCTCCACCACCACATCCCCAACAACCTCCTCCACCTCCACCACCACTTCCTCTACCTCCACCTCCACCACCACATTCTCTACCTCCACCTCACCTCCACCTCCACCTCCACCTTCAAATTACTGACTCCACCACCACCACCTCCACCTCCTCCTCCTACTCCTCCACCTCCACCACCACCTCCTCTACCTCCACATCCACCTCCACCTCCTCCTCCACCATATCCACCTCCACTACCTCCTCCTCCTCCACCTCCACCATCCACCCCCTCCTCCTCTAGCTCTAGCTTCAGCTCCTCCACCACTACTCTCCTCTCCTCCTCCCCACCTCCCCTCCACCTCTAACCACCTCCTCCTCCCTCCTCCTCCTCCTCCCTCCTCCCACCTCCTCCTCCTCCTCCACCTCCCTTTCCTTCACACCTACTCCACCTCCTCTTCCCCCACACCAACTCCACCATCCTCCAGCACCTCCAAATTCTCCTCATCCTCCACCTCATCCTCCCTATCCTCCTTCTCACCTCCACCTCCACCTCCACCTCCTCCTCGACCACCAACACCACCTCCTCCTCCTCCTCCTCGAACACCTTGTCCTCTAACTCCACCTCCTTCTCCACCTCCACCTTCACCACCACCTCCTCTTCCTCCACCTCCACCTCCTCCACCACCTACACCTCTTCCTCTACCTACACCTCCACCTCCTCTACCACCTTCGCTTCCACCACCTCCTCCTCTTCCTCCTCCACCACCACCACCTGCTCCTCCTCCTCCTCCTCCACCACCACCCCCTCCTCGACCACCTCCCCAACCTACACCCCCTCCTCCTCCTCCACAACCTCCTCCACCACCTCTGCCTCCTCCTCCTCTTCCTCCACCACCTTTGCCACCTCCTCCTCCTCCTCCACCTCTAGCTCCTCCACCACCTCAAACTCCACCACCTCCTCCTCCACCTCCACCTCCTCCTCCACCATCTCCTCCTACTCTACCTCCACCTCCACCTCCACCTCCTCCACAAACACCTTCACCTCCTCCTCCTCCATCACCTCCACCTCCAACTCCCCCTCCTCCTCCTCCACCACCTCCACCTCCAACTCCTCCTCGACCTCTGCCTACTCAGAAAACCTAAGAATTAAATCAAAATTACATATCATTTAATTCCCTTTATTTATGATACTTTTGATTCATTCTTTATAGTGATAAAAGATATCAATATATACATGATAATATAACAAGTAATATGTATAACAATTTAAAATATAAATAAATAATTATGAGAACAACAATTTTTTTTTTTGTAAAATGTATATAGAAAAGTAACACGACTCATATTCTTAATTTCCAAAAATATTTAAAATCAATATATTAATTATATAAAATCTTTAAAGAATAAAATAAAGTAAAAACTCAATCGCCATAGACATAAATTCTCGGAACCCCTAAGTAACATACAATCACAAAACACAACCAAGCTTCATAAAACCTCCACTAAGTATGATGGAACACCAATAATAATGATATTATAATCTCATATATGTGGACTTAAATGGAACTACAAATATCATCCCGCTCATTGGACCAAATGAGGTTAAGGTGGTTGAAACACAATATTAGTGTTCGTATGCTTCAATACCTTGGCTGCTAAGATGTATTGCTAAGATGTATGTCTAATGTATTGGTGTATTTCTAATGTATTGGCACACTAAGATGTATTTTGATACCTTCATTTTACTTCTACTATTATAACAAAATAGAAGTTATGGTTTTCAATATCAAAGTTGAAAGAGTTGCGAACATAAAAAAATAAACACACCTCACAACATTTTCCTCTTATATTTAAAAAAAATAAAAATAATTCTAATTATTTTAAATTTATTTGTGTATTAAAATTTTAAAAATATATGATATTTCCAAATTCCAGTTCTTACATTATTTGTATAAATTTATATTTGAAAATATTAAAAATACATTTTTATATTAAAAAATATATTTTACAAAGTTAAATTTATTTTTGTATTTAAAATTTTAAAAATATATAATTTCAGTACCAAATTCCAATTCCAATTAAAAATAGTTGAATCCATTTTCATATTAAGATATAGTTAAAAAAAAAAGACATCAAAGTGTATCACCCGCCAAAAGAACTTTTCCAATCAGTCGTTTCACAAACCCCCCAAAGAGATGAATGTTTGCATGAATTTCTACGAAGTCAAGGTTGTGATCTCGTTTTTCGAATCATAATTCTGTGGCTACAGGTATCTATGATTTATGCCTTGGTAACCATAATCCAAAACACGATTGGAGCAATATAGAAATGAGCTTATATAGTACTTGAGGCCGAATCTTGATGGCGAAGTGCTCAAATTTTTCTGTGTTAACAAAAGTATAATAGAACACTAAAAATATCAATAAGTATTTCTTCTAGTTGCAGAAAGAGAATTATACACACGTGCTCAACATTTCAAATGTGCAAACAAAATTATCCATAAATGCTATGTATAATTATACACCTTACTTTAAAATTCAAAAAAGATGCATAGTTTCAAATGTAGAAAGAAAATTATTAATTATTCACAAATTATATCCATAGTTACATGGTTTCAAATGTACAAACAGAGTTAGTCACAAATGATATATGTAGTTGCAAAAAAAATTATAAACCTTACTTAAAACAAGGCTCGAAAAAAGGCATGATTTCAAATGTACAAACAAAATTATCCATAAAAAATATTCATAGTTGCGAGAAAAGATTATAAACCCTACTTTAAAACAAGGCTCCATAACTACGCATGGTTTTAAATGTGCAAACGAAATTTTCCCAAAATCTCCCAACAATCTCCCAACAAAGATACAGAGCTGCTCTTCCAACAAAGATGCTCTCCCAACAAAGATACAAAGGAGCGTTGATCGAACAGAGGACCTTCATATATTCAGTCAAACCCTCTCCAAACAAAGATACAGAGGAGCGTGGATGGAACACACGATTCATATATTCAGTACGCCCTCTCAACAAAAATAGAGGCAACAACATTGTGGATCGAACACACGATTATCTCTCAACAAGGATACAGATACAGAGGCAACAACATTGTGGATTGAATTGGGACATCTTGAAACAATTGGGACAGATTGCTATTTTGAAATCCGGCTTGAACAGTGATGAAACGGCTATGAATAAACGGCTCGAATTCGGATTCCTCTGCTGAAGAGATTGCGATTGTGAAATCCGCTTGGAAACTGTTCGAACTCTCTTAACTAAATGCGAGGGTTGAATTCAAGAAATGCGAATTACAACAACCCAAAAAGCAAAAAGTTACTCAAAAATAAAAAAACTTACGTAAATATAAAATGTAGAATATTAATTAGATTCGTTAAAGCTATACCAACAAAACAAAAAGACAAAGACAAGTAACTTTAAATTAAAAAAATACAAACCAAAATAATTAACGCTAGAATTTTAAATAAAAAGTTAAATTTAAAAACAAAAATAAAGGTAACATTAAATAAAATGAAAATCAAAATCAAAATAATTAACCTTTAAATTTTAAAATATACAAAGTAAGAAATGAAAAGTGAAATTTAAAAACAACAATTAATTTCTTTTGAGGTAAAAGATTTACCATTTCAAAGTTATAAAGATGGAATGGTTGATGGCAAAGCAAAAAAATTAAAAGTTAAATTTTAAAATAATATTTATTTGCTTTTAAAATAAAAAATTGGTAGTTTCCACATAAAACATAAAATATGGAACCTATTTCTACCTAAATTTTAGCTTGAAATTGACATATAGTAACCTTGCTATAATAAATAATTTAGAACATCCCTTAAATATGGAGGGACAATAAATTCAATCAAATCTACTTGACGTATAACCTTCTCAATAACATTATGACTTTCTTGAATATGGATAGTAGACTTCAGAAAGAGTATTTAAATTTTTCTTTTTTACATCTTTATATTTTGGTATATGTTGTCAATGGAGATACTTCGTTCTCTATCATTAAGTTGAATATGAGAACCAAATTTATCAAGTTAAAGGGTTTAGTTGGTACCAATTAGTTAAACTTTGAATTGAATATGTAATAGAAAAAAAATTTACATGACTCTTAGCATAATTTTGTGTGAGATTTTTTAGGATAAAACACAGGTGACTACTCCATTATAACTAAAAAGATATCACAAGCTTACAAAATCCAGGGAAATTAAAACAAACATAATTTTTTGTTACCTCAAATTATATTCTGGTTTCATTAATTATAATTCTTAAGATGGATCAACTAATCTCCAAAATTTGTTGTTCTCAAGCATTACTATGGAGGTGTGAATCACTTATTTTTTACTCTAACCTAGAAACGATTACTTCTCTTCAATTTATTCCTAGACATGCCCATATTGAAACAATCCTTGAAATTATCATTAACTTGCATAGCCAAATCCTATTTCAAACTATTAGAGAATGTTTATTATTACATGGTATATTAACAAAATATAAAATATTGTGCATAATATTTCTATGCATGATATCCCGATTATTGAAACGCTATAATAATTAGCTACACTAATTAATAAATATTTTTTGACAATAATAAATCAATTTTTTTTTAATATTAATTATCAATAAGATTATAATACTAATTTATATTAGTTAATACAAATATAGAATATGCCATTTTTTTTATTTAGGGAATCTAATTTATAATTTAATATTATTGTATTATGGATCACCCTCAACAAAGAAAAGCAATATTGAAGAAATACAATATTTCGCAGGGACCATCATTAAAAATAAAACACTAAATAAAAATATTTGAAAAAAATGTACAGTCTTACTTATGGAGGATTTGGCCTTTTCATTAGAATCCATCAATACAATTTCAAGAAATACTGTGACTTTTCATTGATTCAAATAGCTAGAATTATGAGAAAAAGGTCATTTTTTCTCTTAGTTAGACTACATGAAAAAAAAGAAAAGAAAACCTTTATTATATGTTATTGTCTATATGACTTTCCATTATCCTCTTTATGAACACCATCATGCATGCACATTACCAATTTTTTTAGTCACTAACTCAAAGCAATGGATTCCATGGAATGCTTTTCCGTTATGATCATGGAAAATCAATGGAGAAAGGACTCTATGATGTACCACTCATGAATAAGAATTTTACTCTCTCTCTCTCTCTCTCTCTCTCTCTCTCTATATATATATATATATATATATATATATATATATATTATATTTATATATATATATTTGTATCTATGTGTATGGATGAGAGCAGGGATTTGGGTTTCATATTTTAGCGAGAGAGGGATTGTTTAGGTAAAAAGAAAGAGTAGTAGATCAACTAGTTGAATGGCCCAATCAAGTGGTCGATCATTTTTCTTAAGCCCTAAGAAAATAGATTTATAAATATAATTGAATTGAAAATTTAGGCACTCCATCGAGCTTTCAAATTCTTAAAGTACACATTTCCAGTACCCCTTATGCAAAATTTTTTGCAATATCTTTTTGTAACCTAGTGAAATTAAATTTTCTAATTCATATCATAGTCTTCATCTATTTTCTATTAAGCATAATGCTTCAATTTCTTTGGAGAAATTTAAAGAGGTCGATTGAAAAAACAATAACACAAAATTTTCAAAACGAAATAAAATTCAAAAAATAGTTCAAAAAAAACATATGAGAATACATGTGTCTGCAAAATCCAATTGAAATATTACTTCATAAACTTCAAAAAATAATAAACAAATATTTCTTTCATAAACAAATAAAATTTTGATATCAAAGACATAGTTCTCTAGTTGTATATCATGCTTATGTATGTGTAAACTCATTACACAAAAAGGTAAGAAAGAACAAAAAAAAATAAGCCCATAATAAAAAATAAAAAACACATTTGAAAATTATATCATTATAAAGCATCAATTTCTAGCTAATTAATTTATAAAGTATAAAATTTCTTGCAAATTATGATAAATGTTTTGTGGTATATTTTTTAAATGTATTGAGTAATTGCACTTGCAAATTTCTTATCATCATAATCGTTTGTGATATTATAGTTATTTTTATTATTGAAATGTCTATTAATTAATAGTCATTATGATCATTTGTAGAAATAAATTGGATGTTATTAAATTGACTATCAATATGCACATAAAATAAGTTAATTCCCAAATTCAACTCATTTAATGTGTAATTGCTATAGATGATATTTATGTCTGGGTAAAACCATTATATATGCACGAATACAAACATATACACAAAATAAACTATAATCACAAGAATTTGAAATTCTATCATAAGAAAAAATGTGAAATTGTAATTAATAGTAAGAATTTATTAATTAAAAATAATTGTGATTTTAAAGTACACACATTGAATAGTGGTGGTTACAAAAACGAATACAGTGTCATTCATGATTTCATTTTCATTTACTAAAATAAGTGAACCTATATTAAATTTAACATAGATAAGTTGTGCAAGAATTCAATTCATTCTTAGTGTAATTCTTACATTGGATACTATGCATGCCTAAAATCATCACGTAATTTATTCATATAAAGTTAGTCTAACTGTTTTTTTGTGTTCAATAATTTATAGACATACAAACACAAGCAAACAAACCAATACATTACATAAAATAAAAACACAAATATTTAAAATTCTACCATCATAAAACATGGATTTGTAACTAATTATCAATATATAATGATTATAAAATAATTTATTTCTCAAAGATGTATTGAATAATGATACTTACAAAATTGGATGTTGGATTGTAGCAAGTTTAGCAGAGACAATAATAAAAAATGGAGATTTAGTTAGAATGGTAGAACGAAATAGAAAAAATTAATATCAACAATCCCAGCATAATTTATGATCCACTTATTGTAATCCAATGGATTGTACAACAATTGGCCGACCAAAGCGAGAAAATAATTGCTCATGTAAATAAATTTCAAGATAAACTCGTAGTTCGAGGGAATGAAAATATATCCACTATAATTCAAAAGGATCACAAAGAATTTTCGCAAGAAAAGCAAGAGTTAGAACAAACATTATATCATAGAGCCCAATATTTTTAATATTTTCCCAATATATTTATCATCCACATGTAATTGGGTATAAACTCAATAATTTCTAATTTGAGAATTCTTCTTTCTAGAAGTAACTCAACCTCAAAAAAGTCTAGCCATGAGAATTATGTTTTTAAAGAGAAAAATCTTAATCCCAACGACAGCAGGAGGAGAGACAATGGTTTAGAGAAGGGAAAAGAGTAAAAGTAGAAGATGGCAATGTTATTGATTATTTTAATGGAATTGTTAATAAAGTGCAACAATTATAACATAAACTACTAGTTGATCAATAATTGTCAGGGTACATATCACTGGCCGACAAGGTACAATATTTGTAACATTTAAAATAATTTGAGGCCCCTAAAGCTATATTTGTATGAAAATGGTCTATATTTGATCAACATCTTCAACTGCTTGCACCAAATACTTATCAAACAACATTCCATATGACTTCAACACGGGCCCTGCAATAGCACAATCATCTCGATCATCTTTCTTACAACATCAATTCAATTTCCTTGAGCCAAGCTTTTAGGATGTGGTCTCTCTTCTGCACAACAACATCACACTCAGGAAATTGAAGATGAATGTTCCGATAGGTCGCATAGGGAAGGGAAAATAAGAGGAATCCAAATTTTAATTATTGTAGGTGTAATTCAAGAAGTTCTCATTTCCCATGAAACTAGATATGCTATTTAGACGACCACCCTTACACTTCTATGCTACATCGCTTCTCTTCTATTCCTATGTTCCTTATCTTCATGTGATTTCTTGTTTTCCTTTCTACTAATAACCGATGGTCATTGTATATATATATATATATATATATATATATATATATTTGGAATATTTTACTAAAATATAAAACGTTGTAAAATATTGGTTATTCTTTCAATGAATTGGAAAATCTTGTAAAATATTAGTGAATCATTTAGTTAATTATAAAATCTTGAAAATTATTGGTGAATTCCTCATTTAATCTTTACAACAAGTTTTTTTTTTCCTTCTTATGCATTGATTCTCTAATATAAAAATGGTTATCCAGTTACCATCAACTTCAAAAACCAACATATTTACGATTTGGTTGTTCATCACCATCTATTCAACTCCTTGGTGTGTAAATATTATAGTAACTACTGCGATTACTTCTTAAATCACTCTATAATTGTTGATGAATAGAGAGTTTTTTGGAATTACAGAAAATGCTCAATGAGATTCACTAAAAGACCAAATATGTAATGAAAGTTAATTTCCTATATTATAAAAAAATCAATTAACACAAACTCATATAAAGCCACAATTTTCGAGTTCAAAAATTTAGCCCACAAAGAAAAGTGTTCATTACTTAGTATAACATGTTAAAAAAGAAGTATCATCAAATTATTTCAACTTGAAAAATGATAATACACTAAAGTGTCTCTTATCCTCCACTAATTACATGTATTAATTCTTTAGCCTTTCCCTCAAAAGTATAATTTCATTAAAGGTATGTTGTTCCCATGACAACAGATCCCCTACAATGAACACATAGGAAGCTAGAGAATAGGTCATTTTTTGATACAAATAGCCAAGTAGAACATATTTCCATTTACTAATCAATATTTTGAAACAAAATACAAGATAAATAGTGGATTCTCTAAAAACTAAAGAATCTTAGGTCATGCAAGAATGTGAACTAGAAATCAATTTTTTTCCTTAAACCATTACATATATAAAAAAGTAATAATAATTACCTAAAATATGTGGAATACCCAAATAGTAAAAAAAGCCATATATTATTGCTAATATCCTATGTTTCTCAAGTAAACATAAAAAGGGAACATAAGTCTTCTTATTCATGAAAAAATTTAACCCAACACTTCTTAAATAAATGATAATTATATCAAACGAGGAATTCCCAAAGAAACGGTTCATTGAACTATAAAACGAGAACTATAAGTGTTTAAGGGACTAATAAAAGTTAAAAAAAACAAAAAAAATCTTGAAAAATGCTTCAAATTCTTGTCCAAGATATCAAATCTAAATGTTAAAGAAATTTCATGTACTTGAATGACTATATTTGTGCCTAGAGGAAACATTCCTAAATGTATTACTTATAGTTTAATGGTAGGGTATTATGTCTGTCAAGAGATATGTTTTGGATTCATGACATTGTAGCTTTCATTTCCAACAATGGAGAAGAGAGTGACAAACTAACATTTGAATTCAAGATATGAATCTTAAATTAGGTTGCATACCTCCACCTCCTCCTCCTCCTTCCCACCTTCTCCTTCGCCACCAGCTCCTCCATCTCCACAACCTCCTCCTCCACAACCTCCATCTCCACCACCTTCTCCTCCTCCTCCTCCTCCTCCACGACCTACACATCCCCCACGAAATCCTCCACCACCTCCACCACCACCTACACATCCCCCACCACCTCCTCCTCCACCCACCTCCAACTCCTTCCCCTACACCTCCACTTCCACCATCAACTCCTCTTTCTCTTCCTCCAGCTCCACCTCCTCTTCACCCATCTCCACCTCCACCTCATTTACCTCCTTTTCCTCCACCTACACCTCAACCGCCTCCACCACCTATGCCTCCCGCTCTACCTCCTCTTCCCCATATACCTCCTCCCCCTCCACCACCTCCCCAACAACCTCCTCCACCTCCTCCATCTCCACCACCACTTCCTCTAACTCCAACTCCACCACCACATCCTCTACCTCTCCCACCACCTCCACCATCACACTACTGACTCCACCACATCCACCTTCACCAAATCCACCTCCACCTCCTCCTCCTAATCCACCTCCACCACCACCTCCTCTACCTCCACCTCCACCTCTACCATATCCACCTCCACTACCTCTTCCTCCTCCACCTCAACCATCCACCCCCTCCTCCTCCTCATCCTCCTCCTCCACCTCCTTCCTCCTCCTCCTCCTCCTCCTCCTCCTCCTCCACCACCACCTCCTCCTCCTCCTCCACCACCTCCACCTCCACCTCCACCTCTTCCTTCACCACCTACTCCACCTCCTCTTCCTCCACATGCAACTCCACCTCCTCTAGCACCTACACATGCTCCTCGTCCTCCACCTCATCCTCCCGTTCCTCCTTCTCCACCTACACCTCCACCTACACCTCCACCTCCACCTCCTCCTCGACCACCAACACCACGTCCTCCTCCTACTCCTTGAACACCTCGTCCTCCAACTCCACCTACTCCTCCACCTCCACCTTCACCACCACCTCCTCTTCCTCCACCTCCTCCACCCCCTTCTCCTCTATCTCTAGCTTCAACTCCTCCACCACTACCTCCTCCTCATCCTCCCCCACCTCCACCTGCACCTCCACCTCCTCCTCCTCCTCCTCCTCCACCTCCACCTCCACCTCCACCCCACCTCCACCTCCACCTTCACCTCTTCCTTCACCACCTCCTCTTCTTCCACGTCCAACTCCACCTCCTCCAGCACCTCCGCACCCTCCACCTCATCCTCCAGCTCATCCTCCCCCTCCTCCTTCTCCCCCTCCACCTCCACCTCCTCCTCAACCACCAACACCACCTCCTCGAACACCTCGTCCTCCAACTCCACCTCCTGCTCCACCTCCACCTTCACCACCACCTCCTCTTCCTCCACCTCCACCTCCTCCACCACATGTGCCTCTTCCTCTGCCTCCACCTCCACCTCCTCTGTCACCTCCGCTTCCACCACCTCCTCCTCTTCCTCCACCACCACCACCACCTGCTCCTCCTCCTCCTCCTCCTCCACCACCTCTACCTCCTCCTCCTGTTCCTCCACCAGCTTTTCCACCTCCTCCTCCTCCTCCTCCTCCTCCACCACCACTACCACCTCTTGCACCTCCACCTCCTCCTCCACCATCTCCTCCTACTCCACCTCCACCTCCACCTCCACCTCCTCCACAACCACCTTCACCTCCTCCTCCTCGACCACCCCCACCTCCTCCTCCTCAACCACCTCCACCTCCAACGCCCCTTGACCTCTGCCTACAAGAAAACCTAAGAAAGAAATCAAAATTACATATCATTTCATTCCCTTTATATATGATACTTATTGATTCATTCTTTATGGTGATAAAAGATATCAATATATACATGATAATATGGCAAGTAATATGTATAACAATTTAAAATATAAATAGGTGATTATGAGAACAACAATTTTATTTTTATTTTTTTTGTAAATTTATATAGAAAAGTAACACAACTCATATTCTTAATTTCCAAAACTATTTAAAATCAATATATTAATTATATAAAATCTTTAAAAGAAATAAAGTAAAAACTCAATCGCCATAGACATAAATTCTCGAAACCCATAAGTAGCATACAATGACAAAACAAAACAAAACTTCATAAAATCTCCACTAAGTATGATGGAACATCAATAATAATGATATTATAATCTCATATATTTGGACTCAAATGGATCTACAAATATCTTCGTGGTCATTGGACCAAATGATGTTAAGCTGGTTGAAACACAAGATTACTGTTGGTATGCCTTCAATACCTTGGCTGCTAAGATGTATGTCTAATGTATTGGTGTATTAGAATGTATTGGTGTATTTCTAATGTATTGGCACACTAAGATGTATTTTGATACCTTCATTCTATTTCAACTATTATAACAAAACGAAAGTTATGATTTTCAATATCTGAGTTGAAAGAGCTGCAAACATAAAAAAATAAACACACCTCACAACATTTTCCTCTTATATTTCAAAAAAATTAAAAATAATACTAATTATTTTAAATTTATTTGTGTATTAAAATTTTCAAAATTATTTGATATCAGTGCCAAATTTCAATTCTTACATTATTTCTATATGTTTATATTTTAAAATATAAAAAATACATTTTTATATTTAGAAATATAATTTACAAAGTTAAATTTATTTGTGTATTAAAAATTTCAAAAATATATAATTTGAGTACCAAATTCCAATTCCAATGAAAAAAAGTTGAATCCATTTTCATATTAAGATATGGTTAAAAAAAGAGACATCAAAGTGTATCACCCACCCAAAGAACTTTTCCAATTTGTCCTTTGACAAACCACCAAAGAGATGAATGTTTGCATGAATTTCTATGAAGTCAAGGTTGTAATCTCGTTTTTTGGACCATAATTTTGTGGCTACACGCATCTATGAGTGATCCCTTGGTAACCATAATCCAAAAATTCAGCCCACACGATTGGGCCGATATAGAAACTAAGCTTATATAGTACTTGAGGCTGAATCTTGATGAAGAAGTGCTCAAAGATTTTTATGTGTTAACAAAAGTATAATATAACACTAAAAATATCAATAAATATTTTTTATAGTTGATGAAAAAGAATTATACACAAGTGCTCAACATTTCAAATGTGCAAACAAAATTATCCAAAAACACTATGCATAATTGCCGGAAAAAAATTATACACCTTATTTTAAAATTCACAAACTATATCTATAGTTTCACAAAACAATTATAAACCTTACTTTAAAAGAAGGCTCGAAAAAGAGGCATGATTTCAAATGTGCAAACGAAATTATCCATTAACAATATTCATAGTTGCTGGAAAAAATTATAAACCCTACTTTAAAACAAGGCTCCAAAACGAGGCATGGTTTTAAGTGTGCGAACAAAATTTTGCCAAAACCATATCCATTGTTGCTGAATTTTTTTTATCAACAACATTTTAAAACAAGGATTCTGCAAACAAAATTATCAATAAACATGGCTTCAAATGTGCAAACAAAACTATCCATAAACGATACATAGTTGAGGAAATTTTTTATAACCAAAAATAAGAAAGATCGAATAAGAAGTAAAAGAAAGATGGAAGAAAAGGAGGCATGCGTCAAGAATGTTGAGATAATTTGAATCGACAGAAATGGCGTCCTTACCTACAACGTGATTTGAGGTAGAATTATAAAGTGCTAGCTGCGTTGAGCGTTGATCGAACACGCGACCTTCATATATTTGGTCTGACGCTGTCTCACGCTCTCCCAACAAAGATACAGAGCCGCTCTTCCAACAAAGATGTTCTCCCAACAAAGATAAAGAGGAGCATGGATCAACCAGAGTACCCAACAAAGATGACCGAAAAGAGGACCTTCATATATTCAGTCTAACCCTCTCCAAAAAAAGATACAGAGTAAGTGGATGGAACACACGATTTATATATTCAGTACGCCCTCTCAACAAAAATACAAAGGCAACAACATTGTGGATAGAACACACGACGATCTCTCAACAAGTATACAGATACAGACGATCGAACAAGCGACCTTCATATATTCCATCTTATTTATATTCAATCTGACTTATGGTCGAAGATATACATTTAACACGCCTTGAAACAATTCGGCACATCTTGAAACAATTGGTACAGATTGCTATTTTGAAATCCCCTGAACAATGATGAAACGGTTATGAATAAACGGCTCGAATTCAGGTTAAATTCAAAAAATACTAATTACAACAATCCAAAAAGGCAAAAAGAAAGTTACCTAAATATAGAATGCGGAATATTAATTAGATTCGTTAAAGCTATACACACAAAAAAATGAAACGGCTATGAAATAAACGGCTCGAAGTCGAGTTGAATACTAATTACAACCCAAAAAGGCAAAAGTTAATAAAAAAGCAAAAAATTACCTAAATATAGAATGCGGAATATTAATTAGATTCGTTAAAGCTATACGCACAAAAGAAAAATAAAGTTAAATTAAAAAAATAAAAACGAAAATAACTAACCCTGCAATTTTAAAATATGCAAAGTAAAAAGTTGAAAGTTAAATTTAAAAACAAAAAGAAATGTAACATTAAATAAAATAAAAACAAAAACCAAAATAATTAACCCTTAAATTTTAAAATATGCAAAATAAGAAATTAAAAGTTAAATTTAAAAACAACAATTAATTTCTTTTGAGGTAAAAGATTGAAAATTTCAAAGTTATAAAGACGGAATGGTTGATGGCAAAGCAAAAAAAATTAAAAGTTAAATTTTAAAATAATATTTATTTGTTTTTAAAGAAAAAAATTGGTAGTTTCCACATAAAACATAAAATATAGAATCCATTTCTACCTAAATTTTAGTTTGAAATTGACATATGGTAGCCTTACTATAATAAATAATTTAGAACATACCTTAAATGCGGAGGAAAAATAAATTCAATCAAATTTACTTATGTATAACCCTATAAACTAGTTGTGGATACAACACTTTGTTCTCAATAACATTATGACTTTCTTGAATATGGATAGTAGACTTTAGTAAGAGTATTTAATTTTTTCTTTTTGACATCTTTATATTTTGGTATATGTTGTCAATGGAGATACTTCATTCTCTATCTTTAAGTTGAATATGAGAACCAAATTTATAAGTTAAAGGGTTTAGTTTGTACCAATTAGTTAAACTTTGAATTGATATGTAATAGAAAAACAATTTACATGACTCTTTGCATACTTTTGTGTGAGATTTTGTAGGATAAAACAAAGGTGACAACTCCATTATAACTAAAAAAATATCACAAGTTTACAAAATCCAAGAAAATTAAAACAAACATAATTTTTTGTTACTTCAAATTATATTCTTGTTTCATTAATTATAATTCTTTAGATGGACCAAATAATCTCCAAAATTTGTTGTTCTCAAGCATTACTATGGAGATGTGAATCACTTATTTTTTTCTCTAACCTAGAAATGATTACTTATCTTCGATTTATTCCTAGACATGTCCATATTGAAACAGTCCTTTAAATTATCATTATATTACATAGCCAAAGCCTATTTCAAATTATTAGAGAAAGTCTATTATTACATGGTATATTAACAAAAATATTGTGCATAATATTTTTCTGCATGATATCCTGATGCTTGAAATGTTATAATAATTAGCTACACTAAGTAATAAATATTTTATGACAATAATAAATCAAAAATATTTATTTAATATTGATTATCATTATCTTACATAGCCAAAGCCTATTTCAAATTATTAGAGAAAGTCTATTATTACATGGTATATTAACAAAATATAAAATATTGTGCATAATATTTTTATGCATGATATCCTGATTCTTGAAATGTTATAATAATTAGCTACACTAAGTAATAAATATTTTATGACAATAATAAATCAAAAATATTTTTTTAATATTGATTATCAATAAGATTATAATAATAATTTATATTAGTTAATACAAATATAAAATATACCATTTTTTATTTAGGGAATTTAATTTATAATTTAATATTATTGTATTATGGATCACCCTTAACAAAGAAATGGAATATTGAAGAAATACAATATTTAACAGGGACCATGATTAAAAATAAAACACTAAATATAAATAATATTATTTCTAATAGAATAAATATTATATAAAGAATATTTGAAAAAAAAAAGGAACAATCTTACTTATGCAGGAATTTGGATTTTCATTAGAATCCATCAATACAACGAGAAATACTGTAATTTTTCATTGATTCAAATTAGCTAGAAAGAATTATGAGAAAAAAGTCATTTCTTCTATAAGTTAGACTACATGGAAAAAAGAAAAGCAAACCTCTGTCATCAATTTTTCAAGGTTATTTATTTTTTGTGTTTTCAATTTTTTCTAACTTTAGCCATAATTGCTAATTGAATATTCTATCCATACTTACATTGATATGATAAAGTAAAGTAGAAATAAGTTTTATATGTTACTGTCTATATGGCTTTCCATTATCCTATTTATAAACACCATCATGCATGCACATTACCAAATTTTTTAGTCACTAACTCAGAGCAATGGATTTTATGGAATGCTTTTCCGTTATGATCATGGACAATCAATGGAGAAAGGACTCTATGATGTACCATTGAGGAATAAGAATTTTACTCTCTCTCTCTCTTTCTCTCTCTCGATATATATATATATATATATATATATATATATATATATATATTTGTGTGTATGGATGATAGCAGGGATGTGGGTGTAGGATGAATAAGAGAAATAATGAAGAAAACAAGAAACTCAACAGATTAACCAAGATAAGAAACTGAATTAGAAACTGAATGTGTTATTCAATAATGATTCTCCGCGCTTTCAATTCCATGGGCATTTGATAGTTTTATATCACCAACTATCGTTACATAACTAATTATTCGGTATACAACTGTCTATTTACATTTACCTAAAATTACTAATTCGATGTCAAACTAACAAACTCCACCTTGACAACAATTGTCCCATTCATTATCTTTCCTGCAAGCCAAGAGAGGCTAAACACCACTGCAACTTCTCTACTGTAACTGGTTTTGTGAATATGTCTGCACAATTTTCTCGTGTATGGACCTTTTTAAGAGCTACTTTTCCGCCATCGATCACATGTCTCAAAAAAATGATACCTTACATCAATGTGCTTGGTTCTGCTGTGATAGGCAGGGTTTGTAGCCAAGTGAACAGCACTTTGACTGTCACAAAGTACATTCACTTTCTCCTGTGTTCTTCCAATTTCATCGAGCAGACCTTTTAACCAGATTGCTTCTTTACTAGCATCTGAAGCAGCAATATATTCGGCTTCGGTAGTTGACAATGCAACCGTGTCTTGAAGCTTTGACATCCAACTAATTGCTCCACCTGCAAGAGTAAAGACGTAACCTGTAGTGGATCTTCTTTTGTCTAACACACCAGCATAGTCAGCATCTACATATCCGTAGACTGATCCTTCACTACCATTAAAGACGATGCAATGATCACTTGTGCCTCTTAGATATCGAAGCACCCATTTCACTGCTTGCTAATTCTCTTTACCTGGATGTGCCATGAACCTGCTGACAACTCCAACTGCATGTGAAATGTCAGGTCTTGTGGATACCATCGCATACATTAAGTTGCCTACCACATTTGCATATGGTACATGAGACATATACTGCTTTTCTTCATCAGCTCTAGGACTCAAAACCGAAGAAAGCTTAAAATGGGAAGCTAAAGGAACATTAACAGGTTTCACATTATTCATAGAGAACTTTTCAAGTACCTTCTCCACATACTTCTGCTGTGACAACTAAAGCTTACCATTTTTCCTGTCTCTGTGTATCTCCATGCCCAAGATATGTTTTGCTGCTCCAAGATCCTTCATATCAAATGTCCTAGAGAGTTGAGCCTTTAACCTGTTGATCTCTTCCATGATTTTGCTTGCAATAAGCATATCGTCAACATACAAAGCTAAGATAATGAATATGCCATTGAAACTTTTGAAGTACACACAATGATCATACTCACTTCTTATAAAGTTCTGGCTCACCATGAAGGAATCAAACTTCTTGTACCATTGTCTGGGAGACTGCCTCAGACCATACAATGATTTCGTGAGCTTGCAAACTAATCTTTTGCTGCGACCTCGTACAAAACCTTCTGGTTGTTCCATATATATCTCTTCGTTCAAATCACCATGTAGAAAAGTTGTTTTAACATCTAACTGTTCTAACTCAAGATTAAGCAATGCAGTTAGTGTCAACACAGTACGTATAGAAACAAGTTTTACAACTGGAGAAAAAGTCTCATGAAAGTCTATACCTTCAACCTGAGAATACCCTTTCACTACCAGTCGCGCCTTATACCTTTCAATACTACCATCAACTTTACGTTTCAGCTTGAAGACCCATTTACATCCAACAACACTTCTCCCTTCAAGAAGCTCTACAAGATCCCAGGTATTGTTCTTGGCTAAGGAGTCCATTTCTTATTCCATAGCCATTTTCCATTTCTCGCTATCTGTATCATCTACTGCTTCCTGATAACAGGAAGGTTCCCCATCCTCAATAATCAAAGAAAAAGATGAAACAGAATCTTCATACCTTTTGGGAGTTTTCCTTTCCCTTATAGACCTTCTCAGAGTGACTGGTTGCTGAACTGGTTTAGAAACTTGCACTCGTTCAGAAGCTTCAACGGCTTCCTTTGTGTCTTCAACACCTTTTTCTCCAGAAGTCTCTCCTTCCTTTCGACTGTCACCAAAAGGTCTAGCCTCCAACTGAACTCGCTAACTTGGCGAGACCTGTTCCTGTTCAATTCTTTCAACATTTGATTTTAACAAAGAGGATTCATCAAATGTTACATCTCTACTAATGACTATCTTTCGCAATGTAGGATCCCACAACCTATATCCTTTCACTGCATAGTCATACCCAACAAAGACATAAAATTTCGACTTTGGATCTAATTTTAAATGCTGATTTTTCAGAATAAGAGAATAAGCATCACAGCCAAATATCCTCAAATGAGAATAGTCACAAGACTGACCTGTCCAAACTTCTTCAGGAATTTTACAATCAATTGCTACTGAAGGTGATCTGTTAACTAAATAACAAGCAGTAGATACTGCTTCTTCCCACAACTCCTTTTGCAAGTTAGCATTGCTGATCATGCTTCTGGCTCTTTCCATAAGAGTCTGATTCATACGCTCAGCAACACCATTTTGCTGAGGAGTATAAACAACAGTTTTGTGTCTAAGAATGCCCTCATCCTTACAGTATTGTTCAAATTCAACAGAAGTGAACTCACCACCATTGTCAGTTCTTAGACATTTAATAGATTTGCCTGTTCCTTTCTCTACCATTACTTTAAATTGTTTAAAGACATTTAATACATCAGCTTTCCTTTTTAGCATATAGACCCAAACTCTACAAGAGTAATCATCAATGAACGTTAAAATATATAATGCACCTCCATATGACACAACAGGGGAAGGCCCCCACAGATCAGAATGAACGTAGTCTAAAACATCTTTACTATTATGAATTCCAACTTTAAATCTCTGTTTACACTGTTTGCCATACACACAATGTTTACAGAAATCTAAATTTAAGGATTTCAGACCGGAAAGAGATTTACGTTTCATCAATATCTGAAGACCTTTCTCGCTCATATGACCCAAACGCTGATGCCATAGACGAGTACCTGCTTCTTCCTTTTCTGACGCAACCGTTGCTTCACTGATCTGAGTACTTCCTCTTAACCTGTAAAGATTTCCGACCTTTTCTGCCTTCATAACCACAAGCGCTCCTTTAAAGACTTTCAAGACGCCATCCTGACCTGTAAACTTATAACCATCTGAATCCAACACTCCGAAAGAGATTATTTTTTTCTTCAAATCAGGTACATGTCTAACACTAGTTAATGTCCTAACTGTGTTATCATACATCTTAATCCTGATATCTCCCATCCCAATAGTCTAACATGACACATTGTTACCCATAAACAGAGAACTACCATTTACATTTTTATACAAAGTAAACAAATTTCTATGTGGGCACATGTGATGCGAAGAACTAGAGTCTAACAACCAGCTATCAAAATCCTGAGAGACATTACATTCAGGTGAAGTTTCATCTACCATACATAATTCTTCAATAGATAAAACTTCGTCTATCATACCTGAATCGACCTGATTCACTTAGTTCTTTGAGTTTTCAGATTCCCGTTTCCAACAGTCCTTCTTCAAGTGTCCAACTTTACCGCAGTTCCAACATTTTGCCTTACACTTCTTGCCCTTCGATTACGACCTGGCAGACCCCCTTGGTTTTTCTCCTCTTTCCTTTGAGCGTCCTCTAGCGACCATGGCTTCTGATGTAGATGTTTTAGTGTTGGATTTCATTCGTACTTCTTCAGACAGAAGAGCTCCCACAAGTGATTCAAACTTCAAAGAATCAGCAGAGCTGAAGCTGATTGAAGTTACAAAGTGATCCCATGATTCAGGCAGAGAACACAACAAGGTTATGGCTTTATCTTCTTCCTGTATTTTGACTTCCATATCTGTTAATTGACAAATTAGTGTATTAAAAACATTCAAATGTTCTACAATGCTTGAACCTTCTTTCATTCGAAGACTGTATAACTGTCGTTTCAGATAAATTCTGTTGGTTAATGATTTTGTCATATAGAGGTTTTCAAGTTTTCCCCACAATCCTCACGCTGTAGTCTCTTCAACAATGTTGAAGAGAACTTCATCCGCTAGGCATAAGCGGATGGTACTGAGAGCTCGGGCATCCAAGTCCTCCCAGTCTGAAGTAGTCATGGTCGCAGGTTTCTTAGTTTCCCCATCCAATGCCTTGTGCAACCCTTGTTGCACAAGCAGATCCTTAACCTTCAGTTTCCAAAGAGCAAAATTCCTCTTTCCGGTGAATTTCTCCACCTCGAATTTTGCATTCGACATCTTGGCCATTTTCTAAGACTTTCAATCTTCAGTCTAGGGTTTTTAAAAAAAAATTCAATTTTCTTCTTCCAAAAAAAAAATTTCCAATGCCAATAAAGGATTTCCAAGTTTTAACTCTTCCTACTTCATTTTTAAAAAAATTGCTGAATAATTTTTCCAGGAAAAAACCTTTGTTTTTTTTCGATTCACAAAAAAAAACCCTTTTTAAAAAAACTTTTTTTTCTCCTTTCCTCAAAAAAAAAAAAACCTGTCTTCTTCTCTTCAAATTCTCACATTCACCCCTTTATTCAAAAACTTTCTGAAACAAAATTTCTTAAAAAAAAAATACCCGGATTTTAACAACAACTTCGGCTCAGTCAGGCAGCAATTTGGCTCTGCATTTCTCGCTGGACTGCAACTCTTCACACAGTCATGCAACAAACTGGCTCTGCGTTTCTCGCTGGACAGTGCTCTGCATTCCTTGCTGAACAGCAACTCCACTACGTAGGCTGAACTGCAACGTCTTCAACGTAGCTTCAAGTCACCTCTGGACATTCAACACACCTCTGGACATTCAGCACACATATACTACAACGCAGAGAACAGAGCACACCGTATGGGCTTATGTACAACCACATCAGAGACAACAACACACAGATTATTCGCTAGTCTTTCAATGCTCACAACACAGAAAACACGCTGGTCTTCCAACGCACAAAACGCATAGACTTCAACCTCACGCCTTTGCACAACCGTCCTTCAACGCATAGCCACGATCTCTCTCAGCCGTCAATGCACAACATTCAATGCACACGAACGTAAGACAAGAATTTGAAATTCTATCATAAAACATAAAATTGTAATTAATAATAAGAGTGTATTAATTAGAAATAATTGTGATTATAAAGTACACACATTGAATAGTGGTGGTTACAAAGACTAATACTGTGTCATTCATGATGTCATGGTCATTTACTAAAATAAGTGAACCTTTATTAAATTTAACGTAGATAATTTATGCAAACATTCGATTCATTCGAAGTGTAATTCTTGCATTGGATCCTATGCATGCTTAAAATCATCACATACGTTACTCATATAAAGTTAGTCAAACTGCTTTTTTGTGTTCAATAATTTATAGACATACAACCACAAAGAAACAAACCAATACATTACATAAAATAAAACCACAAATATTTAAAATTCTACCATCATAAAACATCGATTTGTAACTAATTATCAATATATAATGATTAAAAATGATTTTAAAATAATTTAATTCTCAAAGATGCATTGAATAATGATACTTACAAAATTTGATGTTGGATTGTAGCAAGTTTAGCAGAGACAACAATAAAAAATGGAGGTTTAGTTAGAATGATAGAACTAGGAAATAGAAAAACTTAATTTCAACAATCCAAACATAATTGATGATCCACTTATTGTAATCCAATAGTTTGTACAACAAGTGGCTGGCCAAAGTGAGAAAATAATTGCTCATGCAAATAAATTTCAAGATAAACTCATAGTTCAAGGGAATGAAAATATCTTCACTATAATTGAAAAGGATCACAAAGAATTTTCCCAAGAAAAGCAAGAGTTAGAACAAACATTATATCACAGAGCCCAATATTTTTAATATTTTCCCAATATATTTATCTTCCACATGCAATTGGATATAAACTCAATAATTTCTAATTTGAGAATTGGTCTCTCGAAAAGTAACTCAACCTCAAAAAAAGTCTACCCATGAGAATTAGGTTTTAAAAGAGTAAAATCTTAATCCCAACTACAGCAGGAGGAGAGACAATGGTTTAGAGAAGGGAAGAGAGTAAATGTAGAAGATGGAAAAGTTATTGATTATTTTCATGAAATTGTTAATAAAGTGCAACAATTAGAACATCAACTACTAGTTGTTCAACAATTCTCAGGTTACATATCACTAGCCGACAAGGTACAATATTTGTTATATTTAAAATAATTTGATGCCCCTGAAATTATATTTGTATGAGAATGGTCTATACTTGATCAACATCTTCAACTGCTTACACCAACTACTTGTCAAACAACATTCCATATGACTTCAATAGCAAGTTTTTTTCCCTTCTTATGCATTGATTCCCTAATATAAAAATAGTTATCCAATTACTTCACTTCAAGTAAACCAACATCTTTAGGATTTGGTTGTTCATCACCATCTATTCAACTCCTTGGTGTGTAAATATTATAGTAACTACTGCGATTTCTTCTTCAATCAAAACTCTATAATTTTTTATGAATACAAAGTTTTTTGGAATTACACAAAATGCTCAATGAGATTTACTAAAAGACCAAATATGTAATGAAAGTTAATTTCCTATATTATAAAAAAATCAATTAACACAAACTCATATAAAGCCACAATTTTCGATTTCAAAAATACAGCCCACAAAGAAAAGTGTTCATTAGTTAGTATAACATGTTAAAAAATAAGTATCATCAAATTATTTCAACTTCAAAAATGGTAATACACTAAAGCATCTCTCATCCTCGACTAATTAAATGTATTGCTTCTTTAGCCTTTCCCTCAAAAGTATAATTTAATTAAAGGAATGTTGTTCACATGACAGTAGATTCCCTACAAAGAACACATAGGAAGCTAGAGAATAGGTCATTTTTCCATACAAATAGCCAAGTAGAACATATTTACATTTTATAATAAATATTTTGAAACAAAATAAAAGATAAACAATGGATTTTCTAAAAACTAAAGAGTCTTAGGTCATGCAAGAAAGTGAACTAGAAATTATTTCTATTCCTTAAACCATTACATATATAAAAAAGTAATAATAATTACGCAAAATATGTGGAACACCCAAATAATAAAAAAAGCCATATATTATTCCTAATATCCTATGTTTCTCAAGCAAACATAAAAAAAAAAGAACATAAGTCTTCTTATTCATGATAAAACGTTAACTTTAACCCAACACTTTTTAAATAAATGATAATTAGATGAAACGATGCATTCCCAAATAAACCATTCATTGAACAATAAAAAGAGAATTATAAGTGTTTAAGGGACTAATAAAAGTTTTAAAAACAAAGGAAACAAAAAAATTTAATCTTGAAAAAAGCTACAAATTCTTGTCCAAGATATCAGATCTAAACGTTAAAGAAATTCCATGTACTTGAATGACTATATTTGTGCCTAGAGGAAACATTTATAAATGTATTACTGATATAATTTAATGGTCGGATATTATATATGTCAAGAGATATGTTTTGGATTCATGACACTGTAGCTTTCATTTCCAACAATGGAGAAGAGAGTGACAAATTAACATTTGAATTTAAGAGATGAATATTAAATTAGCTTGCATAGCTCCACCTCCTCCTCCTCCTCCTCATCCTAATCCACCTCCTCCTCTCCTTCACCTCCATATCCTCAACCACCTCCATCTCCACCACCTTCTCCTCCTCCACCACCTTCTCCTCCTCCTCCCCCTCCTCTACCACCACCTACACATCGCCCATGAAATCCTCCACCACCACCTCCATCCCCACCTCCTCCTCAACCACCTACCCACCCCCACCACCTCCTCCTCAACCACCTCCACCTCCACCTCCTCCACCGCCTCCAACTCCTTCCCCTACACCTCCACCTCCATTGTCAACTCCTCTTTTTCCTCCTTCACCTCCACCTCCTCATCAACCACCTCCTCTTCCCCCACCTTCACCTCCACCTCATCTACCTCATTTTCCTCCACCTACACCTCAACCGCCTCCACCACCAGTGCCTCCCCCTCTGCCTCCTCTTCCCCATATACCTCCTCCACCACCACCTCCACAACAACATCCTCCACCTCCACCACCACTTCCTCTACCTCCACCTCCACCACCACATCCTATAACTCCACCTCCACCTCCACCTTCACACTACTGACTCCACCACCACCACCTCCACCAAATCCACCTCCACCTCCTCCTCCACCTACACCTCCTCTACCTCCACCTCTACCTCGACCTCCTCCTCCACCTCAACCATCCACCCCCTCCTCCTCTAGCTCTAGCTTCAACTCCTCCACCACTACCTCCTCCTCCTTCTCCTTCTCCTCCTCCTCCTCCTCCTCCACCTCCACCTCCTCCTCCTCCTCCTCCTCCACCACCACCACCACCTCCTCCTCCTCCACCTCCACCTCCACCTCCACCTCTACCTTCACCACCTATTCCACCTTCTCTTCTTCTGTGTCCAACTCCACCTCCTTCAGCACATGTACATCCTACTCATCCTCCCCTTCTTCCTTCCCCACCTCCTCGTTGACCACCAACACAACCTCCTCCTCCTCGAACACCTCGTCCTCTAACTCCACCTCATCCTCCACCTCCACTTTCACCACCACTTGTCTTCCTCCACCTCCTCCACCACCTGCACCTCTTCCTTTGCCTCCACCTCCACCTTCACCACCACCTCCTCTTCCTCCACCTCATCCACCACCTGCACCTCCTCCTTTACCTCCACCTCCACCTCCACTTCCACCAACTCCTCCTCTTCCTCCACCACTACCTGCTCCTCCTCCTCCTCCTCCTCCACCACCACCCCCTCCTCCACCACCTCCCCAGCCTACAGCCCCTCCTCCTCCTCCACAACCACCTCCACCACCTCTGCTTCCTCCACCACCTTCTCCACCACCTCTGCCTCCTCCTCTTCCTCCATCACGTTTGGTGCCTCCTCCTCCTCCTCCCCCACCTCGAGCTCCTCCACCACCTCCGCCACCACCTCAACCTCAACCTCCACCACCTCCTTCTCCACCTCCACCACAACTACCAACTCTTCCACCTCCACCTCCTCCTCCACCATCTCCTCCTACTCCACCTCCACCTTCACCTCTCCTCCACCTCCACCTCCACCTCCACCTCCACCTCCTCTAGAACCTCCAACTCCTCCAGAACTAGCTTCACCTCCTCCTCCTCCTCCTCCACCACCACCTCCCCCTCAACCTCCACCTACCCCTTGACCTTTGCCTCCTCAGAGAACCTAAGAAAGAAATCAAAATTACATATCATTTCATTCCCTTTATTTATCATACTTATTGATTCATACTTTATAGTGATAATAGATTTCAATATATACTTGATAATATTACAAGTATTATGTAGAAAAATTTACAATATAAATAAGTAATTATGAGAACAACAATCTAATTATTATTTTTTTATAAAATTTATATAGAAAAGTAACAAACTTATATTCTTAATTTCCAAAACTATTTAAAATCAATATATTAATTATATAAAATCTTTAAAAAATAAAATAAAGTAAAAAAATCGATCGCCATAGACATAAATTCTCGAAACCCCTAAGTAACATACAAACACAAAACACAACCAAACTTCATAAAACCTCCACTAAGTACGATGGAACACCAATAATAATGATATTATAATCTCACATATGTGGACTCAAATGGAACTACAAATATCTTCCCGGTCATTGGACCAAATGAGGTTAAGGTGGTTGAAACAAAAAATTGCCTTCAATACCTTGTTTGCTAAGATGTATGTCTAATGTATTGGTGTATTTCTAACGTATTGGCACACTAAGATGTATTTTGATACCTTCATTCTATTTCAACTATTATAACAAAACATAACTTATGATTTTCAATATCAAAGTTGAAAGAGCTGTGAGCATAAAAAAATAAACACACCTCACAACATTTTCCTCTTATATTTAAAGAAAAATAAAAATATTTCAAATTATTTTAAATTTATTTGTGTATTAAAATTTTCAAAAATATATGATATCAGTGCCAAATTCCAATTCTTACATTATTTCTATATGTTTATAATTGAAAATATTAAAATTACATTTTTATATTTAAAAATATAATTTACAAAATTAAATTTATTTGTGTATTAAAAATTTTAAAAATATATATACCAAATTCCAATTCCAATTAAAAAAAGTTGAATCCATTTTCATATTAAGATATAGTTAAAAGAAAAAAAGACATCAAAGTGTATCACCCACCCAAAGAACCTTTGCAATCTGTTGTTTGATAAACCCCCAAAGAGATGAATGTTTGCATGAATTTCATGAAGTCAAGGTTGTAATCTCGTTTTTTTTCGATCATAATTTTGTGGCTACAGGTATCTATGATTGATGCCTTGGTAACCATAATCCAAAAGGCTACAAGTATCTATGGTTGATGCCTTGGTAACCATAATCCAAAAATTCAGCCCACATGATTGGGCCGATATAGAAATTGAGCTTATATAGTACTTGACGCCGAATCTTGATGATGAAGTGCTCAAAGTTTTCTATGTGCTAACAAAAGTATAATAGAACAAGAAAAATATGTATTTCTTATAGTTGAAGAAAAAGAATTATGCACAACTGCTCAACATTTCAAATGTGCAAACAAAATTATCATAAATGCTATGCATAATTTCCAGGAAAAACTATACACCTTACTTTAAAATTCAAAAAAATTGCATAGTTTCAAATGTACAAAGAGAATTATTCACAAACTATATCCATAGTTGCATGGTTTCAAATGTACAAACAAAATTATTCACAAACATTATCTATAGTTTCACAAAACAATTATAAACCTTACTTTAAAACAAGGCTAGAAAAAGAGGCATGATTTCAAGTGTGCAAACAAAATTTTCTCAAAACCATATCCATAGTTGCTGATTTTTTTTTATTAACAACACTTTAAAACAAGGTTTCCGCAAACAAAATTATCAATAAACCCTATGCAAAACCCTATCCATAGTTGCAGAAAAAAAAATGGGTTCAAATGTACAAACAAAACTATCCATAAACGATATCCATAGTTGAGGAAATTTTTTATAACCAAGACTTTAAAACAAAAATAACCAAGATCGAATAAGAAGTAAAAGAAAGATCAAAAAATAGGAGGCATGCATCAAGAATGTTGAGATAATTTGAATCGATCCTTACCTCCAACATGATTTGAGGTAGAATTATGAAGTGCTAGCTGCGTTGAGCGTTGATCGAATACGCGACCTTCATATATTTGGTCTGACACAATCTCACGCTCTCCCAACAAAGATACAAAGCCGCTCTTCCAACAAAGATGCTCTCCCAACAAAGATAAAAAGGAGCGTGGATCAAACACAGGACCCCACAAAGATACAGAGTAGCGTTGATCGAACAGGGGACCTTCATATATTCAGTTTAACCCTCTGCAAACAAAGATACAAAGTAACATGAATGGAACACACGATTCGTATATTCAATACACCCTCTCAACAAAAATACAGAGACAACAACAAAGATACAGATACAGAGGCAACAACATTGTTGATCGAACACACGACCTTCACATATTATGGTCGAACATATTCATTGAACACATCTTGAAACAATTCTGCACATCTTGAAACAATTGGTACATATTGCTATTTTGAAATCCCCCTTGAACAATGATGAAACGGCTATGAATAAATGGCTCGAATTTGGGTTGAATTCAAAAAATACTAATTACAACAACCCAAAAAGGCAAAAAGAAAGTTACCTAAATATAGAAACGCTGCATATGTTGTAAACTGAAAACTGACGCTGCATATGTTGTAAACTGAAAACTGTTAGCTCAAGCCGCAAGGGCTTCCGTGACGAAATTAGAAACCATAACATAACAATAACCTCCACTAAGTACGATGGAACACACAATAATAACGCTTATGACCAGTGGAGGTTTTATGAAGTTTAGTTTTGTTGTGTTGGTATGTTATCAGAAGTTATGTCTATTTTTGCTTTTTGTTTATCTTATTTTTTAAATATTTTATATAATTAATCGATTTTAAATAGTTTTGGACATTAAAAATAAACATTGACTTGGGTGTGATTTTTGTCAACAGCTTGATTTTTGTCAATATTTATATAAATTTTGCAATTTTTTTAATTAAATTGTTGTTGTAGAGTTGAGGCTTCTGCGATCCATAAAAAGTTAATAATAGATTTTTCGGCGAAAATCACATGAGAAACCATTTGTCGACGCGTTTCGAACCAACCAGTGTGGTTCATCGTCAGGACAAGTTGAAAAACAGATCCAGCTTAGAAGGACTTCCTAGCCCTGCTGATTTCTACCTGCAATAACGCCAAGCTCGCCTTGAGGAAAACCTGTTGGTTTTGAGGAGTGTTAAGGCGATGCTTAATCTGGGCAAAGACAGGGATGACGGAGGAGTCTCTGCAACGTTTAATAAAAGCTAGATCAGTTTTCAACCTTGAAACCTGCAAGCGTGCCCGCTCAAATTGATGGACCTTCTTAGCAATGGCTTTTCCATGCAGGGATTCAATTGTAGAGTTGAGGCTTCTGTGATCCATAACAAGTTAATGATAGATTTTTCGGCGAAAATCACATGAGAAACCATTTGAACCTTGAAACCTGCAAGCGTGCCCGCTCAAATTGATGGACCTTCTTAGCAATGGCTTTTCCATGCAGGGATTCAATTGTAGATTTGAGGCTTCTGTGATCCATAACAAGTTAATGATATATTTTTCGGCGAAAATCACATGAGAAACCATTTGTCGACGCGTTTCGAACCAACCAGTGTGGTTCATCGTCAGGACAAGTTGAAAAATAGATCCAGCTTATAAGGACTTCCTAACCCTGCTGATTTCTACCCGCAATAACGCCAAGCTCGCCTTGAGGAAAACCTGTTGGTTTTGAGGAGTGTTAAGGCGATGCTTAATCTGGGCAAAGACAGGCATGACGGAGGAGTCTCTGCAACGTTTAAGAAAAGCTAGATCAGTTTTCAACCTTGAAACCTGCAAGCGTGCCCACTCAAATTGATGGACCTTCTTAGCAATGGCTTTTCCATGCAGGGATTCAATTGTAGAGTTGAGGCTTCTGTGATCCATAACAAGTTAATGATAGATTTTTCGACAAATGGTTTCTCATGTGATTTTCGCCGAAAAGTCTATCATTAACTTGTTATGGATCACAGAAGCCTCAACTCTACAATTGAATCCCTGCATGGAAAAGCCATTGCTAAGAAGGTCCATCAATTTGAGCGGGCACGCTTGCAGGTTTCAAGGTTGAAAACTGATCTAGCTTTCCTTAAACGTTGCAGAGACTCCTCCGTCATCCTTGTCTTTGCCCAGATTAAGCATCACCTTAACACTCCTCAAAACCAACAGGTTTTCCTCAAGGCGAGCTTGGCGTTGTTGTGGGTAGAAATCAGCAGGGTTAGGAAGTCCTTTTAAGCTGGATCTGTTTTTCAACTTGTCCTGACGATGAACCACACTGGTTGGTTCGAAACGCGTCGACAAATGGTTTCTCATGTGATTTTCGCCGAAAAATCTATCATTAACTTGTTATGGATCACAGAAGCCTCAACTCTACAATTGAATCCCTGCATGGAAAAGCCATTGCTAAGAAGGTCCATAAATTTGAGCGGGCACGCTTGCAGGTTTCAAGGTTGAAAACTGATCTAGCTTTTCTTAAACGTTGCAGAGACTCCTCCGTCATCCCTGTCTTTGCCCAGATTAAGCATCGCCTTAACACTCCTCAAAACCAACAGGTTTTCCTCAAGGCGAGCTTGGCGTTATTGCGGGTAGAAATCAGCAGGGTTAGGAAGTCCTTCTAAGCTGGATCTATTTTTCAACTTGTCCTGACGATGAACCACACTGGTTGGTTCGAAACGCGTCGACAAATGGTTTCTCATGTGATTTTCACCGAAAAATCTATCATTAACTTGTTATGGATCACAGAAGCCTCAACTCTACAATTGAATCCCTGCATGGAAAAGCCATTGCTAAGAAGGTCCATCAATTTGAGCGGGCACGCTTGCAGGTTTCAAGGTTGAAAAATGATCTAGCTTTTCTTAAACGTTGCAGAGACTCCTCCGTCATCCCTATCTTTGCCCAGATTAAGCATCGCCTTAACACTCCTCAAAACCAACAGGTTTTCCTCAAGGCGAGCTTGGCGTTATTGCGGGTAGAAATCAGCAGGGTTAGGAAGTCCTTCTAAGCTGGATCTGTTTTTCAACTTGTCCTGACGATGAACCACACTGGTTGGTTCGAAACGCGTTGACAAATGGTTTCTAATGTGATTTTCGCCGAAAAATCTATCATTAACTTGTTATGGATCACAGAAGCCTCAACTCTACAATTGAATCCCTGCATGGAAAAGCTATTGCTAAGAAGGTCCATCAATTTGAGCGGGCACGCTTGCAGGTTTCAAGGTTGAAAAATGATCTAGCTTTTCTTAAACGTTGCAAAGACTCCTCCGTTATCCCTGTCTTTGCCCAGATTAAGCATCTCCTTAACACTCCTCAAAACCAACAGGTTTTCCTCAAGGCGAGCTTGGCGTTATTGCGGGTAGAAATCAGCAGGGTTAGGAAGTCCTTCTAAGCTGGATCTGTTTTTCAACTTGTCCTGACGATGAACCACATTGGTTGGTTCGAAACGCGTCGACAAATGGTTTCTCATGTGATTTTCGCTGAAAAATCTATCATTAAATTGTTGTTCTCATAATTACTAATTTATATTGGAAATTTGTATACATGTTATTTGTTATATTATCATGTATATATTGATATCTGAATTATCTCTCTAAAGAATGAATCAATAAGTATTCTAAATAAACATAATGAAATGATATGCAGTATTATAAAAAAAGAGAATGAAATGATATGCAATTTTGATATTTTTTAGGTTTTGTTAAGAGGCTAAGGCGAAGGCGAAGGCGCACGCAGAGGTGGAGGCAGAGGTGGAGGTGGAGGAGGAGGAGGAGGAGGTGGAGGTGGTGGTGGTGGTGGAGTAGGAGGAGGTGGTGGAGGAGAAGGTGAAGGTGGAGGAGGTCGTGGTGGTGATTGAGGTGGAGTAGGAGGAGGAGGTGGAGGAGGTGGTGGAGGTAGAGGTGGAGGAGGAGGTGGTGGTGTTGGTGGAGCAGGTGGTGGTGGAGGAGGAGGTAGAGGTGGTGGAGGAGCGCGAGGTGTAGGACGTGGAGGAGGAGGTGGCGGAGGTGGGCGAGGAGGAGGATGGGGTGGGTGAGGAGAAGGATGGGGTGGAGGTGCAGGAGGTGATGGGGGAGCTCATGGAGGAGGGGGTCGAGGTGGCAGAGGTGGAGAAGGATGAGGATGGGGTGGAGGATGAAGAGGTGGTGGGGGAGATCGTGGAGGAGGGGGTGGAGGTGGAGGTGGTGGTGGAGTTGGAGGAGGAGGAGGTGGTGGTGGTGGTCAAGGTGGAGGTGGACGTGGATGTGGACGAGGTGGAGGAAAAGGAGGTGGAAGTGGAGGAAGAGGTGTAGGTGAAGGACTAGGAGGATGAGGTGGAGGATAGGGAGGAGGTAGAGGACGAGGTGAAGGAAGAGGTGAAGGTAGAGGTGGTGGTGGTGGAGGAGGAGGAGGAGGAGGAGGTGAAGCTGGAGTTGGAGGAGAAGGGAGTGGACACTCTACCCCTCCCCTCTCTCTCCCTCCTCCCCTCCCCTCCCTCTCGCTCCATATCCATCTCTCTCCCTCTCCTTCTCTCTCTCTCTTCCTCTCCCTCTCACCCTCCCACTCTCCTACTCTCCATCTCTCACTCACCCCCTCTCTCTCTCTCTCTCTCTCTCTCTCTCTCTCCGTCTTCCTATACCCCTCTCTCTTCCTCCCTCTCTCTCCTCCTATCCGCTTCTCCCTCTCCCCGTCTATCTCCCTTCCCCCCTCTCTATCTCTGCCTCTCTCCCCAACCCTCCCCTTCTCTCTCCCTCTCTCCACCTCCATATCTCTCCCCCTCACATCCTCACCCTGTCTCACTTTCTCTCCTCTCACCCTGTCTCCTGCTACCTTCCCCTACCGCTCACCCTTCAACTCTCCATCTCTCGTTATCTCTACCAAAATCCCTCTCTCTCCCTCTTGCCCTTGTCTCTATCTCCCCCTCTCTCCCTCTCTCCCCCCACCTTCTCCCTCCTTCCCTCCATCTCTCTCTCTCTCTCTCTCTATATATATATATATATATATACCTCCCTCTCCCCCTCCTACTCGCCCACCCTCACCTCCTTTGCCTCACTTTCCTCCTCTCTCACTGTCTTCCCCTTCCCCTCCACTTCCCCCTCTCTCTCCCTCTCCCCCCTTCCTTTCTCTTCTCTTTCCCTGTCCCCCATCCCCTTCTTCCCTCTCTCTCTCACACATCCCCTCTCCCCCCCGCCCTTTGCCCCCCCCCCCCTCCTCCTCCTCCTCCTCTCCCCCTCCTCCTCCTCCCCCCTCCCCCCCCCCTCTCCCTCCCTCTATCCCCCTCGACCTCTCCCTAGATCTCTCTCTTTCTCCCCTTCCCTCCACCTCTCACTCTCCCTCTCTCTCCCTCTCCCCCCCTCTCTCACCCTATCCCACCCTATCCATCTCTCCCCGTCCCCCCCTCTCTCACCCTATCCCACCCTCTCCATCTCTCCCCCTCCCTCTCTCTCTCTCCTACTCTCCCTCCCCCTCTCTTTTCTCTCCATCTCCCTCCCTCCATCTATCTCCTTCCACTTCCCCCCTATCTCCTTTCATCCCCCTCCCTCCCTCTCTGTCACCAGCCCCCTCTTTCTCCCTCTCTCTCCCACTCCCTCTCCTCCTCCCCTCCTATCTCCCTCTCTCACCCTTCATCTCTCTGTCTCTACCTCTCCCTCTCCCTCTATCCCTCTCCCTCCCTCTCCATCTCGCTCCACCTCTCCCCCTGCCTCTCTCTCTCTCTCTCCTCCTCCTCAATCTGCTCCTTCTGCCCTCTCTCCCTCCATCTCCTACTCATCCCCCTCTCCTCCTCTCTCTCTCTAGCTTTCCCTCTCAACCTCATACTCTTGGGCTCTCCTCTCCTCTCGCTCTTGCTCCCACTCTCCTTCTCCCTCCCCCCTCTATTTCTCTCTCTCCTCTTCCTCCTCTCTCCCGCTCTCCCTCTCCCCCTACCCCTCTCTATCTCTCTCTCTATCCTTGTGCCTCACCCTCTCTCTCCCCCTCTCCCACCCTCCTCCTCACTCCCTCACCCTCTCTCCCTCTCTCTCCTCCTCTGCCGATCTCTATAGCTCCATCTCTCTTACCCTCCCTTGCCCCTTCCCCTCTCCCTCTCCCACACTCTTCCCCTCCTCCTATCCCTCTTATACTCTCTCTCCCACTCCCCTCTCACTCTCTCCCCCTCTCCCTCTCTATTCCCCTCCCCCTCCCCCCCCACCTATCTCTACCTCCCCCTCTCCCTCACCCTATCCTCCTCTCTCCCCCAATATCTCAACGCCCCTCTCTCCCCTCCCATCACTCCCCCTACTACCCCTTCTCTCTCTGCCTCCCTCCCTCTCTCTCTCCCTCTCCCTCTCTCTCTATCTCTCCCACTATCTGCCTATCTCCCCTCTCCCTCTCCCTCTCTCTCTCTCTCTCTCTCTCTCTCTCTCTCTCTCTCTCTCTCTCTCTCCTGCTCCTTACTCTCATTATCTCTCTCGCTCTCATTATCACCATCATATAATCAAACAACCTAATTTAGGATGTCATTTAACAAACAAAAACATAATCATGGGTATCATAATCATATCATTTAACATATATAATCCACATCATGTAGCAAACTAAAAGCTCTTATGAATTGGAAATCAAGAATCATCATATATTATTTAAGAAACATAATCATCATATCATCCAAGAAAAAATAGAACAAATACATACATAATTATATACAAATTAAACGTGCAAAAAATATCTACACATATTATCTAATTAGCAAAATTAGAATCATCATTTCACATAAACAAAAAAAAATTCTTTTTGCTAAAAAAATAATTTTTTTAAGCCTCTTTTAACGTTTAAATAAACAAACACATACATTTCACATGTCTTATAAAAATAAAAAAAAATTTACTCCTAAATAAATTATTTTATATCATCTAATTTGCAAAAAATAAATAATTTTATATTGAATAAGTTAAATATTTACTTTACCCTATTGGAAATCTTCCCTAAAAATATAAGTGAAGTAAAACCTACACTATTGAAAATCTTTTGGAAGAAGAGGCATTGGATCCTTTTAAGAAAGCAGTGGATGATGATATTGAGAAGCAACTACTTCGTAACCACTTGAAGAAGGTAGTCAAGATATCTGGAGGAGTTCCGAAGATTCATGTCAACTTCCATTTTCAAGAACATCTAGATTGATCAAATATTTAAAAATACAAATCTTTCATTAATGGTAAAATTTAAGAAAATATTTTTAATAAACACAAAATTAAAATTGAATGAATACTAATATTTAATAAATCTAAAATCACAACCTAATTTAAATAACAAATTTCATTCATCTATATCTATATATATAGATATTTCAATAATAAATTGTAAAACTCAAATAGTAAACATATATTATATATAATATATATATATATATATATATATATATATATATATATAACACTTAATTAATAATTTGGCTAAATTTAACTTCTTTGGTGCACAATTTTCATACAAAATTTTAATGCACATTACACTCTATGATGTGGATATAATAAACAGAACATATTTTAAAAATAAAACTTCTTTTAAATAAATCTTAATACTGATGTTGGGATAGACTGCTACTAGATAAAATAAAATAAAAAAGAGCCATAATTATCTAATAAAATCATAAACTGAAACCAGTTAATAATCACTTGCATTGTTTCTATATGCATGCAACTTAACTAACATGTGCGAGGCAATAAATAGATATGGTTTTAAAATCATATTTATGTTCAGCTGGATTTTCAGTGTTTTATAGATCCCCGCCTTCCCAGCAAAACATCTGAGAAAGACTTTGATCTCCGAGGATTGGATTGGAAATACGCCATGTTTTATAGATCCCCGCCTTCCGAGCAAAGCATCTGAGAAAGACTTTGATCTCCGAGGATTGGATTGGAAATACGCCAACGATGGTAGACTGAAGGAATTTTTAAATTTCCACGAAGAAGACTCAAACACCACCAGATTTGCTGGGAGAAGCTTTGCCCAGATATTGTGGAGAAGGAGCGAGCAAGGCTTTATGACAAAGAACATTGCAATAAGATTAATGGAATTGCGTACCAAGACTAAGAAAAAAATCCAAATCCAATAATAAAATTAGATTATAATAATAAGTAATTAACTATTAAGGATCAGGAACAAATCTAGGAGATGGGAAGAAAACGAAAAAATTAAAAGAAATTAATGGGATGGGAAGAAAACAAAAAAATTAAAAGAAATTAATGGGATTGCTAAGTAATAATTAAGATTAAAGATTAAAGGACAAGTAGATAAATGATTAATGAGATAGGGAACAATAACAACAGAGCATCAATATTTGAAAACATTGGGCCTCGCAGGTAGTGAAGGAGGAATTGTAATAGAAACAAAAGACATGAAAATTGAAAATTCTACTCTAATCTGTACAATTCAGGAATATAAAATAAATGCAAGAAACATACCTTTCAATCATGGCTGTAACCAATATCACCGCTCTCCCGTGTAAATACCTCCATCCATCCCTGGGTCGACTTTCATTCATTCATGACATCGGCTTTCATTCATTCATTGGCTGATCTTCTTGGTAGAATTCAGATTTAAATAACATCCGTTCCGACCAAAAGGACAGACCCAGAGGCATAGAGTCACAGACTTATACATCCACAACATGAACCTCTGGCATCGAGTCACAAACTTATACATCGACAACGGGAAGCACCTCCGCTTCAAATACAATCAAATATCCGAGGCACATTTACTGCAAATGCAAATGATGAAACAGCTAGGCTCTTCTCCATCATATCAAATGCTACAGGGTACAGACATACAAAACACAGACAATTTAGACAGAAACGGAGGAACCGACAGAGAGTCACACCCACACAAAGATTGACATACATATACACAAGAGAAAACGCATCCAAACATACAAAAAATTTCGTTGCAAATTCAAAAGAACCTCAAACTATTCGTGTATTTCAAAAAATCTAAGTTGTGATTCGTTAAAGTAGCGGATCCCAGGCCATCCCTCGGAAATTCTATTGAGATTCTTTTCAAGAAATTCTCTTCACATCCACGTCGGGGAAAAATTGGAATGTTCAGCCTTCGAATTGAATTTGAATGTATGGTGGAATCTTTGATAGTCGGCAACCCTTTGGCGCAGGCCCTTTGTGGCCTTCTGCTTTTGGTGGTCTCGCAATATAATTGATGTTATTCATGTCTTTGCCTTCAATAGCAATATAATTGACGTTATTCATTTATTTGCCTTCAATAACAACCTCATCTATTTATGGGCCATCCCTCAACTATTTCTGGGCCATCCTTCATGTATTTCAAAAAAATCTGTATATAACGAAAAATCCTGAGATGCTTTTCTTGAAATTCGGGTAAAAGATTGAGATTCTTTTCAATAAATTCTCTTCACGTTGGGTGCAAATTTGGAATGTTCACTCAAATTTGGAATGTGCTTCAATTTCTTTGATATTTGGTAAATGGTAAATAGTATGTACTTTATGAAATAATCCTGGCACATGCTTTTTCTGGTCCTATCCTTTTGGAATGTGGTTCAATTTCAATTTGAATTTAAAGTGGAATTTTTGATGCTTCGTAAATATAGTATTTTATCTAAGAATTTTCCAGAGAGTGAACTTGGGATATGTGAAGTTTAAGCGGAGAGTTTTCATCTCCATGGATGCAAAACTACTATGAGTTCACTAATAAAGGGTCTCACGGATGCAAAACTACTATCAGTTCACTAATAAAGGGTCTCACGGACCTAGCTTACATCGTGGCTACAGGTTACACGTGTGATTCACTAGTGCTAAAAAAAAATAAACGAAACTATTCTCTAACGTTGCATCCTTGTATTTTCTCAACAACTATAATTTATTTTAGAGGCTACAGGGTACACGTGTGATTCACTAGTGCTAAAAAAGATATAAACGAAACTATTCTCTAAAGTTGCATCCTTGTATTTTCTAAACAACTATAATTTATTCTAGAGCACAATTTATTCTAGAGCACGACATGTTTTAAAAGATTATTCCTTTTCACTGTACCATAGATTATGTACTTGACATATAGAAACATATTTTCATGCTATGCATGTCCACTATAGACTAGATTCATTGTTATTTTTGCATTTATACATAAAGCGATGTCTACTAAAAATCTCAAAGGTTGCATTGTATTTACTCATGGGTTGATATTGTATTTCACATCAGAACCATATAACAACAAACAACTGAACGAGACTACAAGCCCCATAATAAGAACATTTACCAACTTCTCATTAACTACTGCAACCATATAAATTAAATGACTTGTATACATATTAATCCATGATAAACATCAAACACTTACCCCATTTTACATCTCACATTACCTAGATAGAAAAGAATCATAAAATCTAACTAAATTGTAAATTTATTTTAAATTATTATACCCACTTTACCATGGAAATTCTTAACTCAAGTGAATAGCTCTTCTTACAAGCTCTTCTTACAATACTATGGGCCAATACCATGGTTTATCAATACCGCATGTCCAATATGGAATATGTTGATATGATGTTTCCGTTAATTAAACAATTTGACATCAATTGATTAAAACAACATAATTAACCCTTGATACGTGAATACTACTATGACTATTCTATCATATTACATGGAGGTTAAATGTCTACCATTCACGTAATAACTATTAATAATTAAATCAAAAGTGTGGCAAGTCTATTTTCAAATAAACATGCATATCTACTCAACAAAAAAATGTACAATCTAATCATTTAGGGCATGACTTATCTCCTCTATGACATAGATTTACTCTTTATAACTTCTCTCCTTTATACCTTAGTTATACTCCATTGTGGAATCTAAGGTCATCATCTAGTGAATATGGAGGATTTGTTACAACCAACATGCCTTATATTAGACATTTATATTGACAACAAGATAGGGCTGCTACATTATGAGAAATTTAGTATTTTCCCTTTTTTAAATTTAATAAGCTAAATCAAAATAAACAAGTACCTTGAAAACTCCAAAAATCAAGATTGCAGATAACAATAAAGTCACTGCTTATTAGGATGACAACCATATACATGAGAAGATATAACTAATTTGACCGTCGATAACTTGATAATAACATGTCACTACTTATTAGGATGACAACCATATACATGAGAAGATATAACTAATTTGACCGTCGATAACTTGATAATAACATGTCTATCTTTAGACTGAGATTTAATTTTAGTACTTGAATATTTATGTTCCCTCTATCTTTCCTTATCTTGAATCGAAGTTTTGAGTTGCTTATTTTCATAGACAAGATGACTATTACACTTTTCAAGACATGGGACAATGAGCAACTATTATTGGTACCAATACACGTTCTTTATTTAGACTCATCCAAATGCATGTTTCTTGGAGGACTATCATCACAACAAGTGACATCAACACAAGAATCCTAAATTATCTTCGACTCGTGGCCTATTTCTTTTTGTAAATATTTCACGATAAGCCTTGATATGGAAAAACTCTTCATTTCTAGGAGTATTCTAATGTCTATTTTTCCTTGCCCGTGGTATTTTCCTCTGAATTGTTTTAATCTTAACTTTAGATTGAGGCTTTTGTTCTGATTGATTAATCTCTTCTTCATGTGTAGATTCTTTCGGTACAATATTGCGCTGAAGACATACCTTGGAGGGTTTCACTTCTCTTTTATCATTAAATTACTATTTTAATTCTTTATGACAGATAGTAGTACCCTTGGCCAGTCTTCTAGGTAAGAAAACACTAGTAGTTCTAAGGGTTTCAACGTTATTATCATTGAAACACAAGGGTTTGCTTCATGAAATTATTCTTCAGAAAGATTCTATAATGAATCATGATATGGTGATTGAGCAAGGCTTTCCAATGAGGGGTTATGTGCACAAATACTAGAGAAATTAGAATACTCTGGTAATTGGGGTTTTTCAAAGCCATTTCGATCTAGGAAATGATCGTATTCATCCCTTGTCCTTCGCAATTAGTGTCTAACTAGAATATAGATGAAAATATGCTGAAAGGTTGATCTTTCAAAGCTCTCGCGATATGGCTGGTATGTGTAGGACATTTTAGTGGGGATTTTATACAGAGAAAAAGGGAAAATTATGTTTATGGATGAGAAATTCCATTAACAACCTTTTATGATAAATAAAAACTAGATTGTGTCACCCTTCACAAGTAACATATTGATGCAACAAAAGCACTAAATTACACCATTTAGATTTCAAAGAGGAAATTGGCATACCTTTCACAAGATATGCATAATATTTACTACTGATAAGTTGCTTCGAGGGAGTGTCACACATTACACAATTCTTAGACAATTTCTCTCTCTCAAAGGGGAGATGAGTAGATGTTGCATTAAAATCCATATCTATGGCCATCTCTAGATCCCCCACTCAAGATTTCTTCGTATGAAAAGCAGAGGAAAAACCCTTGATAACCCCTTTACTATAACCCCGAAACAAGTAAAGAAAATCCCACTAGCTCACCTAGTGAAACAAGTCTGCATATTCATCATATCCCTCTACTATCTTAGCTCCAATGGCTCTAAACTAGATAAGGGGTTCCATCGTTCGAATAAAACATGGGGGCATCACTAATAAAGGAATATTATATCACGTGCATTCAAATTGGGGTATAAAAAATGAGAAAATTCTAAAACAATAAATTGAAAATATAATAAGGGATAATAGAGTTATATATATATATATATATATATATATATATTATCGGGTGTTTTTAATTCCATATTTTGGCCAAGCAGAGGGAAAATTATAGCGGAAGTATGCAGAATGTTCCTATGGAGTATCGAGAGGGTAGTGAGCTTCGGGTTGACGCAAAGAAAAAAAGGTGCAGTATCTTGGGAGAGTGCAACAAACTTTTCTTCTAGAGTATGAAGAGTGCAATGAACTTTGGGTTACCTCCTGAGATGATTAGTGAGTAAACATTCAACAATTTTTGGTGTGGAAGCAAGGGCTTCATTGTTGAGTTTCAACGAAGTTTATATTATAATAGGCTCTACTACGTTATACTCATTACGAGCAACCACATTATTTTTCTTTTCAACTATGGAAATTTAATATGTTCTGTGGGTGTGCCCGAAATTGAAATATCAACTATGTTATATGCATTATGACCAACCACATTTTTTTCTCTGCAACTCCAAAAAAATATTTTGTTCTATTGGTGTGCCCAAAGTTCAAATCTTAGTCACGTAAGAAAGAACAAGATTTTATGATTATTAATGAGAGGACGGAGCCAGAGATAAATGGGTAATTCTCGTTCCTCTACCTTCTAGTTAAGTTTTCTATGAATGGGAAAGCATTGTACATAGACGTATTGTGTGGCGGTTCAAGTTTGAGAGATAAAAAATGTACTTTCCATTTATCTGCATGCATACTGGGGTGGACATTCCATTATCTAGTCATCTCTTTCATTACGCAATTAGGAGGAATTCCTCGTTCATTATTCCACTGTAATGAATACCACTTTTCCACATTTTGTAAAAAATTGTTTAATCGAGTCAACTAGTTATTTATGTCATAGTTTGTAGGATATTTGAGAGGTTAGCAGCCGTCTAGAATTTTACCATTTACATGCATATGAGTCTAGAAGTAATAATTTATCCCTCATTTATAATCATCTAGATTTCAGTTTTGAAAATCTCTTTAAGGAGACTAGTACACGAAAAACCCCTTTTTGATTGTATGTGTTTACCCTTCACTTTCACTTTTATTCTCATAGGGGAAGGAAAAGAGGTTGTCTCTAATCCAATACAAGTTCTTAGATCTTCCCTCCTTCTCTCGATACCGACGAATTAGGATTGATTATTCTGAAATCCTACTTCAAATATGCATTATAAGTGCTCATTCTTCTACTAAGAGGCAACCTTGTATTTAACCCATTATCTACACTAACTACCGTAAGATGTTATATGAGGAGAACTTTCTTTTGTAAAAGGTACTGGTTTCACTTTCGGATGTTTCCAGTGATCAATTCTAAGGAAGGCCTAACCGGACTACTTAGGATGTGAGCATAAAAATCTAGGGATGGGCCCTCCAATGAATCACTATGAATAGTGAACTTAAAAGAGGCTAAAGTTTTCATTTTCATAATTATATGTTGTTGTATATTCCCTTATTGACTTGTTGTGAATAGTGGGTATTATATAGGTACTATGTTTCCTTTAAATTATCCCTTTCATGTGGAAGCTTAGGTTTATTAACTGTAGGTTTTCCATGATAGCAATACAATTTCAGTATATTTTAACTCGCGTGTAGTGTTAGTTTAGTGTCATGGAAACATATTTGTTTCACTATTAACTTAATCATAAGGAGGGAGATTCACTGGTATTAGTATTTATGGATTTTTCCAATTAATCTCTCGTCACGAGTTCAAAAGAAAGTAGGAAGAATTACAAAGCCACTTTATCAGTATTTATTTATTCACCTAGTTAACGAGTTGCCACAAGTAAAAAAGAATGTAGGAATAATTAAAAAAAACCCTACATCAACCACCACTCTGCTCTATTGTTTTGAGGTCATACACAAATGGTGGAATTCTGAGGTGAAAAAGAGGATTTAAGCTACACAACCTCACATGGGAAATATTTTTTTGGGTGTTATGTAAAAGAAAATACCCAGGAATCAAAGTAGAAATTATTAATAGGATAACATATATGAAATTAACAATATGCATAGAAAAAATTTGCATATCTTTGTCCATTTTCTATTTTAGAAAATTCCATTATCTATCCTTTATAAAAGGATAATTTGATAATATAGTAACTCGAAAAGGACACTGTAGTAAGTAAGTCATTTATTTACTACTTTACATTCTATTATTTGAATATCACTTTAGTCTCATCCAATAAGCTAGATGTAAAGACAATGAGCCAATCATTAGCTTACTACATGGTGTTTAGTATTTTCCATTACAATAAATATGAAGAAACTTCAATTAGCTTGAAACTAGGTGACCGACTCCCTAAATCCTGCAGATTAACACCTGTCAAAATTAATCATAAACTACAAAGTGACTTTAGTTTTGTGACCGCATCTTCTTGTAACTAAATCTAGGTGTTTTTCGCAATCATTCCAATGTTCCTGAGATCTCTTTCTAGAGTTGTCTTCCTAAATCACATTTTATATAAAAATTAAAGGCAAAGACGTAGCATCACCCACTAATTATATATTCAGTCAGCACATGATGGAATATCTTTAGTTTTTCATATAGGTCTCCATAAAGTTTATTGTCAGATAATTTCTGGCTATAGACTATCCTCCCGACATTTACAGCCATTCCATTACTCCAAATATCTGTGAACAATCAGTTTGTTGCTCCCTCCATTTAAACAATCCATTCATAGTTTTTTTCACTAAATGCATCCTGATTGGCAACAACCCTCCCAATAGATCTCACAAGTCTACAAAATTAATCACCCATATTTCTAATCTCTCAAACCTTCAACCTAGATTCAACTATTAGAGATTCCAAGCCATCCTATAGGTATCCCCAAATATTTTATTCAGTCATCCATAGTACCTCATTGGGACATATTCTAGGTCTTACATTTAGTAAACATATTTGATATTTTAGTATCAAATTATTAAGGCATGGTGACTTTTCAATCTAACTTCCAAATGTGAATCCACAAAATCCTTGGGTTGGCCCAAATTTGTTGAAAACCCCTTCCTCCAATGCATAATCCACCAAGTCCTCCTCCTTCACATGTGGTTATGATAGTAAGAAACCAAAATCTCATCTGAAAAAACATATTTGTTGAGTAATTGCATGTCTTCAAAGGATTTATCATGACAACGATCTTTGTACTTAAAAAATATACATCATGTGAATAAAAATATCATGGTTATCATTTAATATTATTTTGCATTTTAACAAGGATACCAGAGCCTAACATTGTCCATAGCCCATACACTCTTCATCAAAACAATGGCCCGCTCTAGCCAAAAACTCCACACCCCTTTCTTCACGTGCAATTTTTCCATGGACGTATAGGGTTTCTCCATAATTATTGAATTCCTCTTCCATGGTAGAGGTGTTGTGTTGTCCTCTTTAACATTTTGACTTAGTAAAACGAAATATAAATATATATATATATATATATATATATATATATATATATATATATATAAACCATTCCACGGAGGAATCAAATCTTTCATAAGGTGCTAACGTAAAAAAATAAAATAACTTGTAAATTCAACTACTTTATTTTCAGAAAATATTAAAACATTTATAACATTAGATAACTTAAAATATATATATATATATATATATTATATTTGAAAACTATTATTTTCCAATATAGTAATTTTTTTGGGGCTTTTCATTTGGAATTTCATTTTCCCACTCATCAAATTTTAAGATTTAATAATTTATTTTCCCACTTATCAAATTTAAGATTTAATGGGATATGGCCAAAAAGGATTGGTGGGTTATGGCCAAAGAAGATTGGCTGGAAATAACATTACGTTAATAGCAAAATAGAGGGTATGGCCAAGGAGGATTGGTGGGGAACACATTGATAACATTCTTTAAGAGCACGTAGGAGCGGAGCCTTAAGACTCTAGATATTGCATAGGATAGTGCCTTGTATAGTTGATAAAATTAAATTTTGCATCATAAATAGGATCAGAGAAAGGCATGTTGACAATGTTTACACAAATAAATTACTTTTGCGGATTGCCAAAGTAGTGGGAGTTTTTAGTGATACATAGAATTCGAAACACGAATATGAAGATTTGAAAATTTTATGGAAGATACCATATTCAGAATAAAATAAATAAATTAATAAATGAAGCAGAGGCTCTACAAATGGAACAAATCATTTGATTGCCTCGTTCCCCAGATGTGGCATTTTTGCCAAAGAGTGGGATACGATATATTTGGAGAAAAGGCTATTTTTTGGAAGTCATTCTTCACCTACCTTACAACCCCACTGTAATGTGGCAACATTCGATGAAGACTCCCCAGTCCAGTTAGTAATGGATATGGACTGGCACAGACAAAAATGTCAACAGGAAGCCACATATTAGTAATGGATATGGATTGGCACAGACCAAAATCTCAACAAGAAGCCTCATAGGATGTAGAGATTATCAGAGGAAATTTATTCTTCCTATGGATTGGTAATGGTGTTGCAGTCCAGTTAGTAATATTACGAGTAAAGGATTTTATTATGTTTTGAATTTAGGGTTTTTAACACTTTCGTAAAAGGTTTTAATAAACGCTTAAGTAAAATTTACAAAACGCTTTTTAAAATGTTATAAAATGCTTAGAATTCATGGTTTAGGGTTTAGGGTTTAGGTTTTTGTGGTTTAGGGTTTAGGGTCTAAGGTTTAGGCTTTAAGGTTTATAATACTCTAGTAAATTATTTTAATAAACAATTAAATAAAAGTTACAAAACACTTTTTAAAATGTTATAAAATGATTAGGGTATAGGGTTTATGCTATAGGATTTAGCGTTCAGGGTTCAGGGTTTAACGTTTAGGGTTTATGGTTTATAACACTTTAGTAAATTATTGTAATAAACACTTAAATAAAAGTTACAAAACCATTTTTAAAATGCTATAAAATGTTGAGGGTTTAGGGTTTTAAGTCTAGGGTTTAGGGTTTACAGTTTAGGGTTTAGGGATTATAACACTTTGGTAAATGATTTTAATAAAAATTTAAATAAAAGTTACAAAACACTTTTTAAAATGTTATAAAATACTTTGGGTTTAGGGTTTACAATTTAGGGTTTAGTGTTAGGGGTTTAGGGTTTGGAGTTTAGGGTTTAGGGTTTATAGCACTTTAGTAAACGTTTTTAGTGAACACTTAAATAAAAGCTACAAAACCTTTTTATAATTGTTTTGAAATGCCCATGGTTTAGGGTTTAGGGTTTAGGATTTAGGGTTTGGGGTTTAGTGTCTATGGTGTAGGGTTAAGAATTTATGGTTTAGGTTATAGGGATTAGGGTTTAGGGTTTAGGGTTTGTAACACTTTATAAAATGCTTAGGGTTTAAGTTTTAAGATTTTCAGTTTAGGGTTTAGGGTTTGGGGTTTAGGGTTCATGGTTTCAGGTTTATAACACCGTAGTAATTGTTTTAATTGTAGGAATTTACAGGGTAAGTTCCTCAGAAAGAATACCAAAAGGACACCGCTCACAACCAGATCTCAAATCAATACACCAGTATTTTTGACGTGGTTAAAACCCTCAGAGTGCAAGGAGGGAAACAGTCCACGGCCTGTCCCAACGTGGGTACAGACAATTTATTAATCAAAGAATGAAAATTTACATAAGCTTCTCTCATGCACGGATTACCCGAACAATGACCCTCCATGCGCTTTAAATAGAACTCATGGACCAATCGGGTGTCAAGCCACGGATCAAGTGTCGGTAATACCGAGGTGAGAGTGAACCGTCGGATCACTACATATCGTGACCGTCGGATTGTAAGTTACAAAATGTACAACGGTAAAGAAACACACTTTACCTAACTCTAACCTAACTCTATGCTAGACCAAGTTGAACTTAACTATATCCTATGTGTCGGAATATCCTAACATCCCCCCTTAAGAACAACTTGGGATAGGATTGAAGGATTTACAAATATGACACAATAGGAGAAGGAAGGAGGCACTAGAGCCTATCCCCCCTTAGTGACAACTTCCTGAACTCCAAGCATATATCGAAGTTTAGTGAACTTCGCCTCTGTGAGAGCCTTTGTGAAGATGTCTGCAACCTGATCATCCGTTGGACAATATTGCACTTCAAGAACATGGTCATGAATGAGCTTTCTGATGAAGTGCATGTGTAGTTCAATGTGTTTGCTGTGCTGATGCTGGACTGGATCTTTGCATAGCTGAATGGCACTTTGATTATCACACCAAAGTGTGGTTGGATGCTGCTGCTCAAAGCCAAATTCTGATAGGATCTGACGAAGCCACAAGGCTTCCTTACTAGCTTCCACGGCACCACGATACTCTGCTTCTGCTGACGAAAGAGAAATGGCAACCTGTTTCTTACAAGCCCATGTAATAGGTCCTGAACCAAGAGTGAAGACATAACCGGCAGTAGACTTCCGATCATCAAGGTCACCAGCCCAATCAGAATCAGTGAAACCAACTAACAGAGGAGCTGCTTTGGCACTGTAATGAATCCCAAACTGTACTGTACCTCGAACATAACGAAGTATTCTCTTAGCTGCTTTCCAATGACTTTCACGGGGGTTTTGCATAAAACGAGCAACAAGGCCAACAACAAAGGAAAGATCAGGACGAGTATGGGTTAAATACAAGAGTTTTCCGACAAGTTGACGGTATAAGGTAGCATCAACTTCAGGAGAAGTACAAGAGACTGAAAGTTTGACTCCAGAATGAAAGGAGAAGGGGCTGGCTTACAGTCTTCCATGTGAAAATGACGAAGAATATCACAAGCATACTTGGACTGGGAAAGGAAAACACCTTCTTGGGATTGCAAGACTTGAAGACCGAGAAAATAGTGTAAGTGTCCTAAGTCTGTCATTTCAAATTTCTTTTTAAGGCTGGACTTCACATGGTTTATAAGGTTGGGATCACTACCAGTAAGAATAAGATCATCAACATAAAGAACAAGGATGATAAGAGAGTTGCCCACTTTCTTGGTGTAGACAGTATTGTCAGAATGACACCTAGAAAAGCCAGATTCTAAGAGAAAGCTATCCATTTTGGCATACCAAGCCCGAGGAGCTTGATTGAGGCCATAAAGGGATTTCTTAAGTCGACAAACGAGGCTGGAGTCTGTTTGTATGAAGCCAATGGGTTGTTCCATATAGATTTCTTCCTGCAAGTCCCCATGCAAGAAGGCAGATTTAACATCCATTTGATGGACTTCCCATTTTAAAGAGGCAGCAAGGGAAAGAACAAGGCGGATAGAGTTCATTTTGGCAACTGGAGAGAAGGTTTCAGTGTAGTCAATGCCTTCAACCTGTGAAAAGCCCTTAGCAACTAGACGAGCTTTATGTTTATCAACTTTCCCATCTGGTCCATACTTGGTTCTGTAAACCCATTTGCATCTAACAAGTTTGCGTCCCTTTGGTAGAGGAACAAGATCCCATGTATCATTTGTCATCAATGAATGATATTCTTCATTCATAGCTGCTTCCCAATGTGGATGGCCTGAAGCTTCTGCAAAAGTGTCAGGATCATGATTTACTGGAGCTTGAGCCAGTAAAGAAGAGGCTCTTTCAAACTGAGAACGTGTACGTCGCTGATCTGTAGGATCACCGGCAAGATCACCTGCTGCATCCCGAGTAGCACGGACCCATCTTGGAAGTTGAGGATCCTGAGAAGGTGGGGAGGATTATCATCCTCGCTTTCATCATCAGAAGAAGAAATGTTTTCAAAGATAGAAGAGATAGGAAGAGGTGGCACATCCGCCGGACTAGGCTCGCAGGCCGATTTATTTTCATCAAATTTTACATCTCTTCTAATGATAACATTTTTGGACTTAAATGGAATAAGTCTATAACCTTTTACATCTTCAGAATATCCAACAAAAGTACATTTCTCACTCTTAGGTTCTAAAGCTTTATGCTTTTCATCTGGAATATGGGCCCATGCTTCACTTCCAAACACACGAAAGTGACTTACATCTGGTTTAATGGAACTCCAAGCTTCTTCTGGAGTGATATTCTCTAGAACCTTAGTAGGAGTGCGATTGATTATATAATTTGCACAATTAATTGCTTCGGCCCAAAAACTAAGACTGAGTCCTTTAGATTGCAGCATACAATTAGCCATTTCCTTTAAGGTGCGATTTTTCCTTTCAGCTACACCATTTTGTTGTGGAGTGTATGGAACAGTATGTTGCATTTGAATTCCATTTTCGGTGCAAAAGTTGATGAATGCGTTTTTAACATATTCTCCACCATTATCAGTTCTTAGCTTAAGAATTTGATGTCCAGATTGTTTTTCAACAAATGCTTTGAAGGCCAAAAAAGTGTTAAATACTTCGCTCTTGAGTTTTAAGAAGTATACCCAAGTGCGTCTGGAGAAATCATCAATGAAAGTTAAGAAGTACTTGCAGCCAGAGAATGAAGCAACAGGAAGAGGACCACATAAATCACTGTGCACAAGCTGTAAAGGGGCTGAGGCGTGCCAAGAGGCACGTTTGTCAAAACTGTCCCGATGATGTTTTCCGAGTACACATCCGGAACAAACACCATCTTTGCAAGATACCATAGGAAGACCTGTCACCATATTTTCTTTACATAGATGCTGAAGGGAGCGATAGTTTAAGTGACCAAACCGCTCATGCCAAAGTTTGCTCACTTCATCATTATGAGCAACAAATACTGAGGGAAGATGGGATGACCCAAAGTTGTGAAACTTATACAACCTTTTGGAATCATCAGCAAGACCAGTAGCTAGAATCTGTTTAGGATCTTTTAGATCCTTGATTACAACATCATGAGGTGAAAATTCAACAATTTTACCTTCACCTGAATGAGTTATCTGATAGACAGATAGAAGGTTGCAGGATAAGTTTGGAACACATAATACATCATTGAACTGACCATTGTCTAGATGAACAGTTCCAGTCCCTACAACATTAAGAGATCTATCATCACCAACATATATATTTTTGGTGTTACAATCATTTAAAGAAGAAAACATGGCTTGGTTTTTGGCCATGTGACAAGAGGCTCCAGAATCAATGAGCCACTCATGAGAATGAGAAGAAGAAGAAGATACATTTAATGCATAACCAGACTGAGATGATTGACGATGACATGCAGAAAGTGCCATTCCGGAAGTTGAAGTTGAAGTAGGCTCCAGATGGATGTTATGTTTCTTCATTGCGGCTTCCAAGGCTTCCATCTTCTTAAAGCATTTAGATTCTAAGTGGCCATCTCGATTACAAAAGTTACAATGTCTGTCAGTCTTCTTCCATTTGTTTTTATTGGTCTTGTCATTTTGCTGAAATGATCTTTCATCTTGAGGCTGAGTTGGTTTAGGACCATTCCTTTGAGGATAAGACTTCTTAGGATTCTTTGAATTTGGTTGCTGCTGGGCGGCTAACGCTTTCGAGGAAGAGTTTCCAAGATTAAGAAGACCAAGGTGTAAGAGTTTTTCTTGTTCTCTTATTAAGGAATCACAAAAGGAGTCAAAGGAAGGGGGTTGTAGTCTTTGCCTTGACAAATGAAAGCTTCCCTTGTAGAATGGAAAGTGGAAACAAATACAGAGTAGGCTGGTCCCAACTTAGTAAGGATGGAATAAATAAGGTTACCATCTTCTTTCTTAACTTTAACACCTTCCAAGAGATATCTAAGGGTCTTGAATTTGGACAAGAAATCTTCAATGCAAGAAAAATTATTAGGATCCAAAGTAAGCAACTCATTTTCAAGTTGATGGGCTCTAATTTCATTTTTAATCCCAAAAACTTTAGCAAGTTTTTCTAATGCTTCATGAGGAGTTTCAATTTCTGCAATGTGGAATCTAAGATCAGGAGAAACAGACATTCCTATCAAACCACGTGCTTGATCTTGTCTATTTTCCCATTTTTCGGCCTTGTCTTCATCTTTGGGTTTTTTCTCTTGGTCTGTGGCTATTCTGAAGAGACCTTTACTTCTAAGTAAATCTCCCATGTAGGCTACCCATTGGAAGTAGTTAGTGCTGTCAAGAATGACTTGGCATGGACTTTCCATTTTTAAAAAAAAACTGAAGCTGAAGATGCTGAAAGTAAGTGGTCCAATGGATAGATCTCGAAAAAATAGGCGGTTTTAAAAAAAACGGCTCTGAAAAAGGCTTCCGGATGAAGAAGTTATGGCTTTTTGAAAAAAAAATTGTTGACGTTGCCGGCAAAGTGCGCGAATGTGCGGGAATGAAAAAATCCGCCCCCACAAAATGGAGACTTGAACCCAAGACCTCTACTCTCTTAAAAAGTCTTTGAACCAATTGATCTATACAAAATATTTGAGAGAGAGAGAGAGAGAGAGAGAGAGAGAGAGAAGGGGGGGGGCCTCGATTTGCGTGCTTGCCTTGGGAAGGCTCTTTTCCCCTACAAAACACAAAACACAAAACCCAACACGAATATGCAAAGAAAAACGAACCTTACGGCTCGAAGTTAGCTTTAGCCAAAAAACTAGAATTTTTAAAAAAAATCTCAAAGTTAGCTTTAGCCGAAAAACTAAATATTTTTCAATGTTTCTGATTTTCCGAGATCACACTAAGGTGCAGGGAAAAGAGCATACGCATGAGAAAAATCCTTTCTTTCTGTTTCTGATTTGCCCAGATCGCACAGAGTCGCAGGGCAAAGAGCATACGCAGAAATGAAAGGTATAGATCCGGGAAAAAAAAAGGCTAAATAAACCGAAACCGAAATAAGCAGAGAGAAAATGACAGTAAACTGCAAAAAAAAACACTGTATACCTCCCGATCTGAAAAATGACGCAGCTAGGGCTACCGGAAACCTTTTCGCGTGAAACGAAAGGGGTTCCTCACTGAAACAGATGCTCCGAACGCAACAGAGCAGTCCTCTCGGCCCGAAAGCAGTCAGAAACAGCAGATCTAGGAAACGACAGCCGCATGCAGTTCTACCGGCTTCAGATTTGGATCACCAACGGACGCGGCCCTCAAATAGCTCTGATACCATGTAGGAATTTACAGGGTAAGTTCCTCAGAAAGAATACCAAAAGGACACCGCTCACAACCAGATCTCAAATCAATACACCAGTATTTTTGACGTGGTTAAAACCCTCAGAGTGCAAGGAGGGAAACAGTCCACGGCCTGTCCCAACGTGGGTACAGACAATTTATTAATCAAAGAATGAAAATTTACATAAGCTTCTCTCATGCACGGATTACCCGAACAATGACCCTCCATGCGCTTTAAATAGAACTCATGGACCAATCGGGTGTCAAGCCACGGATCAAGTGTCGGTAATACCGAGGTGAGAGTGAACCGTCGGATCACTACATATCGTGACCGTCGGATTGTAAGTTACAAAATGTACAACGGTAAAGAAACACACTTTACCTAACTCTAACCTAACTCTATGCTAGACCAAGTTGAACTTAACTATATCCTATGTGTCGGAATATCCTAACATTAATAAACACTTAAATAAAAATTACAAAATACATTCTAAAATGTTATAAAATGCTTAGGGTTTAGTGTTTAGGATTTCGCATTTAGGGTTTATGGTTTATGGTTTGGGGTTTAGGGTTAAGGGTTTAGGGTGTAGGGCTAAGCATTCAATGACATTTTAACAAGAACTTTGTAACCTTTTTGAAGTGTATATTAAAAGCATTTACTAAAGTCTGTTGGCATTATGATGCATGTGTTGTACTTGATGGCAAACAACTCATAGAAGATCAACTCACTTATATATATCTAGATGAATCTACGGAAGAGATATCAGATGACAGTTCTCAGTATGACAAGTCCAAAGGGGGAGATTGTTGGCATTATGAGACAAGTGCTATCCTTGATGGCAAATCACACAAATGATAAATTATAGTGCAGAAAATTTATTTGATAAATTATAGTGCAACAAAGTTCCCTTCATGTAGAGAAAAGCTCACGCACTTTTATGCAGAGAAAAGTTTATTCCATGTAGAGAAAATTTCATGCACTTTTATGCAGAGAAAAGTTTATTCCATGTAGAGAAAATTTGACGCACTTTTATACAGAGAAAAGTTTATTCCATGTAGAGAAAAGTTCACGCACTTTCATGCAGAGAAAAGTTCCCTTCATGCAAGAGAAAAGTGTTGATCTCACGCACTTTCATGGTTGGTTCATGGTATTAGTCTGACAACTTTTGATCCTATGGTTTTGGTCCGTGGTATTGCATCCAAAAGTGTTGATCTCACGCACTTTCATGGTTGGTTCATGGTATTAGTCCGACAGTTTTTTGATCCTATGGTTTTGGTCCGTGGTATTGCATCCAAAAGTGTTGATCTCACGCACTTTCGTGGTTGGTTCATGGTATTAGTCCAACAGTTTTTTGATCCTATGGTTTTGGACCGTGGTATTGAGAAAGGACTAAGGCTATAAAAGAGGAAGGAGATCATTTGGCAAAGAATCATCTGAATTATTGAATATCTGATAAAGTGCTAGATCTGGAATACTGTGATTGGGTTATGGTGCAAATCTGGATCTGAGCTAAAGAGGGATCTCACCGGTTGATGGAGAACAAGATCTAAGGATAGATCAGGATCAAATGGTCTGAAATGAACTATCTCTATATATTTGATTATGCTTATTCTAGATCTGTATATTGAAAATGATCTGAACTGGGTATAACTTAAGTTTGAAATCACTGCAAGTCATGTTTGAATATTTATAGATCTGTACGTGGGTTGGCTTTGGTGTAAGCGCGTATATATGTAGGTTTGGTTCATTGTAGTAGCGTATACAATTTGAGCTATGATATTTGAAGTCACAGGTGGTTCTGGTTGTTGATGGGTTCTGATGACAGTTTAAAGGTGTCAGTATTTTGCATATCCTATTTGGTTGATTGGGTTTAGCTTCAGTATTGATGGATGAGAACTAATATTGGATCAGGATCATAATGACTCATATTTATGTGATCTGATGGACTAGATCTGGGTGCTAACACATATATTATCCTTGTATATGTATTGATCTGGTTATGTGCTTCAATGATATTAATGGGTCCAGTATGAAAATTGGATGAAACGTGGCCTTTCACATTATGTGTTGTGCTTCAGGAGTATCTAGTCTGAAAATGTATGAAACGTGGTACCTGGAGGAGAGAAGATTGTAGGCCGACGCCTATGTATTAGTATCTTAGCTAGTACAAGAGCTAAGGGGGTGGTAGCTCCCTTCCAGTAGCAGTTGAAAACTTTGGAGCATTGTAGCAGGTAGCAGCCTGCGTACTATTAAATGGATCGGCTAGTACAAGAACTATGGGGTTTGTAGCTCCCTTCCAGGAGAGACTGGAGAATGAGAGAGGGTTGTAGCTCTCTGCAGGTAGAAGCCTACGTACTGGTATAAGACTACACCAGTACATAAATATTGTAAAAGGATTTTCTTATTAAGAAGAAGATTGAGATGACTTGCAGCAGGTGGTTTTCTCCCACATTGGGTTTCCACGTTATATCATGGTGTTCATGTGTGTGGCTTATGTGTGATGATCTGTTCTATTTTATTGCACCTGTTTACTGTTAATATGGTTGATAATGTTCTAATGCACTCATTAAGTATCAACTAACTGAATCTTAAGAATTTGTGGAAGTAGCATATATGAATCTGAATATGGAAATGTAAAAGTTTTATTGATGTCATAATACTGATTCACCCCCCCCTCTCAGTATTGTTTCCAACAATTGGTATCAGAGCAGGTCCTTTGGTAGAAGCTTGATCGCTTGAAGGAGATCCGTGGAACAATGGGAAAGAAGCTTAAGAAGAAAGCGCCTAAGCAGAAGAAGACATCTCAGAAGAACTATGACAGTGGAAGAATCGATTGGGGATTATGTGGAAGAAGCACTTCAGATTCAGAATCATTTCAGAATGAAGATGAACTATCAGGTATGAATTTGTTATCCTTTGATGTTCCAGCTATCTATCCATTTGGAAAAGATGAAAGTGATAGCGAAACAACTAAATTTTCTTTTATGGGTGAGGAAGAAAGATATCAAATAGAGGCATAAATTAAAAGGCTTACAGACAAAATTAGAGATCAACAAGATCTATTAAACAAAAGGGAATGTGTCTTCAAAGAAGAAGCTGTCAAACTAAAAGCTCAACTAGAGGAAGGAAACAAGGTAAGGAAGTTATTCAAGGACAAATATCAAAAGTTGCAGGATGAAGTAACATCACTAAGAGATGAAGTCAATGAAAGAAGCACAACCATCAAGAAACTCAGAGATAGATCCAGTTACTATGAAAGTCTTGAAGCCACGATCCGCTCGCTAAAAGAAGATCTTGAAGAATCAAAGAAGCAGAATAAAGAACTACTCCAAGCTCATGAAAATGAAGTTCTTGAACTAAGACGTCAGTTGGAAGAAGAAAGAAATGCTCAAGAAAACGTGAAGAAGCAGTATCTTGAAAAGGAAGAGCAACATCAAGTTGAGGTAAATATTCTAAAAGATAAATTAGAAGAAAAGGATAAACTGTTATGATTTCACGATAGTACTAAAGTCTTGGATGATATTCTTAATAGTCAAAGGTCTCCTGCTATCAAAACTGGTCTTGGTTTTCATGAATCTATTGAAGGTGAATCTAGTTCACAAAGTAAGACAAGGGACTCTACTGCAAAATCTGAAATTCTCAATAAGGAAATGAAAGGTCAATCTCATCATCAACCAAGGAACGAAATTCTTCAAAGAAAATATTTTACTCCTATGAATAATGTTGAATGTTATGTATGTCATAATCTTGGACATGTTGCAGCCATATGTAGAAGAAGAAGGGTTCAAGACCATCATGCAGAAAGATCATCACATTCAAGGTACTTTAATGGATATTGCCTTGCTTGCAATATGTTTGGTCATAGAGTTGTTGATTGCTATAAAAGAAATATGAGACATGTAAGATGTTACACATGTAACAAGCTTGGACATATAGCTAAGGAATGCAGGAACAAAGTATGGGCACCATACCAAAAGGAGAAAACATCATCGTCACACTTGAAGATGTGGAAGAAGAAAGAAGTACAGTCAGAAAGAGGCGGCACAGCACAACATATAGACATAACAGAATTAGAGGGAGCTGGAAGTGTAAAACTTCAGTGTCCTAAATCTAATACGCAAGTTTCTTAAAGAGAAGTCACGTATATATGCGAGTTGGTTATGGCATAGTTGCGTATATGATTGTTTGAGGAAAGGCAGTAGGGACAGGTTCAGGAAAAGGATCAGTCATGATTCGGTTTATTATTTGCGTTGTTTGATAATGGTTACAATTTGCTGATGATGTGTGGAAATGACTTGGTGGTTAGAAGTGTTTTGTTTCTAACTTGATAATGATGATGTATTGATACTTCTTGCTGATATGAATGATCAGATCTGACAGAAAACAAGATGGCACGGGTTTAGGGGGAGCATATGCTTCTAATTCATTGTTGGCATTATGGTTAATAGTCCTTGGTGATGATGCTTATATGGATAAATGATTCATCTTGCTATGATATGGTGATGAGTTGTTCAGATGATTCTTGGGGTTACATAGTTGATATTTAGATCAGATTTGTGGTTGATCCTCTAATGGTGCTTACATGGTGATCTTCATAAGGATAAGGAGAAGTACATAGCTTGAATTCACATCTTCTTTACTTGATGATGAGTCACTCATATGTTGTTGTCGTCATATGCATAAAGATCATATATTACAGTTATGATGCAGGATTCCTATTGTTCTTGGCACATATATGGATGAGGATTGTTGGCTGGATACATGGATGATTATTCAAAGTTGCATTGTTGGAGACTTGATGATGATGAGTTCTTACCTATATGATGATAGGTTATTCCGTACATATGTTGATTGATATTCAAAATTGATGATACTTGGTCCATGCAGATCTGGATGGCTATGGTGTTTCTCACATATGATAGAATGATTCTATATATACAGAATTTTGTTCAAAAGGATGAGTTGATACGGACATACCTTGATGATTCATGCACTAATACAAGTTACTGGTGACAGATGCTATGGAGCAGATCATTCAGTGTCGTTGCTGATGTTTATCATGATCTTATTTAGGTGTTTGGTATCTGTTATAAATGTCATGTATATCATTCGATGTATAAGTTCATATCAAGACTCATGATGTAATAGTGTGTCTCTATCTATTGTAGTCATTTGATGAAATATTTCAGTCATATCAAGGTCATGTAATGGCCTATGTTGGTTTCCCCACTATGCTTGGGATGAATGATGTAATGTACTTGGTTGTCATTTTCTGGTATATCCCCACTTGGTTGGGAGATGGATGTATGTATGAGTATTTGGTGCTAGGAAGGTCATGTATGATGTATAGAGTCATGTTCTTGTAGAACACCTTTTTGCAGACCTTGCTTACATACAGGGGGAGCATGAACAACACAATTCAGCAAGAGAAGAGTTTTCAACATGTAGCATGGACAGATTGGTACACCTTGGCATATACAAAGGGGGATCTCATTCAGAGATTTCAACAGGTACTCAGGACGAGTATGAACAGCGGAATGCCCTTCTAGGAAAGAGAATATCTTGGTTCGCCCTTTGCCCTTGATGTCAAAGGGGGAGAGTGATTTGGTATTGTTGCCATCAAGTCCAAAGGGGGATATTGTTGGCATTATGATGCATGTGTTGTACTTGATGGCAAACAACTCATAGAAGATCAACTCACTTATATATATCTAGATGAATCTACGGAAGAGATATCAGATGACAATTCTCAGTATGACAAGTCCAAAGGGGGAGATTGTTGGCATTATGAGACAAGTGTTGTCCTTGATGGCAAATCACACAAATGATAAATTAAAGTGCAGCAAATTTATTTGATAAATTATAGTGCAACAAAGTTTCCTTCATGTAGAGAAAAGTTCACGCACTTTTATGCAGATAAAAGTTTATTCCATGTAAAGAAAAGTTCACGCACTTTTATGCAGAGAAACGTTCATTCCATGTAGAGAAAAGTTCACGCACTTTTATGCAGAGAAAAGTTTATTCCATGTAGAGAAACGTTGACGCACTTTTATGCAGAGAAAAGTTTATTCCATGTAGAGAAAAGTTCACGCACTTTCATGCAGAGAAAAGTTCCCTTCATGCAAGAGAAAAGTGTTGATCTCACGCACTTTCATGGCTGGTTCATGGTATTAGTCCGACAGTTTTTGATCCTATGGTTTTGGTCCATGGTATTGCATCCAAAAGTGTTGATCTCACACACTTTCATGGTTGGTTCATGGTATTAGTCCGACAATTTTTGATCCTATGGTTTTGGTCCGTGGTATTGCATCCAAAAGTGTTGATCTCACGCACTTTCATGGTTGGTTCATGGTATTAGTCCAATAGTTTTTTGATCCTATGGTTTTGGACTGTGGTATTGAGAAAGGACTAAGGCTATAAAAGAGGAAGGAGATCATTTGGCAAAGCATCATCTGAATTATTGAATATCTGATAAAGTGCTAGATCTGGAATACTGTCATTGGGTTATGGTGTAGATCTGGATCTGAGATAAAGAGGGATCTCACCGGTTGATGGAGAACAAGATCTAAGGATAGATCGGGATCAAATGGTTTGAAATGAACTATCTCTATATATTTGATTATGCTTATTCTACATCTGTATATTGAAAATGATCTGAACTGGGTATAACTTAAGTTTGAAATCGCTGCAAGTCATGTTTGAATATTTATAGATCTGTACGTGGTTGGCTTTGGTGTAAGCGCGTATATATGCAGGTTTGGTTCATTGTAGTAGCGTATACAATTTGAGCTATGATATTTGAAGTCGCATGTGGTCCTGGTTGTTAATGGGTTCTGATGACAATTTAAGGGTGTCAGTATTCTGCATATCCTGTTTGGTTGATTGGGTTTAGCTTCAGTATTGATGGATGAGAACTAATATTGGATCAGGATCATAATGACTCATATTTATGTGATCTGATGGACTAGATCTAGGTGCTAACACATATATTATCCTTGTATATGTATTGATCTGGTTATGTGCTTCAATGATATTAATGGGTCCAGTATGAAAATTGGATGAAACGTGGCCTTTCAGATTATGTGTTGTGCTTCAGGAGTATCCAGTCTGAAAATGTATGAAACGTGGTACTTGGAGGAGAGAAGATTGTAGGCCGGCGCCTACGTATTAGTATCTTAGCTAGTACAAGTGCTAAGGGGGTGGTAGCTCCCTTCCAGTAGCAGTTGAAAACTTTGGAGCATTGTAGCAGGTAGCAGCCTGTGTACTAGTAAATGGATCGGCTAGTACAAGAACTATGGGGGTTGTAGCTCCCTTCTAGGAGAGACTGGAGAACGAGAGAGGGTTGTAGCTCTCTGCAGGTAGAACCCTGCGTACTGGTATAAGACTGCACCTGTACATAAATATTGTAAAAGGATTTTCTTATTAAGAAGAAGATTGAGATGACTTGCAGCAGGTGGTTTTCTCCCACATTGGGTTTCCACCTTATATCATGGTGTTCATGTTCTATTTTACTGCACCTCTTTACTATTAATATGCTTGATAATGTTCTAATGCACTCATTAAGGATCAACTAACTGAATCTTAAGAAGTTGTGGAAGTAGCATATATGAATCTGAATATGGAAATGAAAAAGTTTTATTGATGTGATAATACTGATTCACCCCCCCTCTCAGTATTATTTCCAACAAAGTGTTATAAACCCTCAATATGAACCGTAAGAATTTTATAACATTTTAAACCCAAAACCTTAAACCCTAAACCCTAAACTCTAAACGCAAAATATTTTATAACATTTTAAGAAGTGTTTTCTTACTTTTTTCAAGTGTTTATTAAAAGAATTTACTAAAGTTTTATAAACCCTAAACACTAAACCATGAGCATTTTATATAAATTTAAATCCTAAACCCTAAAGCCTAAGCATTTTATAACATTTTAACAAGTGTTTTGTAACTTTTTTTATGTTCCTATTAAAAGAATTTATCAAATTGCTATAAATCCGAAAACCTAAACCATAAATCCTATCCATAAATACTAAGAATTTTATAACATTTTAAAATATATTTTTGTAACTTTTTAAGTGTTTTTAAAAGCATTTAATAAAGTGTAATAACCCTAAACCCTAAACCCTAAGCATTTTGTAACATTTTAACAAGACTTTTGTAGCTTTTATTTAAGTGTTTATTAAAATAATTTACTAAATTGTTTTAAACCCTAAACCCCAAACCCGAAACCCTAAAACCTAAGCATTTTATGCTCGATTAAAAATAATATTGCAACTTTTATTTAGGTGTTTATTAAAATAATTTACTAAGGTGTTATAAACCCCAAACCCTAAACCCTAAACCCTAAACTCTAATCATTTAATAACATTTTAAAAATACTTTTGTAACCTTTTTTAAGTGTTTATTAAAATCACTTTATAAAGTCTGACAAACCCTACACCCTAAACCCTAAACAATATTTACCCTAAACCCTGAACCCTAAACCCTACGCATTATATAACATTTTTAAAGGCGTTTTGTAACTTTTATTTAAGTGTTTATCAAAAGAATTTACTAAATTGTTATAAACCTTAAACCATACAGCATAAAACCTAAACCCCAAAACCAAAACCCTAAACCCCAAGCCCTAAACCCTAAACCATAAACCTTAAGAATTTTATAACAGTATAGGAAGAATTTTGTAACTTTTATTTAAGTGTTTATTAAAAGAATTTTATAAAGTTTTATAAACCCTAAACCATAAACACAATACCCTAAGCCCTAAACATAAAAAAATAAACCCTAAATCCCAAAAGGTAAACCCTAAACCATAAACCCAAAACCCAAACCTAAACCCTAAGAATTCAATGACATTTTAACAAGATTTTTGTAACTTTTTTTGAAGTGTTTATTAAAAGCATTTACTAAAATGTTATAAACCCTAAATCCTAAACCGTAAGAATTTTATAACATTTTAAACCCAAAACCCTAAACCCTAAAGCCTAAACTCTAAACCCAAAAGTATATTATAAAATTTTAACAAACGTTTTATTACTTTTTTTTAAGTGTTTTTTAAATAATTTACTAAAGTGTTATAAACCCCAAACCCTAAAACTTGAGCATTTTATATAATTTTAAATCTAAACCCTAAAGCCTAAGAATTTTATAACATTCTAACAAGTGTTTTGTAACTTTTTTTATCTTCTTATTAAAAGAATTTATCAAAGTGTTATAAATCCCAAACCCTAAACCATAAACCCTATCCCTAAACACTAAGAATTTTATAATGTTTTAAAATACAATTTGTAACTTTTTTAAGTGTTTATTAAAAGCATTTAATAAAGTGTCATAACCCTAAACCCTAAACCCTAAGCATTTTATAACATTTTAAACAGTAAACACTAAAACCCTAAACCCCAAACCCCAAACCCTAAAACATAAGCATATTATGATATTAAAAATAATTTTGTAGCTTTTGTTTAAGTTTTTATTAAAATAATTTACTAAGGTGTTATAAAACCTAAACCGTAAACCGTAAACCCCAAACCCTAAACCCTAAACCCTAATCATTTAATAACATTTAAAAATTGTTTTGTAACATTTTTTTAAGTGTTTATCAAAACCACTTAATAAAGTTTTATAAACCCCAAACCCTTAAACCTAAACCTAAACCCTAAACACTAATCCCTAAACCCCAAACCCCAAACCCTAAAACATAAGCATTTTATGATATTAAAAATAATTTTGTAATTTTTGTTTAAGTTTTTATTAAAATAATTTACTAAGGTGTTATAAAACCTAAACCATAAACCGTAAACCCCAAACCCTAAACCCTAAACCCGAATCATTTAATAACATTTAAAAATTGTTTTGTAACGTTTTTTTAAGTGTTTATCAAAACCACAAAATAAATTTTTATAAACCCTAAACCCTAAACCCCAAACCCTCAAACCAAAACCTAAACCCTAAACACTAATTTTATTTGAATATTTTAAAAAGCATTTTGTAACTTTAGTGTCATAAATCCTAAACCATAGACCCTAAACCATAAACCCTAAACCCTAAACCCTAAATCCCAAACTGTAAACCCCAAAAGATAAACCCTAAACACTAAGAATTTTATAACATTTTAGAAAGCGTTTTGTAACTTTTATTTAAGTGTTTATTAAAAGAATTTACTAAAGTGTTATAAAAACTAAACCCTAAACCCCAAACCCCAAACCCTATAATCATTTACTAAGGTCTTATAAACACTAAAACCTAAATCCTAAAGCTTGGAAGCATTTCTTAAGGTGTTATAAACTCTAAACCCTAAACTCCAAAACCTAAACCCTAAAACCTAAGGATTTTATAACATTTGAAAGAGTGTTTTGTAACTTTTATTTAAGTGTTTAATAAAACCACTTACTATAGTGCTATAAACCGAAAACCCTAAACCCTAAAGCCTAAACTCTAAACGCAAAGTATTTTATAACATTTTAACAAGAATTTCCTTACTTTTTTTAAGTGTTTATTAAAGCATTTACTAAAGTGTTATAAACCCTACCCCCTAAACCATGAGCATTTTATAGATTTTTAAACCCTAAACCCAAAACCCTAAGCATTTTGTAACATTTTGAGAAGAGTTTTGTAACTTTTAGTTAAGTGTTTATTAAAATATTTTTCTAAACTGTTATAAACCCTAAACCCCAAACCCTAAAGCCTAAGCATTTTATGATGTGTTAAAAATAATTTTGTAGCTTTTATTTAAGTTTTTATTCAAATAATTTACTAAGGTTTTGTAAAACCTAAACCCTAAACCCTAAAACCTAACCCCTAAACCGTAAACCCTAATAATTTAAGAACATTTTAAAAATTGTTTTGTAACATTTTTTAAGAGTTTATTAAATGCATTGAATAAAGTTTTATAAAGCCTAAACCCCAAACCCCAAACCCTAAACCCTCAGCATCTTATAACATTTTAAAAAGTGTTTTGTAACTTTTATTTAAGTGTTTATTTAATGAATTTACTAAATTTTTATAAACCTTAAACCATACACCCTAAAACCTAAACCCCAAAACCAAAACCCTAAACCCCAAGACCTAAACCCTAAACCATAAACCCTAAGAATTTTATAAAAGTTTAAGAAGAATTTTGTTGCTTTTATTGAAGTGTTTATTAAAAGAATTTACTTATGTGTTATAAACCCTAAACCATAAACACAATACCCTAAACCCTAAACACAAAAACATAAACCCTAAACCAAAAAACGTAAACCCTAAACCATAAACCCCAAACCCCAAATCTAAACCCTAAGAATTCAATGACATTTTAACAAGGGTTTTGTAAGCTCATTTGAAGTGTTTATTAAAAGCATTTACTAAAATGTTATAAACTATATATCATAAACTGTCGATATTTTATAACATTTTAAACCCAAAAAACTAAACCCTAAAGCCTAAACTCTAAACCCTAAGTATATCCACAAGCCTATCCACAAGCCAAAAAAGACCCAAAATGGAATAAAAAGCAACAAAAAAATCCAAAAGTGTGGCAGTATACGAAACCTCAAGAAGAAGGAGTAGAAACAACAAGAAACAAGGTAGAATCAGATACTCAAAAGGAACAAAGAAACACTCAAATGGAAGAGAAAAACCACACCAATCCCTACAACCCGGGGCCCTACAACCTACTACAACAAAAAGAGACACAAATAGAAGTAAGTGGCAACAAATGAGCTCATGGATCAGAAGGATCTAACTCTGAAAAAGAATACTGAATAAACACAAACGAAAATCAGTTGGTCATTGTAACATCCACTCCCAACAATGGTGGTTGGCGAAAAGTGGAAAAGAAGAAAGGCAAAAAATAATAGGCTAGCTGTAATTATTTATTTTTTTGTGCCCTGTAATAGGAACAACTCATATGCATATGCGTTTTAGCATCTTCAACATGTAAATTTGCGTCATGAATAAAATTATGATTTTTCCAAGGGGAAAAAATTTCAAAATATAGAAATTGATAGAGCGATCGAAGATATGTTTTCTTAGAAAATTGAGTAACCTTCGGTAGACATAAACAGTACAGGGTTATTTTTATTTAAATTGCAATGGGCCATGAACAATGATGTGAAGCATGTGGCATAATTGGATTAAGCCAGGATTTCATTTTTCCCTGAATTGAAATGGATATACCATTTGTTTTTTACTCCATTTTCTATCTTGTTTAGAGTGTGGTGTTTATCTCAAGATGTGGCACATGGTGGGAGGCATTAATCTAAGAGAAACTTAGCCACACACGATAAATATTCATCTCTAGTTCATTAAAGTTTCATAGGAAATCAAGTATACTCATTATAAGATGTATGATTCTATGTCTTTAGTATTTATAAGTGCCTTGTGTTTACTATTGTTAAAGTAATAAATAATAATAAGATTTCGGATTTAGATATGGAAATAAAATTTATGTCATTAAATAAATGAGAATATTGAATGTTTAAAATAAAGTGTAGATTATTAGTTAAATTACATATAATTTTAGAGAGATTTTGAGTTATTTTAAAAAATATTACTACTGATTTTTCTGTAAAAAGTAAAATAAATTTATATTTATTTTATTTTAAGTGAACATATATTTTGACATAAGTATGAGTAAGTTTAAGATTATTCATTAAGTGTTTACTTTAGTAGCAAATTTTGGAATGTGTTTATTGAAATTTTAAAATACTAGTGTTATTAATGCTAAATATTTAAGAAGAATAGATGTAATCAAATCTCAATTATAATAGATATTTTTGTAATTATTTTGGTTCATTAAATTAATGTTATGGTATTAATATTAAACTTATAAAGCCCACAGGGCTTTGGATTGACGGTGAATGGGTGCATTGTTAAGGCACTCCTTGCAATAGGTCACCGTTCAAATCCCTTGTGGGTACTTAGGTTAGTCTAATAGATAAAATAAATAAATAAATAAATAAATATTAAACTTACAAATAAATATTAATATATATATATATATATATATATATATATATATATATATATATATATATATATAATATTGAAGTTGAATTCGGTATAGAGGTACATATTCTGAAATTATTATGGTTATCTAATAAATTTAAAGAGTAAGAATTACATTAAGGTGGTTTTATATAATTGAGTATGTAAGAAAGATAAAATTAAAAAATAAATAAATTGATTTTTATAATTTGACAATTAGTTGGGAATGTGATTTTGTGAGATATATTCAATTTGGATTTTACTATGACTTGTGATTTTTTTGGCATAATAATGTTTTGAATTTAGTTATGGATAGCATTATATGGTAGTTCATAAGAGTGAGTAACTTTTCATAATTTTGGAAACTAGGTTCGATTGAAGGAGAATTTCTTATTAGAAAATTTATATGTTACTGGGGCTTAATTTATGTTTCATATACTGGAAAAGAAAGAAAATAGATGAGGGATCTTCTTTTGATTATGGAATAACCTCTTGTTGGTCATGAAATTGGAAACAAACAAGAAAATGCATAATGGAATTAGGGCTCAAGCGATGTATTTCTATGTTCCATGCTGGTATTATGGTTTAGGTAAGGTGTTGCAATGGATATAAAACTCGATATTTGATTATATTTTGTATGTATTACTAGAAATTTTCATTTTAAGGATAATAGTGTTGTATTCTTATGATGGTGTGTGGGTTATTTTATATCATATTATTATGTTATATCCTCTCCCTCTCCCTATCCCACTCTCTCTCTCCTCCCCCCTCTCCCTCTCTCCCTCTCCCTCTCCCTCTCACTCCCACCATCCCTCTCTCTTCCCTCTCACTCACCATACCCCCCCTCCCTCTCCCCCACTTCCACTCTCTCCCCCAACCCATCCCCCTCCCCCTTTTCTCTCTCTCTCTCCCCATTGCCTTTCTCTCTCTCTCACACCCCCTCCTTCTCTCTTATCTCTCCCTCTCCCTACATCCACCTCTCCCTCTCTCTATATCACCGTTCCCCTCTCTCCCCATCATTCTCCCCCTCTCCACCTCTCCCTCTCTCTCTCTCCCCATCTCTCTCACTCTTTCTATCACCGCCTCTCATTCCACCCCTCTCTCTCACCCTCTCCCTGTCACTCTTCCTTCTGCCCTCTCTCTCCCTCACCCTCTTTGTCTCCCTCTCTCCCAGCTTCTCTCCCTCTTCATCTCCCTCATATCCTACGCTTCCTCTGCTCTCTTCCCCTCCCCCTTCCACTCTCCCTCTCCTAATATTTATCTCTCTCTCTCTCTCTCTCCCTCTCCCTATCTTCCTCTCTCTCACTTCCACTTTGTCTATCCCTCCCCCTCTCACTCTTCCACTCTCTCCACCCCTTTTTATCTCTGTCTCTCCTCCCAATCTCCCCCTCTCCCTCTCCATCTCCTCCTCGCCCCTCCCATGTCTGTCTCTCTATCTCCCTTTTCCCCTGCCTCCCCATATCTCTCTCCCTCTCTCCCTTGCTCTTGCCCCCTCTCCCTCCCCCTCTCCCTCCCTCTCCCCCTCCACATATCTCTAGCTCTCTCTCGCTCTCCCTCTCCCTCCACCTCTCACTCTCCCTCTTTGTTCCCCACTCTCCTTCTCTCTCTCCTGCTATCCCTGCCACTCTCTCTCTTTGCCCTCCCTCCCTCTCTCTCCCAGTATCCCTCATCCTCGATTCTCTCACCATCTCCCTCCCTACCTCCCTCTCCCTCTCTCTCTCTCTTTGTCTCTCTTCGTCTCCCAGTTTCTCTCTCCCTCCCTCACTCTCACCCCCCTCCCTCTTCCTCTCTCTCTATCTCCCTCTGCCTCTCTCTCCCTCTCCCTCTCCTCCCTCCCTCCAACATCCCACTCTCACTATTTCTCTCCCTTTATCTACCTCTCCCTCTCCCTCTCCCTCTCCCTCTCCCACTCCCCCTCTCCCACCCTCTCCATCTTGCTCCCCCCCCACTCTCTCTCTCTCTCTCTCTCTCTCTCTCTCTCTCTCTATGTATTTCTCTCTCTCTCGCTCTCATTAAATCTCTCTCTCATTACCCCTCTCTCTCTCTCTCCCCCACTCTCGCTCTTTCTATCTCTCTCTCCCTTTCTCCATCTCTCCTTCCCTCCCTCTCTCTCGCTCTCTCTCTCTCCTCCTCACTCTACCCCTACCCTCTCTCTCTCTCCTCCCCTCCCTCTCCCTCCATATCCATCTCTCTCCCTCTCCTTCTCTCTCTCTCTTCCTCTCCCTCTCAACCTCCCACTCTCCTACTCTCCCTCTCTCACTCACTCCCCCTTTCTCTCTCTCTCTCTCCTCCTCCCCCTCTCCTACTCTCCCTCTTCCTATACCCCTCTCTCTTCCTCCCCCTCTCTCCCCCTATCCCATTCTCCCTCTCCCTATCCCCCTCTATCTCCCTTTTCCCCCTCTCTATCTCTCCCTCTCTCCTCAACCCTCCCCTTCTCTCTCCCTCTCTCCTCAACCCTCTCCTTCTCTCTCCCTCTCTCCCTCACCCTGTCTCACTTTCTCTCCTCTCACCCTATCTCCTACTACCTTCCCCTAACCCTCTCCCTCCAACTCTCCCTCTCTCATTCTCTCTACCCAAATCCCTCTCTCTCCCTCTTTTTCCCTTGTCTCTATCTCCCCCTCTCCCTCTCTCTCCCCCTCTCCTTCTCCCTCCTTCCCTTCATCTCATTGTCGCCCTCCCCCTCTCTTCTTTCTCCCTCTCCCTTCCTCCCTCCCTCTCTTCCTCTCTCTCTCCACCTCCCTCTCTCCCTCTCCCACTGTCTTCCCCTTCCCCTCCACTTCCCCCTCTCTCTCCGTCTCCCCCCTCCCTCTCTCTTCTCTTTCCCTGTCCCCCATCCCCTTCTTCCTCTCTCTCTCTCACCCTTCCCCTCTCCCCCACTCTTCCCCCCCTTCCTCCTCCTCTCCCCTCTTTCTCTCACCCTTTCTCCCCCCCTCTCCCTCTCTATCCCCCTCGACCTCTCCCTAGATCTCTCTCCTTCTCCCCCTCCCTCCACCTCTCACTCTCCCTCTCTCTCCCCCTCCCCCCCTCTCTCACCCTATCCCACCCTCTGCATCTCTCCCCCTCCTCTCTCTCTCTCTCTTGCTCTCCATCCCCCGCTCTTCTCTCTCCCTCTCGCTCCCTCCCTCCCTCTATCTCCTTCCCCTTCCCTCACTATCTCCTTTTGTCCCCCTCCCTCCCTCTTTGTCACCAGCCCCCTCTCCCTCCCCCTCTTTCTCCCTCTCTCTCCCACTCCCTCTCCTCCTCCCCTCCTATCTCCCTCTCTCTCCCTTCATCTCTCTATCCCTACCTCTCCCTCTCCCTCTACCCCTCTCCCTCCCTCTCCATCTCACCCCGCCTCTCCCCCTGCCCCTCTCTCTCTCTCTCTCTCTCTCTCTCTCTCTCCTCCTCAATCTCCTTCTTCTGCTCTCTCTCCCTCCATCTCCCACTCATCCCCCTCTCCTCCTCTCTCTCTCTGCCTCTCCCTCTCAACCTCCTACTCTTGGGCTCTCCTCCCGTCTCACTCTTGCTCCCACTCTCCCTCTCCCTCTCCCGCCCTATTTATCTCTCTCCTCTTCCTCCCCCTCTCCCACTCTCCCTCTCCCCCTACCCCTCTCTCTCCACCACTCTCCCCCTCTCCCTCCCGCTATCCCCCTCTCTCTCCCCCCCATTCCCCTCTCTATCTCTCTCTCTATCCTTGTGCCTCCCCTTCTCTCCCCCTCTCCCTCCCTCCTCCTCACTCCCTCACCCTCTCTCCCTCTCTCTCCCCCTCTGCCGATCTCCCTCACCCTCTCTCCCTCTCTCTCCCCGTCTGCCGATCTCTATAGCTCCATCTCTCTTCCCCTCCCTTGCCCCTTCACCTCTCCCTCTCTCTCTACCTCTCCCTCTCCCATGCTCTTCCCCTCCTCCTCTCCCTCTTACGCTCTCTCTCCCACTCCCCTCTCACTCTCTCCCCCACTCTCCCTCTCTATTCCCCTCCCCCTCTCTCCCTCTCTATTCCCTCCCCCTCTCTCCCCCACCTATCTCTACCTCCCCCTCTCCCTCACCCTATCCTCCTCTCTCCCCCAATATCTCAACTCCTCTATCTCCCCTCCCATCACTCCCCCTACCACCCCTTCTCTCTCTGCCTCCCTCCCTCTCTCTCTCCCTCTCCCTCTCTCTCTATCTCTCCCACTATATGTCTATCTCCCCCTCTCCCTCTCTCTTTCTCTCTCTCTTGCCCCTTCCCCTCTCTCTGTCTCACTCTCTATCTCCCAGTCCCTCTCTCTCTCTCTCTCTCTCTCTCTCTCTCCCGCTCCTTACTCTCATTATCTCTCTCACTCTCATTATCACCATCATATAATCAAACAACATAATTTATGATGTCATTTAACAAACAAAAACATAATCATGGGTATCATAATCATATAATTTAACATATATAAGCCACATCATGTATCAAACTAAAAGATCTTATGAATTGGAAATCAAGAATCATCATATATTATTGAAGAAACACAATCATCATATCATCCAAGAAAAAATAAAACAAATACATACATAATTATATACAAATTAAACGTGCAAAAAATATCTACACATATTATCTAATTAGCAAAAACATAATCATCATTTCACATAAACAAACAAAAATTGTTTTTGCTAAAAAAATGTGTTTTTTAAGCCTCTTTTAACGTTTAAATAAACAAACACATACATTTCACGTCTTATAAAAATGAAAAAAATTCTACTCATAAATAAATTATTTTATATCATCTAATTTGCAAAAAATAAATAATTTTATATAATTTTATATTGAATAAGTTAAATATTTACTTTACCCTATTGGAAATCTTCACTAAAAATATAAGTGAAGTAAAACCTACACTATTGAAAATCTTTTGGAAGAAGAGGCATTTGATCTTTTTAAGAAAGCAGTGGATGATGATATTGAGAAGCAGCTACTTCGTAACCACTTGAAAAAGGTAGTCAAGATATCTGGAGGATTCCCGAAAATTCATGTCAACTTCCATTTTCAAGAATATCTAGATTGATCAAATATTTAAAAATACAAATCTTTCATTAATTGTAAAATTTAAGAAAATATTTTTACTAAACACAAAATTAAAATTGCATGAATACTAATATTTAATAAATCTAAAATCACAACCTAATTTAAATGACAAATTTCATTCTTCTATATCTATATATATAGATATAGATATTTCAATAATAAATTGTAAAACTCAAAATAATAAACTTTTAATATATATATATATATATATATATATATATAAAACACTGAATTAATAATTTGACTAAATTTAACTTCTTAGGTGCATAATTTTCATACAAAATTTAATGCACATTACACTTTATCATATGGATATAATAAACAGAAACATATTTTAAAAATAACTTAATACTGATGTTGGGATAGACTGCTACAAAATAAAATAAAATAAAAGCAATAATTATGTAATAAAATCATAAACTGAAAACAGTTAATAATCACTTGCATTGTTTCTATATCCATCCAACTTAACTAACATGTCGGAGGCAATAAATAGATATAGTTTTAAAATCATATTTATGTTCAGTTGGATTTTCAGTGTTTTATAGATTCGGGTTTTAATTTTTCTTTCCAGCTGTTATCTCTCAGCAAAGCATGTGAGAAAGACTTTGATCCCCGCCTTCCCGAGGATTGGATTGGAAATATGCCAACGATGGTAGACTGAAGGAATTTTTAAATTTCCACGAAGAAGACTCAACACCAGATTTGACAACGAATACTCAAACACCACCAGATTTGCTGGGAGAAGCTTTCCCCAGATATTGTGGAGAAGGAGCGAGCAAGGCTTTATGACAAAGAACATTGCAATAAGATTAATGGAATTGCTTACCAAAACTAAGAAAAAAAATCCAAATCCAATAATAACATTAGATTATTAATAATAAGTAATTAACTATTACGGACCAAGAACAAATCTAGAAGATGGGAAGAAAACAAAAAAATTAAGAGGAATTAATGAGATTGCTAAATAATAATTAACATTAAAGACAAGTAGATAAATGATTAATGAGATAGGGAACAATAACAACAGAGCATAAATATTTGAAAACATTGGGCTACGGTAGTGATGGAGGAATTGTAATAGAAACAAAAGACATGAAAATTGAAAATTCATACTCTAATCTATACAATTCATGAATATAAAATAAATGCAAGAAACATACCTTTCCATCATGGGTGTAACCAATATCACCGCTCTCCGTGTAAATACCTCCATCCATCCTGGGTCGACTTTCATTCATTCATGACATTGGCTTTCATTCATTCATTGGCTGATCTTCTTGGTAGAATTCAGATTTAAATAACATCCGTCCCGACCAAAAGGACAGACCCACAGGCATAGAGTCACAGACTTATACATCCACAACATGAACCTCCGGCATAGAGTCACAGACTTATACATCGACAACAGGAAGCACCTCCGCTTCAAATACAATCAAATATCCGAGGCACTTTTACTGCAAATGAAAATGATGAAACAACTAGGCTCTTCTCAATAAAATCAAATGCTACAGGGTACACACACAGACATACAACACAGAGACAATTTAGACAGAAACAGAGGAACCAACAGAGAGTCACACCCACACAAACATTAACATACATATACACAAGAGAAAACGCATCCAAACATACAAAAAATTTCGTTGCAAATACAAAAGAACCTCAAACTATTCGTTTGAATCCGAGGCCATCCCTCGTGTATTTCAAAAAAGCTAAGTTGTGATCCGTTAAAGTAGCGGATCCCAGGTCATCCCTCGTGTATTTCAAAAAATCTAAGCCGCGATCCGTTAAAGGAGCGGATCAACGTCTAAACGAAAAAGCCTGAGATGCGTTTCTAGAAAGTTTCTAGAAATTCTATTGAGATTCTTTTCGGCAACCCTTTGGCGCAGGCCCTTCTAGAAAGTTTCTAGAAATTCTATTGAGATTCTTTTCGGCAACCCTTTGGTGCAGGCCCTTTGTGGCCGTCTGCTTTTGGTGGTCTCGCAATATAATTGACGTTATTCATTTCTTTGCCTTCAATAGCAATATAATTGACGTTATTCATTTCTTTGCCTTCAATAACAACCTCATCTATTTATGGGCCATCCTTCGTGTATTTCAAAAAAATCTGTGATTCCTTAAAGAAGCGGGCTATTGACGTTCTTCATTTCTTTGCCTTCAATAACAACCTCATCTATTTATGGGCCATCCTTCGTGTATTTCAAAAAAATCTGTGATTCCTTAAAGAAGCGGATCAACGTATATAACAAAAAAGCCTGAGATGCTTTTCTTGAAATTCGGGTAAAAGATTGAGATTCTTTTCAAGAAATTCTCTTCGCGTTGGGTGCAAATTTGGAATGTCCACTCAAATTTGGAATGTGCTTCAATTTCTTTGATATTTGGTAAATGGTAAATAGTATGTACTTTATGAAATAATCGTGGCACATGCTTTTTCTGGTCCTATCCTTTTGGAATGTGGTTCAATTTCAATTTGAATTTAAAGTGGAATTTTTGATGCTTCGTAAATATAGTATTTTATCCAAGAATTTTCGAGAGAGTGAACTTGGGATATGTGAGGTTTAAGCAGAGAGTTTTCATCTCCATGGATGCAAAACTACTATCAGTTCAATAATAAAGGGCCTCACGGACCTAGCTTACATCGTGGCTATAGGTTATACGTGTGATTCACTAGTGCTAACAAAAAAAAAACGAAATTATTCTCTAACGTTGCATCCTTGTATTTTCTCAACAACTATAATTTATTTTAGAGGCTACAGGGTACACGTGTGATTCACTAGTGCTAAAAAAAAATATAAACGAAACTATTATCTAAAGTTGCATCCTTGTATTTTCTCAACAACTATAATTTATTCTAGAGCACGACATGTTTTAAAAGATTATTCCTTTTCACTATACCATAGATTATGTACTTGACATATAGAAACATATTTTCATGCTATGCATGTCCACTATAGACTAGATTCATTGTTATTTTTGCATTTATACATAAAGCGATGTCTACTAAAAATCTCAAAGGTTGCATTGTATTTACTCATGGGTTGATATTGTATTTCACATCAGAACCATATAACAACAAACAACTGAACGAGACTACATGCCCCATAATAAGAACATTTACCAACTTCTCATTAACTACTGCAACCATATAAATTAAATTACTTGTATACATATTAATCCATGATAAACATCAAACACTTACCCCATTTTACATCTCACATTACCTAGATAGAAAAGAATCATAAAATCTAACTAAATTATAAATTTATTTTAAATTATTATACCCACTTTACCATGGAAATTCTTAACTCAAGTGAATAGCTCTTCTTACAATACTATGGGCCAATAACATGGTTTATCAATACCGCATGTCTAATATGGAATATGTTGATATGATGTTTCCGTTAATTAAACAATTTGACATCAATTGATTCAAACAACATAATTAACCCTTGATACGTGAATACTACTATGACTATTCTAGCATATTCCATGGAGGTTAAATGTCTACCATTCACGTAATAACTAGTAATAATTAAATCAAAAGTGTGGAAAGTCTATTTTCAAATAAACATGCATATCTACTCAACAAAAAATGTACAACCTAATCATTTAGGGCATGACTTATCTCCTCTATGACATAGATTTACTCTTTATAACTTCTCTCCTTTATACCTTAGTTATACTCCATTGTGGAATCTAAGGTCATCATCTAGTGAATATGGAGGATTTGTTACAACCAACATGCCTTATATTAGACATTTATATTGACAACAAGATAGGGCTGCTACATTATGAGAAATTTAGTATTTTCCCTTTTTTAAATTTAATAAGCTAAATCAAAATGAACAAGTACCTTGAAAACTCCAAAAATCAAGATTTCCGATAACAATAAAGTCACTACTTATTAGGATGACAACCATCTACATGAGAAGATATAACTAATTTGACCGTCGATAACTTGATAATAACATGTCTATCTTTAGACTGAGATTTAATTTTAGTACTTGAATATTTATGTTTCCTATATCTTTCCTTAGCTTGAATCGAAGTTTTCAGTTGCTTATTTTCATAGACAAGATGACTATTACACTTTTCAAGACATGGGACAATGAGCAACTATTATTGGTACCAATACACGTTCTTTATTTAGGCTCATCCAAATGCATGTTTCTTGGAGGACTATCATCACAACAAGTGACATCAACACAAAAATCATAAATTATCTTCGACTCGTGGCCTATGTCTTTTTGTAAATATTTCACGATAAGCCTTGATATGGAAAAACTCATCATTTCTAGGAGTATTCTAATGTCTATTTTTCCTTGCTCGTGGTATTTTCCTCTGAATTGTTTTAATCTTAACTATAGATTGAGTGTTTTGTTCTAATTGATTAATCTCTTCTTCATGTGTAGATTCTTTAGGTACAATATTGTGCTGAAGACATACCTTGGAGGGTTTCACTTCTCTTTTATCATTAAATTACTATTTTAATTCTTTATGACAAATAGTAGTACCCTTGGCCAGTCTTCTAGGTAAGAAAACACTAGTAGTTCTAAGGGTTTCAACGTTATTATCATTGAAACACAAGGGTTTGCTTCATGAAATTATTCTTCACAAACATTCTATAATGAATCATGATATGGTGATTGAGCAAGGCTTTCCAATGAGGGGTTATGTGCACAAATACTAGAGACATTAGAATACTCTAGTAATTGGGGTTTTTCAAAGCCATTTCGATCTAGGAAATGATTGTATTCATCCCTTGTCCTTCGCAATTAGTGTCTAACTAGAATATAGATGAAAATATGCTGAAAGGTTGATCTTTCAAAGTTCTCGCGATATGGCTGGTATGTGTAGGACATTTTAGTGGGGATTTTATACAGAGAAAAAGGGAAAATTAAGTTTATGGATGAGAAATTCCATTAACAACCTTTTATGATAAATAAAAACTAGATTGTGTCACCCTTCACAAGTAACATATTGATGCATCAAAAGCACTAAATTACGCCATTTAGATTTCAAAGAGGAAATTGGCATACCTTTCACAAGATATGCATAGTATTTACTAGTGATAAGTTGCTTCGAGGGAGTGTCACACATTACACAATTCTTATACAATTTCTCTCTCTCAAAGGGGAGATGAGTATATGTTGCATTAAAATCCATATTTATAGCCATCTCTAGATCCCCCACTCAAGGTTTCTTCATATGAAAAGAAGAGGAAAAACCCTTGATAACCCCTTTACTATAACCCCGAAACAAGTAAAGAAAATCCCACTAGCTCGCCTAGTGGAACAAGTCTGCACATTCATCATATCCCTCCACTATCTTAGCTCCAATGGCTTTAAACTAGATAAGGGGTTCCATCGTCCGAATCAAACATGGGGGCATCACTAATAAAGGAATATTATATCACGTGCATTCAAATTGGGGTATAAAAAATGAGAAAATTCTAAAACAATAAATTGAAAATATAATAAGGGATAAAAGATATATATATATATATATATATAGGGTGTTTTTTATTCCATATTTTGGCCAAGCGGAGGGAAAATTATAGCGGAAGTATGCAGAATGTTCCTATGGAGTATCGAGAGGGTAGTGAGCTTCGGGTTGATGCAAAGAAAAATAGGTGCAGTATCTTGGGAGAGTGCAACAAAATTTTCTTCTATAGTATGAAGAGTGCAATGAACTTTGGGTTACCTCCTGAGATGATTAGTGAGTAAACATTCAACAATTTTTGGTGTGGAAGCAAGGGCTTCATTGTTGAGTTTCAACGCAGTTTATATTATAATAGGCTCTACTATGTTATATTCATTACGAGCAACCACATTATTTTTCTTTTCAACTTTGGAAATTTAATATGTTCTATGGGTGTGCCCGAAATTGAAATATCAACTATGTTATATGCATTATGACCAACCACATTTTTTTTTCTGCAACTCCAAAAAATTATTTTGTTCTGTTGGTGTGGCCGAAGTTCAAATCTTAGTCACATAAGAAAGAACAAGATTTTATGATTATTAATGAGAGGACGGAGCGAGAGATAAATGGGTAATTCTCGTTCCTCTACCTTCTAGTTAAGTCTTTCTATGAATGGGAAAGGATTGTACATAGACATATTGTGTGGCGGTTCAAGTTTGAGAGCTAAAAAATGTACTTTCCCATTATCTGCATGTATACTGGGGTGGACATTCCATTATCTAGTCATCTCTCTCATTACGCAATTAGGAGGAATTCCTGGTTTATAATTCCACTGTAATGAATACCACTTTCCCACATTTTGTAAAAAATTGTTTAATCAAGTCAACTAGTTATTTATGTCATAGTTTGTAGGATATTTGAGAGGTTAGCAGCCGTCTAGAATTTTACCATTTACATGCATATGAGTCTAGAAGTAATAATTTATCCCTCATTTATAATCATCTAGATTTCAGTTTTGAAAATCTCTTTAAGGAGACTAGTACACGAAAAACCCCTTTTTGATTGTATGTGTTTACCCTTCATTGTCACTTTTATTCTCATAGGGGATGTTTCCAGTGATCAGTTCTAAGGAAGGCCTAACCAGACTACTTAGGATGTGAGCATAAAAATCTAGGGATGGGCCCTCGAATGAATCACTATGAATAGTGAACTTAAAAGAGGCTAAAGTTTTTAAAAGAGGCTAAAGTTTTCATTTTCATAATTATATGTTGTTGTATATTCCCTTATTGACTTGTTGTGAATAGTGGGTATTCAATAGGTACTATGTTTCCTTTAAATTATCCCTTTCATGTGGAAGCTTAGGTTTATTAACTGTAGGTTTTCCATGATAGCAATACAATTTCAGTATATTTTAACTCACGTGTAGTGTTAGTTTAGTGTCATGGAAGCATATTTGTTTCACTATCAACTTAATCATAAGGAGGGAGATTCACTGGTATTAGTATTTATGGATTTTCCCAATTAATCTCTCGTCACGAGTTCAAAAGAAAGTAGGAAGAATTACAAAGCCACTTTATCAGTATTTATTTCTTCACCTAGTTAACGAGTTGCCACAAGTAAAAAAGAATGTAGGAATAATTAAAAAAAAACCTCCATCAACCACCAATCTGCTCTATTGTTTTGAGGTCATACACAAATGGTGGAATTCTGAGGTGAAAAAGAGGATTTAAGCTACACAACCTCACATGGGAAATGTTTTTTTTTGGGTGTTATGTAAAAGAAAATACCCAGGAGTCAAAGTAGAAATTATTAATAGGATAACATATATGAAATTAACAATATGCATAGAAAAAATTTGCATATCTTTGTCCATATATATATATATATATATATATATATATATATATATATATATATATATATATATATATATATATATATAAAGAATAAATTGTTACAAATAACTTCTATGGTGATTTTAAACATGCATAGTATCCAATGCAAGAATTACACTTCAAATGAATTGAATACTTGCATAACTTATCTATGTTCAATTTAATAAAAGTTCACTTACTTTGGTAAATGACCAAAACATCATGAATGAAAATGTATTCTTTTTTTAACCACCACTATTCAATGTGTGTATTTGAAAATCAAAATTATTTTTAATTAATATATTCTTATAATTAATTACAATTTCATGTTTTATTATAGAATTTCAAATGTTTCTGATTATAGTTTATTTTGTGTATATGTTTGTGTTAGTGCATATAAAATCATTTTACCCATACATAAAGATCATATATAGCAATTACACTTTAAATGAGTTGAATTTGGATATTAACTTATCTTATGTGCAAATTGATATTCAATTTAATAAAATTCCATTTATTTCTAGAAATGATCATAACATCCATTAATTAACATATATTTCAATAATGAAAATAAGTATAATATCACAAATGATTATGATGATAAACATTTTGCATGCACAATTACTCAATACATTTAAAAAATATACCACAAAAAGTTTATCACAATTTGCAAGAAGTTATATACTTTAGAAATTTATTAGCTATAAATTGATGCTTTATCAATTTATCATGATAGAATTTTAAAAGGTGTTTTTTTTTATTTTTTATTATGGGCTTATTTATTGTGTCCTGTTTTTCCTTTTTGTGTAATGATTTTACACATACATAATATCAAACTAAAAAGAGGAAAAAGTTGAATATTGTATTTTAAATCACTTATGTTCATTTAAATTGCTTACAAATATTTTAATCAAAATATATTTCAAAGATAAAAATTTGGCACTCATCTCTTATCCTTTGATTTATATTTTTGTTTTAATTTAATAAATTAATTTTCAAAGAAAACATATAATTCATTTAAAAAATATATAGCTATCTTTTCTAAACATGCTAGATATGTCTTTTTCAAGGTTCTTATGTTGCCTCTAATTACAAAAGTGAATTGTAATAAGCCTTGGTAAATTTATATTGTGACCTTTTCAATTGAATATTCCCATAACAAGTCAAAGTGGGTCAAATGATGTGTCATAGATGTGGCATATGAGAGTGTAAATATTTATTTCTATTAATATAAAAGAATATTTTTTTTTGTGTTATGGTTCTTCAAAACTTATTAAAGAGGAAGCATTGGATAAGTACTTGAAGGCGAAAGCGTAGGAGAAAAAACTTGCATGAATTTTAAACCCAAAACAATGTCGCAAGATAACCCGAGTTGGTTGTAGACTAACCTACACACACAAGAAAGGAATGCCTTAGTTTGGATCGGAATCACTTTACATTAATCAGGCAATGAATGTCATAGATGGTTTTGAGATTAGTAGAGTCTAACCTTAGTAATATAGACGACATCCTTCAATTTGATGATTTGTTGTAAAGGGAATAACATTAGTGTTGTACATATATTATTTTCCAAAGAAAAATTATATCGAGATGAGAATTGAGTTACGGTTTAATCATAGAAATTATGGAAAGATTGCACAATATTTTAAGGAACTCCATGTATGAAGCGTAGTTCATTTTGAAATCATTGAGAAAAATAGAAATTATACTGAAGTCCTTTGAGGGAACCATAACCAACTTATGATCCATCACAACCTCAAAGTTAGAAGTCAAAAATTACAATAATATACCCAATATGCAAGAATGGCTATATTATAACAAATATAAGTGAATGTAGAGGAACTAAAGACCTTGTGATGGCTTACTAAAGGATTGCATCCATACCACATTTTACAAGGAGTCTTTTTCTAAGAGCGTCAGATGGAAATATGTTTTTCACATGTATTGAACATAGAATCACATCATCTAAAAACATCAATGTTACGTTTTTTAAAAACCTCATTGAATGAACTATATTGAATATATTAATGTTCATTCTTTCAGCTACATAGTTTTGTTCAGAATTGTATGGAACTATTCTCTGATGTTGAATACCATGCTTGCGGAAATATTTTTCATATTCATTATAGTACATTATCTTTAATTAACAGTATGAAGAGAGCCAATATGTGATTATGCTTCATATCCAATCCATACGTATTAATACTTAAAAGTTTTGAAAGCTTGAGATTTACTTTTCAATAAGAACACCCAACACATTCCAATGTAATCATCAACATAATTCTTCGTACATTTATTTCATTAGCATAAGGAAAATGCATAGGACCACACAAATCAAAATATATATGTCCAACTTTTCTCCATGAATGAAGGGGCATTTCTAGCGAATGTCAACGAGGAACAATACAGTTCTTAGATTGCTAGCGAATGTGAACAAGGATAAAGTTATCCCAACTATAATAGGAGACAAAGAAGAAGAAGTTATAAATTATTATGCATAGCCATATAACAATACAAATAAGGAAGTGCAAAATCCCACATATATTTAGTAGGGTACTCAATTAACATATTTAATGCTTAAATTAGTTAGGTATAACAAAAGAAACATGTTGAGTTCTCATTCTTTGGGATATAAATCACCATTTAAGAGAAAGGGGCATGTCCAAGTAGAGCAAAAAAAATCAGAGAATATTGATGTATAGTCTATGAGTAGGATAGTATATGAGTTGTTGGTAGAAAAAACAATGTTCCAATGTAAATAAGCCTGATAATTTTGCATGTAGTAGTAGGATAGCATATGAGCTGTTGGTAGAAAAAACAATGTTCCAATGTAAATAAGCCCGATAATTTTCCATCTAGTAGAGAAATTTTTTGCGGGTAGTATTTAGAGTGGGTTAATATTCAATGGTTTTTCAAAAAAAAAAAACAGTTGTTAATTTTTACATTTTTTTTTTATTTTTCTGCTCAAAGTTTATAATTTAAAATTATTTTAACTTAAAAATGATAACAACTCCCAATATTTTTATGAAAATATCTTTAAACATTTTACATTATGCATATTAGGGAGTACTAATATTAGCCAAGGTTTATAAGCTTTAAAATAAATTTCCATCCTTTAAATTTTTGTTACTAGATAGAATCCTTCAAGAAGAAATAAAAAACATGGTTTTAGTTACAGTTGTGGAAAAATATAAAATAATTAAGTGAGTAAAAGAGAGGAAGAACATGATACAATTTTGAATAAAACTAACATATGGGGAATAACTAACAAGGAATAATGTTATGGGTAATTTAATGTTTGCCTATTTTGAGCCTCTGTGACATAGTACTAATGAAAAATGTTAATGCAAAGGTTGTGTAGATTTCATGATATTTTTTCTTTGAAATGATGAAAGATAATTTAGGATGCATAAATGTAATTATATTACAATTTAGTGAAATAAACATTGGATTCTTATTTTATTTCGTTAAAGTTTTTTGTGCATGTCCAAGTTAATTTCACCTTCATGGCTTCTTTTGATCGCAAGGAGAACTAAGTAATTTGTCATTGTACATATATAATACAAATATGATCATTTTTAGTAGAAGAATTGCAATAGGAGGTGATGTAGGTGTTACCTATCCTAAACAATGTGTATTGTTGAACAATTATCTCCATGTTAATGAAAATTATTACCTTTCCCATTGAGTTGATATCTATTTTATTAGATTTCCATATATTTTAATCTCTTTCCTAAAATATATTTATTAATTTGTCAATAACCATTAAAAAATTATGTTCTTATATTGTAATACCATTCTCTTCGTGTCTTGCATATCTCACATTCATTCAAAGGGGGATTTTAGTGAATAATGAGGTTAGTGAAACATTAGTATGTGTATAATGGTTTCAATATATTTTTATTTGTATCCTTAAAATTCTATTTCTAAATAAATAAATAGGAATGCATTATTTGCATAATATTAATGAAAGTCATTGTAATTGAACTCAACAACACCTTAGATTTAAATACAAATCCTAAACATTTAACTTAGAATTGATTAGACAAACTGAGAACAAAAACAAAACACAAAATTAATAATATATATATATATATATATATATATATATATATATATATATATATATATATATATATATATATGTATGTATGTATATTAAAATAAATATTAGTGATTAAAAAAAATATGGGAATACATAATTTACAATTCTAAAATACATACAAATAAATTCGTGAAAAAATATTTATGATTCCTTAATTTCGTTATGTTGATAGGTGCGTATATTATTACTACAACTTTAATTTAATTATCAATAATCAATAGTTTGATGCTAGATATTCAATAATAAATAATTAATATTTTTAATATTAGCCATGAATAGAATATTGAGATTTATTTGAAATGTAGTTATGATCTCAATTCCTTCTCAATTTAATTAAATTAATTATTTCAAAATTAATTTAGAATATAATGTATATAGAATATTTTGACTAAAAAATGATTTATTGGTTTTATTATAACTATTGTGACCATATAATTAAATGGATTGAAAACTACTACAACCATCACTCTATGATAAGAATCAAAACACTAACCCCATTATACATATTGTATTAACCAGATTAAAAAAATCGTAAAATTTAACTAAAATATATTATTATTATTGTTGTTGTTGGAGTTATATAATATATGCAAATATGTTTATCAATGTAGATTCACACCCACTATTATTATGGGAATCCTTTAATTGGAAATAGTTCTTCTTACATTACCATGGATTAGAAATACCACATGCCCAATATGATGTGTTGATATGTCATCTTCTTAAATTAATTAATATGAGATAATTTAATGAATAGAGTATATTTAACTTGAAATAAATCTTCTCATTGATATGTCAATATTACCATGAATATTCCAACATATTCCGTGGGTTCATAATTCTTATCATTGACATGTCAATATTACCATGAATATTCCAACATATTCCATGGGTTCATAAGTATTATGATTGATATGTCAATATTACCATGAATATTCCAACATATTCCATGGGGTTTAAATATCTACGATGAACCTCATAACTAAATTATAACTATGGAAGATCTATTCTTACAATTAGCATAATCATGGGCATATATATTTTCTAATTTATTTTCAATTTAAGTTAAAAGAAAATATTAACATTAAAATAAGACATACTAGGGAAACCATATAAATTAAATGGATCGAACTGCAAATAAAATTCAATCCATGATAACCATCAAAATGGTTACCCCAATATTAATATCACATTTCATAGATTAAAAAAAACATAGAAATTAACTAAATTATAACTTTATTACAAATTATATTGTGATTATTTATAAAAATATTTTTTTCATCCATATTTCAACAACAACAAAAAATCTCAGTGGAAAATTTTAGTGGTGAAATATGTCAATATTACTACGAATGTTCCAACATATTCCATGGGGTTTAAATATATGCCATCAACTTAATAATTAAATTATAACTATGAAATATATATTCTTCTCATTAGCACAACTATAGGCATATCTATTTTGGAATTTATTTTCAATTTAAGTTAAAAGAAAATACTAACATTAAATTAACAAACTAGGGAAGCCATATAAATTAAATGTATCTAAATGCAAATAAAATTCAATCCATGATAATCTTAAAAACCAGTAACACATAATACTTATCACATTTCCTAGATTAAAAAAAAAATAGAAATTAACAAAATTATAACTTTATTACAAGTTATATTGTGATTATTTATAATAATATTTTTTTCATGCATATTTCAACAAAAAAATAATCTTAGTGGAAAATTTTAGCGGTGAAATTTAGCCCTTCGTCTAAATTAAAGAGTTTCGAATTTTGAATAGAAAACGGTTTTGTATCATATTGCATTATTAATAGTAGCCCCAAGAATATTTTATAAGAAAAATAGGTATGGAGGTTAGCATAGCCTTATTTCAATGGAGGAGCTACTAATTTCCATTTACCCCAATTTTCAAGGACAAGGATTTATGGTACCCATTTCTGCCTTCTCATTTGATTTTAAATGAGCTCTTTATTTCACGGGCCCTTATATCATGGTATTGAGATTAATTTGAAGAGAACAACCCACATTTAAGTATTCAATAGTCTTCTTTCAATTTTCTAAGTTTTCATATGATTAATTATTGTCATATCTAATATAGGAGGCTTGTGTATTTTCTTTACATTCCAATACCTTGAGCATTCTCTCCTTTCCCTCCTGAATTTTTTTGCTTAATTTTTGCGAGATGTAATAATTTTTTGTTTGGAAACCCGACCAAACAAGTAACCTTAAAAGTTTCAAAATATGAAAAGAAAATATATATTTTATGGCTCTCAGATACAATACATGAGATTTATCTATATGGCCATAGATAACAGAGCTAAGAAAACGAAACGTAAATGAAAGTTAAAGATACATAAGTAGATAGGCATGCATGCATATTTCCAGGGATTAATAACCTTTATTGGGATTGGATGTTTACTCCTAGGAGTGCACCCAGGACCAGGAGGAGGACCCATTTTCCATTAAGTTCTTGCAAGCACACCACTTGTATGACCAACATCAACAATCGAACCTTCCACATCAGCAAACACCTCGGTGTTTTTAACGATTATGTCGCTTATCGGAAAGTTTCCTTTCCACCTAAGTGATCTCTTCTTGAATTGGTTAAGTGTTCAAATCCCACTAATGATTGTTGTGCTCTCAAGTCGAATTTGAGCTCCAGAATAACCTATCCCTTCGTAGTAACATGCTCCTCGCTAGACATTAGCACTTTGTCTAGGCATGGAAAACAACAACAAAAAATGAGAGGCATATGTCAAACTCGAATGGTTCAACATGAGTGGAGAAACCCAAACACAACCCCCTATCCTTGCAAAGACCTTCTAATGGAAGAGCCATCTTGAGGCCTAAAACTTCTACAAGAGAAGAACATGGAAAAAACCAAGGATTAGGAATAAAAATGTATAAATAAATATTCTTAACATGCCTAGGCCCAATGTCTCTACTAGGTTCCTCTCGGGGTGTTATCACTCGTTCGGATCTCTAAGGCTGAGGAAGAGTCTCGTTGAGGTAACCATAAACCAATTTTTTGACTTGGTAGCTAGCCCTACCAAGCCAGAGAGGGATCTCTCCGAAAGATCACAGCCAAGAGGGCTGGATAGATTAGGGTTTTAGGCTAGATATGATGTGCAGAGTTTGTTTAATTTGATTTGGTGGGGTTGTTGGAAGAGGATTAGGTCTAAGAGACTAGCTCAAGAAAAATAAGGGTATGATTGCAGACATTTGAGTCTATACGTATAGAGAATATCATGCATAAAAATATTATGCACAACATTTTATATTTTGTTGATAGACCATGTAATAATAGACTTTTTGTGATATTTTGAATTAGAAAAATAATTTATGTTCCCTTCAATTTTTTTCAATTTTGTAAGCTTGTGATGCCATTTTAGTTATACTCGAGTAGTCAACTTTGTTTTATCCTTCAAAATCTCACACAAAAGTATACTAATAGTCATGTAAATTGTTGTTCCATTACATATTTTATTCAAAGTTTACCAAATTGCTATCAACTAAACCCTTTAAATTGATAAATTTGGTTGTCATATTCAACTTAAAGATAGAGAACAAAGTATCTCCATTGGCAACATAACCAAAATATAAAGATGTGAAAACCAGAAATTTAAATACTCTTAGTGAAGTCTATGATCCATATTCGAGAGTTCATAATTTTATTGAGAAGAAAGTGTTGTATGCCCAACTAGCTTATAGGTTATATGTCAAATAGATTTGATTGAATTTCTTGATCTTCCACATTCAAGGTATGTTCTAAATTATTTATTATAACAAGGTTCCTATATGTCAATTTCAAGGTACAATTTAGATAGAAATGGGTTTTATATTTTGTGTTTTACTTTGAATTCCAATTTTTTACTTTAAAAGCAAATGAATGTTATTTTAAATTTTAACTTTTAGTTTTGCCATCAGCAATTATGTCTTACTAACTTTGAAATTGCCAATCTTTTACCTCAAAAGAAATTAAATGTTTTTTTAATTTAACTTTTAATTTTTTACTTTACATTTTTTAAATTTAAAAGTTAATTATTTTTGTTTATTTGTTTTTTTTAATTTAAAAAATTAATTATTTTTGTTTATTTCTTTTTTAATTTAAAGTTACGTGTTGTTTTTGTTTGTGAAACTTTCAAGAATGTAATTAATATCAAGCCTTCTAAATTTAGATAACTTTTTTCTTTTATGGGCTGTTGTAATTAATATTTCTTGAATTCAACTCGAACTTTTAGTTAAGAGCTCCTAGAGGAATTTGAGCCTTTTCTTCCGGGCGGATTTCATCATCACAATTGTTTTGTTTTTGGAACTTTCAAGAATGTATTTAATATTTCGTTTTTCAAGAATGTATTTAATATTTCGCTTTCTAAATTTAGGTAACGTTTTGCTTTTTTGCGTTTTGCCTTTTTTTGGGTTGTTGTAATTAATATTTATTTAATTCAACCCTAACATTTAGATAAGAGCTGGTAGCCGTTTCCTCATTGTTCAACCTGATTTCGCAATGCAATCTCTTCAACCGTAGCATTTAGTTAATCCGGAATTCATAGTCGTTTCGTGATTGTTCAGGCCGGATTTCGAAATAGCAATCTCTCCCAATTGGATCAATGTGTGCCTATTAGAGAAGATAAATATGAAGGTCGTGTGTTCGATCCACGCTCCTCTGTATCTTTGTTGGAGAAGGTCAGACTGAATATATGTAGTCGTGCCTTTGATCCACAATGTTGTTATTGTTTATCTTGGGAGCCAGTTCACTTCCGAACGTTCAATTTGTGGTTTCTGCAAAGGCGGAAAGTAGTTATACCCGCACAATACCATGTCCGAGAGATGGTGATCCATGACAACCGCTGGCAAGAGGAATAAATATGACAGACAACCTTCGTCTGAACATATCTGCGGAGGACGTTATCGTGTGGATCGATTTTCTAATAAAAAGTTTGCATTCCTGCATTACTCCATTTCTCCAAAGCAATTATTGAAGATTTGTATGAAGTCGGCGGGACAGAAGATCCCATGGAACCTGTCAAATCGCTTCATGAATCCATACAGGTTTTCATAGTCTCCGGCCCCAGCAAGTATTTGATCTTCTTATGTGTTTTAAAATTTCTTGATGCGGTTAATTTCTTATTTCCAGGCAATGGAGTGATTACCAAAAAAGAAAATGATTAGTTTACGGAAAATCAAATTATTCAGTATATAAATGCAATAGCACAAGTTCTTGAAAAAACAAAAAATAATATTATATATGTAATGTCCAGATAAAAACGTTGCATATGTTGTAAACTGAAAACTGTTAGCTCAAGCCGCAGGGGCTTCCGTGAGGAAATTAGAACCCATAACATAACAATAACCTCCACTAACTACGATGGAACACACAATAATAACGCTTATGACCAGGTTTTATGAAGTTTTGTTTTGTTGTGTTGGTATGTTATCAGAATTTATGTCTATTTTTGCTTTTTGTTTATCTTATTTTTTAAATATTTTATATAATTAATCGATTTTAAATAGTTTTGGACATTACAAATAAACATTGACTTGGGTGTGACTTTTGTCAACGGCCTGATTTTTGTCAACAGCTTGATTTTTGTCAATATTTATATAAATTTTGCAATTTTTTTAATTAAATTGTTGTTCGCATAATTACTAATTTATATACATGTTATTTGTTATATTATCATGTATATATTGATATCTGAATTATCTCTCTAAAGAATGAATCAATAAGTATTCTAAATAAACATAATGAAATGATATGCAGTGTTATAAAAAAAAGGAATGAAATGATATGCAATTTTCATATTTTTTAGGTTTTGTGAAGAGGCTAAGGCGAAGGCGAAGGCGCACGCAGAGGCGGAGGCAGAGGCGGAGGTGGAGGAGGAGGAGGAGGAGGTGGTGGTGGTGGTGGAGTAGGAGGAGGTGGTGGAGGAGAAGGTGAAGGTGGAGGAGGTGGTGGTGGTGATCGAGGTGGAGTAGGAGGAGGAGGTGGAGGAGGTGGTGGAGGTAGAGGTGGAGGAGGAGGTGGTGGTGTTGGTGGAGCAGGTGGTGGTGGAGGAGGAGGTAGAGGTGGTGGAGGAGCGCGAGGTGTAGGACGTGGAGGAGGAGGTGGCGGAGGTGGGCGAGGAGGAGGATGGGGTGGGTGAGGAGAAGGATGGGGTAGAGGTGGAGGAGGTGGTGGAGGAGCTCATGGAGGAGGGGGTCGAGGTGGCAGAGGTGGAGAAGGATGGGGATGGGGTGGAGGTGGAAGAGGTGGTGGGGGAGATCGTGGAGGAGGGGGTGGAGGTGGAGGTGGAGGTGGTGGTGGAGGTGGAGGAGGAGGAGGTGGTGGTGGTGGTCAAGGTGGAGATGGACGTGGATGTGGACGAGGTGGAGGAAAAGGAGGTGGAAGTGGAGGAAGAGGTGTAGGTGAAGGACTAGGAGGATGAGGTGGAGGACAGGGAGGAGGTAGAGGACGAGGAGAAGGAAGAGGTGAAGGTAGAGGTGGTGGTGGTGGAGGAGGAGGAGGAGGAGGAGGTGAAGCTGGAGTTGGAGGAGAAGGGAGTGGACACTCTACCCCTCCCCTCTCTCTCCCTCCACCCCTCCCCTCCCTCTCGCTCCATATCCATCTCTCTCCCTCTCCTTCTCTCTCTCTCTTCCTCTCCCTCTCACCCTCCCACTCTCCTACTCTCCCTCTCTCACTCACCCCCCCTCTCTCTCTCTATCTCTCTCTCCTACTCTCCCTCTTCCTATACCCCTCTCTCTTCCTCCCTCTCTACCCCCTATCCGCTTCTCCCTCTCCCCCTCTATCTCCCTTCCCCCCTTCTCTATCTCTCCCTCTCTCCCCAACCCTCCCCTTCTCTCTCCCTCTCTCCACCTCCATATCTCTCGCCCTCACATCCTCAACCTGTCTCACTTTCTTTCCTCTCACCCTGTCTCCTGCTACCTTCCCCTACCCCTCACCCTTCAACTCTCCCTCTCTCATTATCTCTACCCAAATCCCTCTCTCTCCATCTTGCCCTTGTCTCTATCTCCCCCTCTCCCTCCTTCCCTCCATCTCACTGTCGCTCTCTCTCTCTCTCTCTCTCTCTCTCTCTCTCTCTCTATATATATATATATATATATATATATATATATATATAGATACCTCCCTCTCCCCCTTCTACTCGCCCATCCTCACCTCCTTTGCCTCACTTTCCTCCTCTCTCACTGTCTTCCCCTTCCCCTCCACTTCCCCCTCTCTCTCCCTCTCCCCCCTCCCTTTCTCTTCTCTTTCCCTGTCCCCCATCCCCTTCTTCCTCTCGCTCTCTCACCCTTCCCCTCTCCCCCCCCCCCCCCCTCCTCCTCTCCCCCTACCCTCTCTATCCCCCTCCCCCCCCCCCCTCTCCCTCTCTTTCCCCCTCGACCTCTCCCTAGATCTCTCTCTTTCTCCCCCTCCCTCCACCTCTCACTCTCCCTCTCTCTCCCCCTCCCCCCCTCTCTCACCTTATCCCATCCTATCCATCTCTCCCCGTCCCCCCCTCTCTCACCCTATCCCACCCTCTCCATATCTCCCCCTCCCTCTCTCTCTCTCCCACTCTCCCTCCCCCTCTCTTCTCTCTCCATCTCCCTCCCTCCCTCTATCTCCTTCCCCTTCCCCCCTATCTCCTTTCGTCGCCCTCCCTCCCTCTCTGACACCAGCCCCCTCTTTCTCCCTCTCCCTAGATCTCTCTCTTTCTCCCCCTCCCTCCACCTCTCACTCTCCCTCTCTCTCCCCCTCCCCCCCTCTCTCACCCTATCCCACCCTATGCATCTCTCCCCGTCCCCCCCCTCTCTCACCCTATCCCACCCTCTCCATCTCTCCCCCTCCCTCTCTCTCTCTCCCACTCTCCCTCCCCCTCTCTTCTCTCTCCATCTCCCTCCCTCCCTCTATCTCCTTCCCCTTCCCCCCATATCTCCTTTCGTCCCCCTCCCTCCCTCTCTGTCACCAGCCCCCTCCTTCTCCCTCTCCCCTTCTCCCTCTCTCTCCCACTCCCTCTCCTCCTCCCCTCCTGTCTCCCTCTCTCACCCTTCATCTCTCTGTCTCTACCTCTCCCTCTCCATCTCGCTCCCCCTCTCCCCCTACCCCCCCCCTCTCTCTCTCTCTCTCCCCCTCAATCTGCTCCTTCTGCCCTCTCTCCCTCCATCTCCTACTCTTCCCCCTCTCCTCCTCTCTCTCTCTGCCTTTCCCTCTCAACCTCATACTCTTGGGCTCTCCTCCCCTCTCGCTCTTGCTCCCACTCTCCTTCTCCCTCCCCCCTCTATTTCTCTCTCTCCTCTTCCTCCTCTCTCTCGCTCTCCCTCTCCTCCTACCCCTCTCTATCTCTCTCTCTATCCTTGTGCCTCCCCCTCTCTCTCCCCCTCTCCCACCCTCATCCTCACTCCCTCACCCTCTCTCCCTCTCTCTCCCCCTCTGCCGATCTCTATAGCTCCATCTCTCTTACCCTCCCTTGCCCCTTCCCCTCTCCCTCTCCCACGTTCTTCCCCTCATCCTATCCCTCTTATACTCTCTCTCCCACTCCCCTCTCACTCTCTCTCCCCCTCTCCCTCTCTATTCCCCTCCCCCTCCCTCTCTCTCTCTCTCTCTCTCTCTCTCTCTCCCACTCCTTACTTTCATTATCTCTCTCGCTCTCATTATCACCATCATATAATCAAACAACCTAATTTAAGATGCCATTTAACAAACAAAAACATAATCATGGGTATCATAATCATATCATTTAACATATATAAGCCACATCATGTAGCAAACTAAAAGCTCTTATGAATTGGAAATCAAGAATCATCATATATTATTTAAGAAACACAATCATCATATCATCCAAGAAAAAATAAAACAAATACATACATAATTATATACAAATTAAAGGTGCAAAAAATATCTACACATATTATCTAATTAGCAAAAACACAATCATCATTTCACATAAACAAATAAAAATTGTTTTTGCTAAAAAAATAATTTTTTTTAGCCTCTTTTAACGTTTAAATAAACAAACACATACATTTCACATGTCTTATAAAAATAAAAAAAATTCTACTCCTAAATAAATTATTTTATATCATCTAATTTGCAAAAAATAAATAATTTTATATAATTTTATATTGAATAAGTTAAATATTTACTTTACCCTATTGGAAATCTTCCCTAAAAATATAAGTGAAGTAAAACCTACACTATTGAAAATCTTTTGGAAGAAGGCATTGGATCCTTTTAAGAAAGGAGTGGATGATGATATTGAGAAGCAACTACTTCGTAACCACTTGAAGAAGATAGTCAAGATATCTGGAGGAGTTCCGAAAATTCATGTCAACTTCCATTTTCAAGAACATCTAGATTGATCAAATATTTAAAAATACAAATCTTTCATTAATGGTAAAATTTAAGAAAATATTTTTAATAAACACAAAATTAAAATTGCATGAATACTAATATTTAATAAATCTAAAATCACAACCTAATTTAAATAACAAATTTCATTCTTCTATATCTATATATAGATATAGATATTTCAATAATAAATTGTAAAACTCAAAATAATAAACTATATATATATATATATATATATATAACACTGAATTAATAATTTGGCTAAATTTAACTTCTTAGGTGCACAATTTTAATACAAAATTTTAATGCACATTACACTCTATGATATGGATATAATAAACAGAAACATATTTTAAAAATAAAACTTCTTTTAAATAAATCTTAATACTGATGTTGGGATAGACTGCTACTAAATAAAATAAAATAAAAAATAGCCATAATTATCTAATAAAATCATAAACTGAAACCAGTTAATAATCACTTGCATTGTTTCTATATGCATGCAACTTAACTAACATGTGCGAGGCAATAAATAGATTTAGTTTTAAAATCCTATTTATGTTCAGTTGGATTTTCAGTGTTTTATAGATCCTCGCCTTCCCAGAAAAGCATCTGAGAAAGACTTTGATCCCCGCCTTCCCGAGGATTGGATTGGAAATATGCCAACGATGGTAGACTGAAGGAGTTTTTAAATTTCCACGAAGAAGACTCAAACACCACCAGATTTGCTGGGAGAAGCTCTGCCCAGATATTGTGGAGGAGCGAGCAAGGCTTTATGACAAAGAACATTGCAATAAGATTAATGGAATTGCGTACCAAGATTAAGAAAAAATCCAAATCCAATAATAAAATTAGATTATAATAATAAGTAATTAACTATTAAGGAACAAGAACTAGAAGATGGGAAGAAAACAAAAAAATTAGAGGAATTAATGAGATTGCTGAATAATAATTAAGATTAAAGGACAAGTAAATAAATGATTAATGAGATAGGGAGCAATAACAAAAGAGCATAAATATTTGAAAACATTGGGCCACGCAGGTAGTGAAGGAGGAATTGTAATAGAAACAAAAGACATGAAAATTGGAAATTCTACTCTAATATATACAATTCATGAATATAAAATAAATGCAAGAAACATACCTTTCCATCATGGCTATAACCAATATCACCGCTCTCCCATGTAAATACCTCCATGCATCCCTGGGTCGACTTTCATTCATTCATGACATCGGCTTTCATTTATTCATTGGCTGATCTTCTTGGTAGAATTCAGATTTAAATAACATCCGTTCCGACCAAAAGGACAGACCCATAGGCATAGAGTCACAGACTTATACATCTACAACATGAACCTCCGGCATAGAGTCACAGACTTATACATCGACAACAGGAAGCACCTCCGCTTCAAATACAATCAAATATCCGAGGCACTTTTACTGCAAATGCAAATGATGAAACAGCTACAGGGTACAGGGTACAGACACAGACATACAACAAATCAAATGCTACAGGGTACAGACACAGACATACAACACAGAGACAATTTAGACAGAAACAGAGGAACCAACAGAGAGTCACACCCACACAAACATTGACATACATATACACAAGAGAATACGCATCCAAACATACAAAAAAAATTCGTTGCAAATACAAAAGAACCTCAAACCATCGCTCATGTATTTCAAAAAATCTAAGCTGTGATTTGTTAAAGGAGTGGATCTCAGGCCATCCCTCGTGTATTTCAAAAAAGCTAAGCTGTGATCCGTTAAAGTAGCGGATCCCAGGTCATCCCTCGTGTATTTCAAAAAATCTAAGCCGTGATCCGTTAAAGGAGCGGATCAACGTCTAAACGAAAAAGCCTGAGATGCGTTTATAGAAATTTTAAAATTCTCTTCACATCCACGTCGGGGAAAAATTGGAATATTCAGCCTTCAAATTGAATTTGAATTTAAGGTGGAATTTTTGATAGTCGGAAACCCTTTGGCACAGGCCCTTTGTGGCCTTCTGCTTTTGGTGGTCTCGCAATATAATTGACGTTATTCATTTCTTTGCCTTCAATAGCAATATAATTGACGTTGTTCATTTCTTTGCCTTCAATAACAACCGCATCTATTTATGGGCCATCCTTCGTGTATTTCAAAAAAATCTGTGATTCCTTAAACAAGCGGATCAACGTATATAACGAAAAAGCCTTAGATGCTTTTCTTGAAATTCGGGTAAAAGATTGAGATTCTTTTCAAGAAATTCTCTTCACATTGGGTGCAAATTTGGAATGTTCACTCAAATTTGGAATGTGTTTCAATTTCTTTGATATTTGGTAAATGGTAAATAGTATGTACTTTATGAAATAATCCTGGCACATGCTTTTTGTGGTCTTATCCTTTTGGAATGTGGTTCAATTTCAATTTGAATTTAAAGTGGAATTTTTCATACTTCGTAAATATAGTATTTTATCTAAGAATTTTCGGGAGAGTGAACTTGGGATATTTGAGGTTTAAGCGGAGAGTTTTCATCTCCATGGATGCAAAACTACTATCAGTTCACTAATGAAGGGCCTCACGGACCTAGCTTACATCGTGGCTACAGGTTACACGTGTGATTCACTAGTGCTAAAAAAATATAAACGAAACTATTCTCTAACGTTGCATCCTTGTATTTTCTCAACAACTATAATTTATTTTAGAGGCTACAGGGTACACGTGTGATTCACTAGTGCTAAAAAAAAATATAAACGAAACTATTCTCTAAAGTTGCATCCTTGTATTTTCTCAACAACTATAATTATTCTAGAGCAGGACATGTTTTAAAAGATTATTCCTCTTCACTGTACCATAGATTATGTACTTGACATATAGAAACATATTTTCATGCTATGCATGTCCACTATAGACTAGATTCATTGTTATTTTTGCATTTATACATAAAGCGATGTCTACTAAAAAACTCAAAGGTTGCATTGTATTTACTCATGGGTTGATATTGTATTTCACATCAGAACCATATAACAACAAACAACTGAACGAGACTACAAGCCCCATAATAAGAACATTTACCAACTTCTCATTAACTACTGCAACCATATAAATTAAATGACTTGTATACATATTAATCCATGATAAACATCAAACACTTACCCCATTTTACATCTCACATTACCTAGATAGAAAAGAATCATAAAATCTAACTAAATTATAAATTTATTTTAAATTATTATACCCACTTTACCATGGAAATTCTTAACTCAAGTGAATAGCTCTTCTTACAATACTATGGGCCAATACCATGGTTTATCAATACCGCATGTCCAATATGGAATATGTTGATGTGATGTTTCCGTTAATTAAACAATTTGACATCAATTGATTAAAACAACATAATTAACCCTTGATACGTGAATACTACTATGACTATTCTAGCATATTCCATGGAGGTTAAATGTCTACCATTCACGTAATAACTATTAATAATTAAATCAAAAGTGTGGCAAGTCTATTTTCAAATAAACACGCATATCTACTCAACAAAAAAATGTACAATCTAATCAGTTAGGGCATCACTTATCTCCTCTATGACATAGATTTACTCTTTATAACTTCTCTCCTTTATACCTTAGTTATACTCCATTGTGGAATCTAAGGTCATCATCTAGTGAATATGGAGGATTTGTTACAACCAACATGCCTTATATTAGACATTTATATTGACAACAAGATAGGGCTGCTACATTATGAGAAATTTAGTATTTTCCCTTTTTTAAATTTAATAAGCTAAATCAAAATAAACAAGTACCTTGAAAACTCCAAAAATCAAGATTGCAGATAACAATAAAGTCACTACTTATTAGGATGACAACCATCTACATGAGAAGATATAACTAATTTGACCGTCGATAACTTGATAATAACATGTCTATATTTAGACTGAGATTTAATTTTAGTACTTGAATATTTATGTTCCCTCTATCTTTCCTTAGCTTGAATCGAAGTTTTGAGTTGCTTATTTTCATAGACAAGATGACTATTACACTTTTCAAGACATGGGACAATGAGCAACTATTATTGGTACCAATACACGTTCTTTATTTAGGCTCATCCAAATGCATGTTTCTTGGAGGACTATCATCACAACAAGTGACATCAACACAAAAATCCTAAATTATCTTCGACTCGTGGCCTATGTCTTTTTGTAAATATTTCACGATAAGCCTTGATATGGAAAAACTCATCATTTCTAGGAGTATTCTAATGCCTATTTTTCCTTGCTCGTGGTATTTTCCTCTGAATTGTTTTAATCTTAACTTTAGATTGAGGGTTTTGTTCTGATTGATTAATCTCTTCTTCATGTGTAGATTCTTTAGGTACAATATTGCGCTGAAGACATACCTTGGAGGGTTTCACTTCTCTTTTATCATTAAATTACTATTTTAATTCTTTATGACAGATAGTAGTACCCTTGGCCAGTATTCTAGGTAAGAAAACACTAGTAGTTCTAAGGTTTTCAACATTATTATCATTGAAACACAAGGGTTTGCTTCATGAAATTATTCTTCACAAACATTCTATAATGAATCATGATATGGTGATTGAGCAAGGCTTTCCAATGAGGGGTTATGTGCACAAATACTAGAGAAATTAGAATACTCTGGTAATTGGGGTTTTTCAAAGCCATTTCGATCTAGGAAATGATCGTATTCATCCCTTGTCCTTCGCAATTAGTTTCTAACTAGAATATAGATGAAAATATGCTGAAAGGTTGATCTTTCAAAGTTTTCGCGATATGGCTGGTATGTGTAGGACATTTTAGTGGGGATTTTATACAGAGAAAAAGGGAAAATTAAGTTTATGGATGAGAAATTCCATTAACAACCTTTTATGATAAATAAAAACTAGATTGTGTCACCCTTCACAAGTAACATATTGATGCAACAAAAGCAATAAATTACGGCATTTAGATTTCAAAGAGGAAATTGGCATACCTTTCACAAGATATGCATAATATTTACTAGTGATAAGTTGCTTCAAGGGTGTCACGCCCCTGAGCCTACGGTAACTTTTTTTCCGTTCCCGATAGGGTGCGGCACCACCATGTACGTTCTTTTCGTTAATACTTGTACATATGGACTACGCCTTAACCGATATAAACATGCTTTAACCGTTATCTTATAACCATGTATAAGAATTAATCTTCATAATTCATCATAAACCATTCTTTAACAATTCATATGCAATTAAACCAAACAACAATTGCAAACAACCATGTAGAATGGGAGGGGCAACTCCCGAACGAGTCCGCCCAAATAATCAATATATTATGAACCTTCAATAATACATCAATACACAAGTGTGCCGGGCAAAGTCCTCGGCCAACACTTAGAAATATTACAATCAAGGCAATCTGCCTTTTACATACACAATTTATGCACCTTTGTTCGTGAACGGGCACCCACCCGGGTCACCAAGACGTTCACACAATTCTGCACCAAGACCGTGTACAAAATCTCCCTCAACCGTGCCTACCTTCAAACAACCAAGCCAAAATATGCGAAATCTTCTTCTTCCTTATGCGCATGAGGAATGCGCATTTCCTCCAAGAACCTTCGCACTTCTCTCTTGTCCTTATGCGAAGGAAGACTTGAGCGAAGTCGAATGATGAGAATGAAGTCTCATTCCTCCATGATATATACACATCTCTCATATGTTTCAAGGGGGTTGCTTCACTTTATGGCCGACCCACTTATTAACATGTAAGCCCACGTATATTCATTATTATATTATATTTTATTATGTTTAACCACACATATTCGTATATGTGTGTACACACCTCCATATAATATGTTTTATGTGCTTATTCGTTGCCCAAATGAGCCCAAAGCCTTCGTGCTCATACGTACTCCATTGCGGGTTTATGGAAGGGTGTCTAGCCTTAAGGCTGACCCCTATAACTCGTCACATACGCCCACAACCTCCGTAATAACGTCTCGGTTTCACTCCTTTTGGCAACGCATATAAACCGGACTCAACACTTAGTTTATTTCCCAAGTGTCAATCTTTCGTCACAAGCTCTCGTCGCATTGTGTCGACCTCCCGTCGCACTGCAACCGCGACTTGCTGTTTCGTCGCACTCATGGCTCGCGTGTATGGCTCGCTGTTCGCTGCATTGTGGCTCGGCCCGCCCTTTGCATCACCGCGCCCGCTTGCTGTAGAACTGCGCCTACCCGCCATACTGTCGCATACTAATGTCGCACCACAGTTCGGTCGTCCCGTCGCATAACCGTGCCTGCCTGTAGTGTGACCGCGCCCACGGGTCGCCCGCCCACCGTGCACGGGTCGCTTATGGGTCGCTTGCCCATCGCCGGGTCTGCCCATCGTCGGGTCCGCCCATTGTTGGGTCCGCCCAAGTGTCGGAGGTTCGCCCATCCGCTCGTGGCACTGCCCGTCGTCGTGCCAAAATGTGTCCGCTGTCGTGCACGAGGGCGCCCGCCCATCGTGCACGCCTGCCCGAGATTCGAGGGCGTCACACTCTCCTCCACCTGAAGTCGTTGTCGTCCTCGACAACATATCATCTCGGTAGCCCTCCACCAAGACCATCATCAACGGGAAGCCATCTCGATCACCATACGTCGTCCTTATGTGAACTGCTGCCATGATACTCCAACAAATGCCAACACATCTCTGTGCACGCTATAGCCCCCATGTCTGAACTAGTTGGGTAGCTAGTCCAACCGTCACGTCCAAACCATGAGAATGCACATCCTCAGGCCACCATCAGTCGTTCCTCAAAGCATCCCGTCACATCTCTGACTCATCAAGAATCAGCTCCCATGCCTGAGTACGTCCACCAAGGCATCATCATCATCATCGTGACTTCATCACCTCAAAGTGTCTCATCGATCCCCACATCAAGTCACCCTTCCAAGTCATGTCCTATGCATGTACTTTGGAAGTATGCATCCCATACTACATCAAAGTCTTCCGACCTCGGCTCCTCAATGCTTCAAACCTCTAAGTCCACCATGTATGATGTCTCCCAAAATCACAACGATCTCATGTCATCATGAGCTCCTCCACGAAAGGTCCACCAAGACTATCTCTTGGTCTCGGCCATGAGAAGTCCATCAAGCATCATCATCACGAGTCCCTTCCATCACAGCTTCTCTACCAAGGTGTCCATCAAGACTATCTCTTGGTCTCGGCCATGAGAAGTCCACCCAAAGGTGTGCCCTTCAACCTGTCCATGAGTCATGCCGGGCACTTAGCCATGTGGCTAAAGCATGACCCAAATCATCCACAATGTTCATCAAGTTCCACCCTTGTCGCGGGCCTTTGCACCTTCAACCATAAGGTCACAAGTAGCCCCAACAAGTCTTGCAATAGTCAACAATCTTTGCTTCTCCATACAAGGTCCCATCATAGTCATCCATGGCAAGATCCTCCATAGCATAGGCAAACTGGTTTTGCCTTTCACTACACACGGTCCATCTACCAAATGCTCAAATGGAACACAAGTATCCATACTTACTTTATCAATATGAGACTTCTCCATATGAGTGACCTCACCCATCCATGTCGATAAGCTGCACGATCCTGGTTCAACTCGATCACCTTCAAGTTCTGCCTCCATCGAGTCCTCATCATCATGTGGTTCTTCCATCCATGCTGCCAACCTGTATTATCCGGGTTCAACTTGATTAAACTCAAGTTCGGCCTCCATCATATCCTCATCATCACATGGTCCTTCCATATGAGTATCTTCATCTGTCCATGTCCATGAGCTGCATGATTCTGGCTTAACTTGATTATCTTCAAGTCTAACCTCCATCATAGTTAAGTCTTCAACATCTTCGGCCGTCATGACTTCCTCTTCCTGGTCTGCAACTTCATCTTGTTCTATTGCCTGACTGATTTGGAGAAGTCCTTCTCGCCCAAGCATCACATCAATGCCATCTGTATTTATCACTACGAAGTCCAGCTGACCTCTACATCCTTCCAACTGTACAGGTACATCTCGTATAAAGCCTACTGCCAAATTCCACGAGGTTGTCTCCCAGTTCTCCATAGTAGATATCAGCCCCACTTCTTCTACTAACCGTGCCGATATAAGGTTATATGAGCCACCCGTGTTTGCCAACGCTTGAACATCTTTGCCACAAATTTTCAAGGTTACAAGACCTCGGTTGTTCTCCATGACCTTATCTTCACCTGACAACTGCCACGAGCAACCTTGCTCACCAGCTCTGACCGAGCTCTGATACCACTTCTCACGCCCCTGAGCCTACGGTAACTTTTTTTCCGTGCCCGGCAGGGTGCGGCACCACCGTGTACATTCTTTTTGTTAATACTTGTACATATGGACTACGCCTTAACCGATATAAACATGCTTTAACCGTTATCTTATAACCATGTATAAGCATTAATCTTCATAATTCATCATAAACCATTCTTTAACAATTCATATGCAATTAAACCGAACAACAATTGCAAACAACCATGTAGAATGGGAGGGGCAACTCCCGAACGAGTCCGCCCAAATAATCAATATATTATGAACCTTCAATAATACATCAATACACAAGTGTGCCGGGCAAAGTCCTCGGCCAACACTTAGAAATATTACAATCAAGGCAATCTGCCTTTTACATACACAATTTATGCACCTTTGTTCGTGAACGGGCACCCACCCGGGTCACCAAGACGTTCACACAATTCTGCACCAAGACCGTGTAAAAAATCTCCCTCAACCGTGCCTACCTTCACACAACCGAGCCAAAATATGCGAAATCTTCTTCTTCCTTATGCGCATGAGGAATGCGCATTTCCTCCAAGAACCTTCGCACTTCTCTCTTGTCCTTATGCGAAGGAAAACTTGAGCGAAGTCGAATGATGAGAATGAAGTCTCATTCCTCCATGATATATACGCATCTCTCATATGTTTCAAGGGGGTTGCTTCACTTTATGGCCGACCCACTTATTAACATGTAAGCCCACGTATATTCATTATTATATTATATTTTATTATGTTTAACCACACATATTCGTATATGTGTGTACACACCTCCATATAATATGTTTTATGTGCTTATTCGTTGCCCAAATGAGCCCAAAGCCTTCGTGCTCATACGTACTCCATTGCGGGTTTATGGAAGGGTGTCTAGCCTTAAGGCTGACCCCTATAACTCGTCACATACGCCCACAACCTCCGTAATAACGTCTCGGTTTCACTCCTTTTGGCAACGCATATAAACCGGACTCAACACTTAGTTTATTTCCCAAGTGTCAATATTTCGTCACAAGCTCTCGTCGCATTGTGTCGACCTCCCGTCGCACTGCAACCGCGGCTTGCTGTTTCGTCGCACTCATGGCTCGCGTGTATGGCTCGCTGTTCGCTGCATTGTGGCTGGTCTCGCCCTTCGCATCACCGCGCCCGCTTGCTGTAGAACTGCGCCTACACGGTATACTGTCGCATACTAATGTCGCACCACAATTCGGCCGTCCCGTCGCATAACCGCGCCTGCCTGTAGTGTGACTGCGCCCACCGGTCGCCCGCCCACCGTGCACGGGTCGCCCATGGGTCGCTCGCCCATCGCCGGGTCTGCCCATCGTCGGGTCCGCCCATTGTTGGGTCCGCCCAAGTGTCAGAGGTTCGCCCATCCGCTCGTCGCACTGCCCGTCGTCATGCCAAAATGCGTCCGCTGTCGTACACGAGGGCGCTCGCCCATCGTGCATGCCTGCCCGAGATTCGAGGGCGTCACAGAGGGAGTGTCACACATTACACAATTCTTAGACAATTTCTCTCTCTCAAAGGGGAGATGAGTAGATGTTGCATTAAAATCCATACCTATATCCATCTCTAGATCCCCCACTCAAGATTTCTTTGTATGAAAAGAAGAGGAAAAACCCTTGATAACCCTTTTACTATAACCCTGAAACAAGTAAAGAAAATCCCACTAGCTCACCCAGTGGAACAAGTCTGCACATTCATCATATCCCTCTACTATCTTAGCTCCAATGGCTATAAACTAGATAAGGGGTTCCATCGTTCGAATCAAACATGGTGGCATCACTAATAAAGGAATATTATATCACGTGCATTCAAATTGGGGTATAAAAAATGAGAAAATTCTAAAACAATAAATTGAAAATATAATAAGGGATAAAAGAGTATATATATATATATATATATATATATATATATATATATATATATATATATTAGGGTGTTTCTTGTTTCATATTTTGGCCAAGCGGAGGGAAAATTATAGTGGAAGTATGCAGAATGTTCCTATGGAGTATCGAGAGGGTAGTGAGCTTCGGGTTGACACAAAGAAAAATAGGTGCAGTATCTTGGGAGAGAGCAACAAAATTTTCTTCTAGAGTATGAAGAGTGCAATGAACTTTGGGTTACCTCCTGATATGATTAGTGAGTAAACATTCAGCAATTTTTGGTGTGGAAGCAAGGGCTTCATTGTTGAGTTTCAACGCAGTTTATATTATAATAGGCTCTACTATGTTATATTCATTACGAGCAACCACATTATTTTTCTTTTCAACTCTGGAAATTTAATATGTTCTGTGGGTGTGCTCGAAATTGAAATATCAACTATGTTATATGCATTATGACCAACCACATTTTTTTCTCTGCAACTCCAAAAAATTATTTTGTTCTATTGGTATGCCTGAAGTTCAATTCTTAGTCACATAAGAAAGAACAAGATTTTATGATTATTAATGAGAGGACGGAGCCAGAGATAAATGGGTAATTCTCGTTCCTCTACCTTCTAGTTAAGTCTTTCTATGAATGGGAAAGGATTGTACATAGACGTATTGTGTGGCGGTTCAAGTTTGAGAGCTAAAAAATGTACTTTCCCATTATCTGCATGCATACTGGGGTGGACATTCCATTATCTAGTCATCTCTTTAATTACGCAATTAGGAGGAATTCCTAGTTCATAATTCCACTGTAATGAATACCACTTTCCCACATTTTGTAAAAAAATGTTTAATCGAGTCAACTAGTTATTTATGTCATAGTTTGTAGGATATTTGAGAGGTTAGCAGCCATCTAGAATTTTACCATTTACATGCATATGAGTGTAGAAGTAATAATTTATCCATCATTTATAATCATCTAGATTTCAGTTTTGAAAATCTCTTTAAGGAGACTAGTACACGAAAAACCCCTTTTTGATTGTATGTGTTTACCCTTCATTGTCACTTTTATTCTCATAGGGGAAGGAAAAGAGGTTGTCTCTAATCCAATCCAAGTTCTTATATCTTCCCTCCTTTTCTCGATACCGATGAATTAGGATTGATTATTCTAAAATCCTACTTCAAATATGCATTATAAGTGCTTATTCTTCTACTAAGAGGAAACCTTGTATTTAACCCATAATCTACACTAACTACCATAAGATGTTATATGAGGAGAACTTTCTTTTGTAAAAGGTATTGGTTTCACTTTCGGATATTTCCAGTGATCAGTTCTAAGGAAGGCCTAACCAGACTACTTAGGATGTGAGCATAAAAATCTAGGGATGGGCCCTCCAATGAATCACTATGAATAGTGAACTTAAAAGAGGCTAAAGTTTTCATTTTCATAATTATATGTTGTTGTATATTCCCTTATTGACTTGTTGTGAATAGTGGGTATTCAATAGGTACTATGTTTCCTTTAAATTATCCCTTTCATGTGGAAGCTTAGGTTTATTAACTGTAGGTTTTCCATGATAGCAATACAATTTCAGTATATTTTAACTCGCGTGTAGTATTAGTTTAGTGTCATGGAAACATATTTGTTTCACTATTAACTTAAGCATAAGGAGGGAGATTCACTGGTATTAGTATTTATGGATTTGTCCAATTAATCTCTCGTCACGAGTTCAAAAGAAAGTAGGAAGAATTACAAAGCCACTTTATCAGTATTTATTTCTTCACCTAGTTAACGAGTTACCACAAGTAAAAAAGAATGTAGGAATAATTAAAAAAAACCCTCCATCAACCACCACTCTGCTCTATTGTTTTGAGGTCATACACAAATGGTGGAATTCTGAGGTGAAAAAGAGGATTTAAGCTACACAACCTCACATGGGAAATATTTTTTTGGGTTTTATGTAAAATAAAATACCCAGGAGTCAAAGTAGAAATTATTAATAGGATAACATATATGAAATTAACAATATGCATAGAAAAAATTTGCATATCTTTGTCCATTTTTTATTTTAGAAAATTCCATTATCTATCCTCTATAAAAGGATAATTTGATAATATAGTAACTCGAAAAGGACACTGTAGTAAGTAAGTCATTTATTTACTACTTTACATTCTATTATTTGAATATCACTTTAGTCTCATCCAATAAGCTAGATGTAAAGACAATGAGCCAATCATTAGCTTACTACATGGTGTTTAGTATTTTCCATTACAATAAATATGAAGAAACTTCAATTAGCTTGAAACTAGGTGACCGACTCCCTAAATCCTGCAGATTAACACCTTTCAAAATTAATCATAAACTACAAAGTGACTTTAGTTTTGTGACCATATCTTCTTGTAACTAAATCTAGGTGTTTTTCACAATCATTCCAATGTTCTTGAGATCTCTTTCTAGAGTTGTCTTCCTAAATCACATTTTATATAAAAATTAAAGGCAAAGACGTAGCATCACCCACTAATTATATATTCAGTCAGCACATGATGGAATCTCTTTAGTTTTCCATATAGGTCTCCATAAAGTTTATTGTCAGATAATTTTTGGCTATAGACTATCCTCCCGACATTTACAACCATTCCATTACTCCAAATATCTGTGAACAATCAGTTTGTTGCTCCCTCCATTTAAACAATCCGTTCATAGTTTTTTTCACTAAATGCATCCTGATTGGCAACAACGCTCCCAATAGATCTCACGAGTATACAAAATTAATCACCCATATTTCTAATCTCTCAAACCTTCAACCTAGATTCAACTATTAGAGATTCCAAGCCATCCTATAGGTATTCCCAAAGATTTTATTCAGTCATCCATAGCACCTCATTGGGACATATTCTAGGACTTACATTTAGTAAACATATTTGATATTTACTATCAAATTATTAAGGCATGGTGACTTTTCAATCTAACTTCCAAATGTGAATCGATAAAATCCTTGGGTTGGCCCAAATTTGTTGAAAACCCCTTCCTCCAATGCATAATCCACCAAATCCTCCTCCTTCACATGTGGTTATGATAGTAAGAAACCAAAATCTCATCTGAAAAAACATATTTGTTGAGTAATTGCATGTCTTCAAAGGATTTATCATGACAACGATCTTTGTACTTAAAAAATATACATCATGTGAATAAAAATATCATGGTTATCATTTAATATTATTTTTCATTTTAACAAGGATACCAGAGCCTAACATTGTCCATAGCCCATACACTCTTCATCAAAACAATGGCCCGCTCTAGTCAGAAACTCCACACCCCTTTCTTCACGTGCAATTTTTCCATGGACGTATAGGGTTTCTCCATAATTATTGAATTCCTCTTCCATGGTAGAGGTGTTGTGTTGTCCTCTTTAACATTTTGACTTAGTAAAACGATATATATATATATATATATATATATATATATATATATATATATATATATATATATAAACCATTCTACGGAGGAATCAAATCTTTCATAAGGTGCTAACATAAAAAAATAAAATAACTTGTAAATTCAACTACCTTTATTTTCGAAAAATATTAAAACATTTATAACATTAGATAAATTTAAAAAAAATAAAAGTTATTATTATATTTGAAAACTATTATTTTCCAATATAGTAATTTTTTTGGGGCTTTTCATTTGGAATTTCATTTTCCCACTCATCAAATTTTAAGATTTAATAATTTATTTTCCCACTCATCAAATTTAAGATTTAATGGGATTTGGCCAAAAAGGATTGGTGGGTTATGGCCAAAGAAGATTGGCTGGAAATAACATTACGTTAATAACAAAATAGAGGGTATGGCCAAGGAGGATTGGCAGGGAACACATTGATAACATTCTTTAAGAGCACATAGGAGCAGAGCCTTAAGACTCTGGATATTGCATAGGATAGTGCCTTGTATAGTTGATAAAATTAAATTTTGCATCATAAATAGGATTAGAGAAAGGCATGTTGACAATGTTTACACAAATAAATTACTTTTGCGGATTGCCAAAGTAGTGGGAGTTTTCAGTGATACATAGAATTTGAAACAGGAATATGAAGATTTGAAAATTTTATGGAAGATACCATATTCAGAAAAAAAATAAAAATAAAAATAAAAATAAAAAATAAAAATAAAATGAAGTAGAGGCTCTACAAATGGAACAAATCATTTGATTGCCTCGTTCCCCAGATGTGGCATTTTTTGCCAAAGAGTGGGATACGATATATTTGGAGAAAAGGCTCTTTTTTGGAAGTCATTCTTCACCTACCTTACAACCCCACTGTAATGTGGCAACATTCGATGAAGACTCCCCAGTCCAGTTAGTAATGGATATGGACTGGCACAGACCAAAATGTCAACAGGAAGCCACATATTACTAATGGATATGGATTGGCACAAACCGAAATCTCAACAAGAAGCCTCATATGATGTAGAGATTATCAGAGGAAATTTATTCTTCCTATGGATTGGTAGTGGTGTTGCAGTCCAGTTAGTAATATTACGAGTAAAGGATTTTATTAGGTTTTGAATTTAGGGTTTTTAACACTTTCGTAAAAGGTTTTAATAAACGCTTAAGTAAAATTTACAAAACGCTTTTTAAAATGTTATAAAATGCTTAGCATTCATGGTTTAGGGTTTAGGGTTTAGGTTTTTGTGGTTTAGGGTTTAGGGTCTAAGGTTTAGGCTTTAAGGTTTATAATACTTTAGTAAATTCTTTTAATAAACAATTAAATAAAAGTTACAAAACACTTTTTAAAATGTTATAAAATGATTAGGGTATAGGGTTTATGCTATAGGATTTAGCGTTCAGGGTTCAGGGTTTAATGTTTAGGGTTTATGGTTTATAACACTTTAGTAAATTCTTGTAATAAACACTTAAATAAAAGTTACAAAACCATTTTTAAAATGCTATAAAATGTTGAGGGTTTAGGGTTTTAAGTCTAGGGTTTAGGGTTTACAGTTTAGGGTTTAGGGATTATAACACTTTGGTAAATGATTTTAATAAAAATTTAAATAAAAGTTACAAAACACTTTTTAAAATGTTATAAAATACTTTGGGTTTAGGGTTTACAATTTAGGGTTTAGTGTTAGGGGTTTAGGGTTTGGATTTTAGGGTTCAGGGTTTATAGCACTTTAGTAAACATTTTTAGTGAACACTTAAATAAAAGCTACAAAACCTTTTTATAATTGTTTTGAAATTCCCATGGTTTAGGGTTTAGGGATTAGGGTTTAGAATTTAGGGTTTAGGATTTAGGGTTTGGGGTTTAGTGTCTATGGTGTAGGGTTAAGAATTTATGGTTTAGGTTTTAGGGATTAGGGTTTATGGTTTAGGATTTATAACACTTTATAAAATGCTTAGGGTTTAAGTTTTAAGATTTTCAGTTTAGGGTTTAGGGTTTGGGGTGTAGGGTTCATGGTTTTGGGTTTATAACACCGTAGTAATTGTTTTAATAAACACTTAAATAAAAATTACAAAACACATTCTAAAATGTTATAAAATGCTTAGGGTTTAGTGTTTAGGATTTGGCATTTAGGTTTTATGGTTTATGGTTTGGGGTTTAGGGTTAAGGGTTTAGGGTGTAGGGCTAAGCATTCAATGACATTTTAACAAGACCTTTGTAACTTTTTTGAAGTGTATATTAAAAGTATATAAACCATAAATACGAACCGTAAGAATTTTATAACATTTTAAACCCAAAACCTTAAACCCTAAATCCTAAACTCTAAACGCAAAGTATTTTATAACATTTTAAGAAGTGTTTTCTTACTTTTTTCAAGTGTTTATTAAAAGCATTTACTAAAGTGTTATAAACCCTAAACACTAAACCATGAGCATTTTATAGAAATTTAAATCCTAAACCCTAAAGCCTAAGCATTTTATAACATTTTAACAAGTGTTTTGTAACTTTTTTTATGTTCCTATCAAAAGAATTTATCAAATTGCTATAAATCTGAAAACCTAAACCATAAATCCTATCCATAAATACTAAGAATTTTATAAAATTTCAAAATATATTTTTGTAACTTTTTAAGTGTTTTTAAAAGCATTTAATAAAGTGTTATAACCCTAAACCCTAAACCCTAAGCATTTTGTAACATTTTAACAAGACTTTTGTAGCTTTTATTTAAGTGTTTATTAAAATAATTTACTAAAGTGTTTTAAACCCTAAAAGCTAAACCCTAAACCCCAAACCCTAAAACCTAAGCATTTTATGCTCTATTAAAAATAATATTGCAACTTTTATTTAGGTGTTTATTAAAATAATTTACTAAGGTATTATAAACCCCAAACCCTAAACCCTAAACCCTAAACTCTAATCATTTAATAACATTTTAAAAATAGTTTTGTAACCTTTTTTAAGTGTTTATTAAAATCACTTTATAAAGTCTGACAAAACCTACACCCTAAACCGTAAACAATATTTACCCTAAACCCTACGCATTTTATAACATTTTTAAAGGCGTTTTGTAACTTTTATTTAAGTGTTTATCAAAAGAATTTACTAAATTGTTATAAACCTTAAACCATACAACATAAAAAGCATTTAATAAAGTGTCATAACACTAAACCCTAAACCCTAAGCATTTTATAACATTTTAACAAGAATTTTGTAACTTTTATTGAAGTGTTTATTAAAATAGTTTACTAAAGTGTTATAAACCCAAAACCCAAAACCCTAAACACTAAACCCTAAACCCCAAACCCCAAACCCTAAAACATAAGAATTTTATGATATTAAAAATAATTTTGTAACTTTTGTTTAAGTTTTTATTAAAATAATTTACTAACTTGTTATAAAACCTAAACCCTAAACCCTAATCATTTAATAACATTTAAAAATTGTTTTGTAACGTTTTTTTAAGTGTTTATCAAAACCACTTAATAAAGTTTTATAAACCCTAAACCCTAAACCCCAAACCCTCACTTTTACTGCAAATGCAAATGATGAAACAGCTAGGCTCTTCTCCATCAAAACAAATGCTACAGGGTACAGACGCAGACACACAACACAGAGACAATTTAGATAGAAATAGAGGAACCAACAGAGAGTCACACCCACACAAACATTGACATACATACACAAGAGAAAACGCATCCAAACCTACAAAAAATTTCGTTGCAAATACAAAAGAACCTCGAACTAATCGTTTGAATCCCAGGCCATCCCTCGTGTATTTCAAAAAATCTATGCTGTGATTCGTTAAAGGAGCGGATCCCAGGCCATCCCTTGTGTATTTCAAAAAATCTAAGCTGTGATCCGTTAAGGGAGCGGATCCTAGGTCATCCCTCGTGTATTTCAAAAAATCTAAGTTGTGATCCGTTAAAGGAGCGGATCAATGTCTAAACGAAAAGGCCTGAGATGTGTTTATAGAAATTCTATTGAGATTCTTTTCAAGAAATTCTCTTCACATCCACGTCGGGGCAAAATTGGAATGTTTAGCCTTCAAATTGAATTTGAATTTAAGGTGGAATCTTTGATAGTCGGTAACCCTTTGGCGCAGGCCTTTTGTGGCCTTCTGCTTTTGGTGGTCTCCCAATATAATTGACGTTATTCATTTCTTTGCCTTCAATAACAACCTCATCTATTTATGGGCCATCCCTCGTGTATTTCCAAAAAAAACTGTGATCCCTCAACTATTTCTAGGCCATCCCTCGTGTATTTCAAAAAATCTGTGATTCCTTAAAGAAGCGGATCGACGTATATAACGAAAAATCATGAGATGATTTTCTTGAAATTCGGGTGCAAATTTGGAATGTTCACTCAAATTTGGAATGTGCTTCAATTTCTTTGATATTTGGTAAATGGTAAATAGCACATACTTTATGAAATAATCTTGGCACATCCCTTTTCTGGTCCTATGCTTTTGGAATGTGGTTCAATTTCAATTTGAATTTAAAGTGAAATTTTTGATACTTCATAAATATAGTATTTTATCTAAAAAATTTCATGAGAGTGAACTTGGGATATGTGAGGTTTAAGCGGAGAGCTAATATCAGTTCACTAATGAGGGGCCTCACGCACCTAGCTTACATCGTGGCGACAGGCTACACGTGTGATTCTTATTGTTTGTCAAGAGAATATGATCCAACAATTCTCTGTTGAGGAATACCTCAACAAAAAATTTAGTGACTATGTAGATTCATTCCTCAAATATTTGTGTATATATATTTATGTATTTCCCTAATATGTTCCCAATGGCTTCTAGCAATTTATGGAGCCAGAAATGTAGGTGTAAATTATGAAATCTAACCCAAACCGACATTCTAGATAATAGCATTGTATTGGCATCCAAATCTAGGAACCAAGGGGTGAAAAAAAGTGTCACAGAGCCCCATAACCCTTGACCCTCTTGCAATATATATTCACAATCCTCTCACGATGCAAATTTTATTATGAAAAAGCCCCTAGAGAAAAGGTGAATATCACAATTTATTGTCCAATTTGTGAATATCCAATGGAAGAGATCCACTCGTTTTGGCCAAAAATTGTTTACTCTACAGTAATTCCTGGGATTTGATTTACTTGTTCCACTATGTAGGGGTTGGGTATATCGTGTGTCTCATTGGGTGTTGTTAAGGCAACACATTCGCCTTTGAGGATATCTTTCAAAAAAAAATCCTCCATCTACATTCCCTTGATTCGATTATGTTCCTTTGGGAATACTAGATTCAGACACTCCCCTTGTGCCCTTTGAATTTCTTTGTTGAGGGGACCGTCCCCAGAGCCTCAAGTTTATGTGCTGGTGGCTGACGAGAGGATGTTATAATCTTGTAACATCAAATCTTCCTCCATGGATTTTCATTTGAAGATCAAACTTTGTAGGAGCATCATGACACCTAGAGTGTTCATGATATTGTGGTTTAATCATTTGATGCAATTTGTGGCCTGAACCCAAAATAATATTGATCTTCCATATAGGGATTTGATAAAAATATGGAAGTCTACCACAGTTCCCAAATCGAGTACCCACACTTGACAATCACTTAGATATTTAGTAGAATCAAGGGATAAGCGTGGAGCTGCAAAGAGTGAGATCGATTATCCTTACAGTATTAACTTCATAAGCAATGAATAGATCATCGAGCACACCCACTGTGATGGAGGAAATTCTTGATCTGATAAGAAACGAAGCAGACTCTCTAGATCTAACGCTACTCCTCCATTTCGACAACCTAATGTGCTCAAGGGATTGAGAAATTTCTAGATCTAGGATCTTTAAGATATATGAAATGAAGCGTTTGGGGTGGAAGATTTGCTTCTTTAGCCATATTTTTTTCCTTTAGATCTGACCAATATTTCTCCTGTGACTAAGAGCAGACAATGATAAGATTTCTTCTCTAGAGTCACCTTAATCCTACATAGATCCGTTCCCAACTCATGAATGTGATTCCCTTTGCTTCCTTCTATGCCATTGTGTATGTACGGGGTTAGAATATACTCTGCATCCATGATCTCGTAAATGATACTATCGACAACCTGAGTTGTCAGTCTCCATCCCCATACAGGAGACGGAAACCAGTATTCATGCCATTCTAAAACTCCATTAGCGAACCCGCGAGCAGTGAGATCATGCCCTAGCGATGACTCAAATGTTTTATATGATGTGTGAAGAAACTTGACCGCATAAGGAAAGAGAAAATACTGAGAAACCCTAGCCATCACAATGAGATTTCCCTCTTGACACAATTCCTGTATCAACCAAAAATATGATTTTTTAATTAATATATTCTTATCTTACATTTTAATCAATTTTTTCTTTAATTCAATCATTGTAAGTTGATAATTAGTGTATTAGTTAATTAATTTTTTATGGTACAAAATGGTTGGAGTTTATAACTTGTTAAATCTATTTTGTATAAAATCAAAATTTCACAAATTTTTTTAGTCAATAAATTGTATAGATACAAATGATCATGACAATACCACAAGTAGCAATGGCTATGGATTTTCCTTGTAAGCATCATCACCAGTTTTTGTATGTTTTAAGATCACAAGTTTTCAGGATTTCTTTTAATCAATATATACTTTTCAACAATACAAATAATCACAACATCACAGGTGACTATGACCATGATTTTTTTTAACCACAATCATTCAATGTAAAATTAAAAATATATCAAATGGCCCTAATGATGATGATAAATACAAACAAAATAATCATAAAATTTAAAAATTAATTTGGAAATTGATGTTTGATGATGATAGAATTTTACATGTATGTGTTTTTATTTTATGCCATGTATTTGTTTGTTGCACTTTTGTTTGCCTGTCATTGTTTGTTTGTGTATAATATTTCTACACATATGTAAACATATACAATAATTACTTTTAGAATGAGAAGAATTTGTATATTAACTAATTAATCTTTATATTGTTGTTTAATTTAATAAAATCTTATTTTTTCAACATGAATTTTTGTAAGCACCACTATTCAATGCACAATATTTTTTATAATTGTTTTTAATTAATATGATTCCTATAATTAGTTACAGGTTGATGTTTTATGATGAATTTTAAATGTTTGTGTTTTCATTTTATGTAATATATGTGTTTGTTTCTTTATTCTCTTGCTTGTGTATAGTTTTAGAACACAAGAAAGGCTTTCATTAGAATAGCCCGTATGGAAGGTAATTGAACAAATTGTCTATTGACTTGATATAAATCACCTTTATGATGATTTTACACAAATAATATATAATATGTAATAATTACAGTTCCAATTAATTGAATGTGTATTAAACTATAAATGTTCAAATTAGCATTTAGTATAACAAAATTCCATTTATTTTTGCAAATGACCATAACATCATGAATGACTATGGACTTTTTTTGTAAGTATAATTATTCAATGCATTGTTTAGAATCAAATTATTTTATAAGTATTTTTAATCAATATATATTCATAATTAGTGACAAATCCATGTTTTATGATGGTAGAATTTTAAATGTCTATGTTTTATTTTATGTAACGTATTGGTTACTTTGTTTGTGTTTGTATGTCTATAAATTCTTGAACACAAAAAAAAAAAAAAAATAGAATAAATTGATACAAATAACTTCTATGGTGATTTTAAACATGCATAGTATCCAATGCAAGAATTACACTTCAAATGAATTGAATACTTGCATAACTTATCTATGTTCAATTTAATAAAAGTTCACTTATTTGGTAAATGACCACAACATCATGAATGAAAATGTATTATTTTTGTAACCACCACTATTCAATGTGTGTATTTGAAAATCAAAATTATTTTTAATTAATATATTCTTATAATTAATTACAATTTTATGTTTTATTATAGAATTTCAAATGTTTCTGATTATAGTTTATTTTGTGTATATGTTTGTGTTTGTGCATATAAAATCGTTTTACCCATACATAAAGATCATATATAGCAATTACACTTTAAATGAGTTGAATTTGCATATTAACTTATCTTATGTGCAAATTGATATTCAATTTAATAAAATTTATTCTACAAATGATCATAACATCCATTAATTAACATATATTTCAATAATGAAAACAAGTATAATATCACAAATGATTATGATGATAAACATTTTGCATGCACAATTACTCAATACATTTTAAAAATATACCACAAAAAGTTTATCACAATTTGCAAGAAATTATATACTTTAGAAATTTATTAGCTATAAATTGATGCTTTATCATGATAGAATTTTAAAAGGTGTTTTTTTATTTTTTGTTATGGGCTTATTTATTGTGTCATGTTTTTCCTTTTTGTGTAATGATTTTACACATACATAATATCAAACTAAAAAGAGGAAAAAGTTGAATATTGTATTTTAACTCACTTATGTTCATTTAATTTTCTTACAAATATTTTAATCAAAATATATTTCAAAGATAAAAATTTGGCGCTGATCTCTTATCCTTTGATTTATATTTTTGTTTTAATTTAATAAATTAATCTTCAAAGAAAACATATTATTCATTTAAAAAATATATAGCTATCTTTTCTAAACATGCTAGATATGTCTTTTTCAAGGTTCTTATGTTGCCTCTAATTACAAAAGTGAATTGTAATAAGCCTTGGTAAATTTATATTATGACCTTTTCAATTGAATATGCCCCTATCAAGTCAAAGTGGGTCAAATGATGTGTCATAGATGTGGCATATGAGAGTGTAAATATTTATTTCTATTAATATAAAAGAATATTTGGTTTTTTGTGTTATGGTTCTTCAAAATTTATTAAAGAGGAAGCATTGGATAAGTACTTGAAGGCGAAAGCGTAGGAGAAAAAACTTGCATGAATTTTAAACCCAAAACAATGTCACAAGATAACCCAAGTTGGTTGTAGACTAACCTACACACACAAGAAAGGAATGCCTTAGTTTGGATCGGAATCACTTTACATTAATCAGGCAATGAATGTTATAAATGGTTTTGAGATTAGTAGAGTCTAACCTTAGTAATATAGATGACATCCTTAAATTTGATGCTTTGTTGTAAAGGGAATAACATTAGTGTTGTACGTATATTATTTTCCAAAGAAAAATTATATCGATATGAGAATCGAGTTACGGTTTAATCATCGAAATTACGGAAAGATTGCACAATATTTGAAGGAACTCCATGTATGAAGCGTAGTTCATTTTGAAATCATTGAGAAAAATAGAAATTATGTTGAAGTCCTTTGAGGGAACCATAACCAACTTATTATCCATCACAACCACAAAGTTAGAAGTCAAAAATTACAATAATATACCCAATATGCAAGAATGGCTATATTATAACAAATATAAGTGAATGTAGAGGAACTAAAGACCTTGTGATGGCTTACCAAAGGATTGCATCCATACCACATTTTACAAGGAGTCTTTTTCTAAGAGCGTGAGATGGAAATATGTTTTTCACATGTATTGAACATAGAATCACATCATCTAAAAACATCAATGTTACATTTTTTAAAAACCTCATTGAATGAACTATATTCAATATACTAATGTTCATTCTTTCAGCTACATAGTTTTGTTGAGAATTGTATGGAACTATTCTCTGATCTTGAATACCATGCTTGCGGAAATATTTTTCATATTCATTATAGTACATTATCTTCAATTAACAGTATGAATAGAGCCAATATGTGATTGTGCTTCATATCCAATCCATACGCATTAATACTTAAAAGTTTTGAAAGCTTGAGATTTACTTTTCAATAAGTACACCCAACACATTCCAATGTAATCATCAACATAATTCTTCGTACATTTATTTCATTAGCATAAGGAAAATGCATAGGACCACACAAATCAAAATATATATGTCCAACTTTTCTCCATGAATGAAGGGGCATTTCTAGCGAATGTCAACAAGGAACAATACAGTTCTTAGATTGCTAGTGAATGTGAATAAGGATAAAGTTATCCCGACTATAATAGGAGACAAAGAAGAAGAAGTTATAAATTATTATGCATAGCCATATAACCATACAAATAAGTAAGTGCAAAATCCCACATATATTTAGTAGGGTACTCAATTAACATATTTAATGCTTAAAGTAGTTAGGTATAACAAAAGAAACGTGTTGAGTTCTCATTCTTTGGGATATAAATCACCATTGAAGAGAAAGGGGCATGTCCAAGTAGAGCGAAAAAAATGAGAGAATACTGATGTATAGTCTATGAGTAGGATAGTATATGAGTTGTTGGTAGAAAAAACAATGTTCCAATGTAAATAAGCCTGATAATTTTGCATGTAGTAGTAGGATAGCATATGAGCTTTTGGTAGAAAAAACAATGTTCCAATGTAAATAAGCCCGATAATTTTCCATCTAGTAGAGAATTTTTTTGCGGGTAGTATTTAGAGTGGGTTAATATTCAATGGTTTTTCAAAAAAAAAAAAACAGTTGTTAATTTTTACATTTTTTTTAATTTTTCTGCTCAAAGTTTATAATTTAAAATTATTTTAACTTAAAAATGATTACAACTCCAAATATTTTTATGAAAATATCTTTAAACATTTTACATTATGCATATTAGGGAGTACTAATATTAGCCAAGGTTTATAAGCTTTAAAATAAATTTCCATCCTTTAAATTTTTGGGATTCGAAACGTTGGTGTAAAAATTCTATTACTGTGGATTCTCCGGACAAAAATTCAAAAATGGCTTTAGTTACAGTTGTGGAAAAATATAAAATAATTAAGTGAGTAAAAGAGAATAAGAACATGACACAATGTTGAATAAAACTAACATATGGGAAATAACTAACAAGGAATAATGTTATGGGTAATTTAATGTTTGCCTATTTTGAGCCTCTGTGACATAGTACTAATGAAAAATGTCAATGCAAAGGTTGTGTAGATTTCATGATTATTTTTCTTTTAAATGATGAAAGATAAGTTAGGATGCATAAATGTAATTATATTACAATTTAGTGAAATAAACATTGGATTCTTATTTTATTTCGTTAAAGTTTTTTGTGCATGTCCAAGTTAATTTCACCTTCATGGCTTCTTTTGATCGCAAGGAGAACTAAGTAATTTTTCATTGTACATATATAATACAAATATGATCATTTTTAGTAGAAGAGTTGCAATAGGAGGTGATGTAGGTGTTACCTATCCTAAACAATGTGTATTGTTGAACAATTATCTCCATGTTAATGAAAATTATTACCTTTCCCATTGAGTTTATATCTATTTTATTAGATTTCCATATATTTTAATGTCTTTCCTAAAATATATTTATTAATTTGTCAATAACCATAAAAAAATTATGTTCTTATATTGTAATACCATTCTCTTCGTGTCTTGTGCCTTGCATATCTCACATTCATTCAAAGGGGGATTTTCGTGAATAATGAGGTTAGTGAAACATTAGTATGTGTATAATGGTTTCAATATATTTTTATTTGTATCCTTAAAATTCTATTTCTAAAGAAATAAATAGGAATGCATTCGATATTTGCATAATATTAGTGAAAGTCATTGTAATTGAACTCAACAACACCTTAGATTTAAATACAAATCCTAAACAATTAACTTAGAATTGATTAGACAAACTGAGAACAAAAACAAAACAAAAAATTAATATTAAAAAAAGTCAACGTGTATATATATATATATATATATATATATATATATATATATATATATATATATATATATATATATATATATATATATATTTATTTATACATATATTTATGTATATTAAAATAAATAATAGTGATTAAAAAAATATGGGAATACATAATTTACAATTCTAAAATACATACAAATAAATTTGTGAAAAAATATTTATGATTCCTTAATTTCGTTATGTTGATAGGTGTGTATATTATTTCTACAACTTTAATTTAATTATCAATAATCAATAGTTTGATGCTAGATATTCAATAATAAACAATTAATATTTTTAATATTAGCCATGAATAGAATATTGAGATTTATTTGAAATGTAGTTATGATCTCAATTTAATTAAATGAATTATTTCAAAATTAATTTAGAATATAATGTATATAGAATATTTTGACTAAAAAATGATTTATTGGTTTTATTATAACTATTGTGACCATATAATTAAATGGATTGAAAACTACTACAACCATCACTCTATGATAAGAATCAAAACACTAACCCCATTATACATATTGTATTAACCAGATTAAAAAATTCGTAAAATTTAACTAAAATATATTATTGTTGTTGTTGTTGTTGTTGTTGTTGTTGTTGTTGTTGTTGTTGTTGTTGTTGTTGTTGTTGTTGTTGTTTTTGTTGTTGTTGTTTTTGTTGTTGTTGTTTTTGTTGTTGTTGGAGTTATATAATATATGCAAATATGTTTATCAATGTAGATTCACCCCCACTATTATTATGGGAATCCTTTAATTGGAAATAGTTCTTCTTACATTACCATGGATTAGAAATACCACATGCCCAATATGATGTGTTGATATGCCATCTTCTTAAATTATTTAATATGAGATAATTTAATGAATAGAGTATATTTAACTTGAAATAAATCTTCTCATTGATATGTCAATATTACCATGAATATTCCAACATATTCCGTGGGTTCATAATTCTTATCATTGACATGTCAATATTACCATGAATATTCCAACATATTCCATGGGTTCATAAATATTATGATTGATATGTCAATATTACCATGAATATTCCAACATATTCCATGGGGTTTAAATATCTACGATGAACCTAATAATTAAATTATAACTATGGAAGATCTATTCTTACGATTAGCATAATCATGGGCATATATATTTTCGAATTTATTTTCAATTTAAGTTAAAAGAAAATATTAACATTAAAATAAAACATACTAGGGAAACCAAATAAATTAAATGGATCGAACTGCAAATAAAATTCAATCCATGATAACCATCAAAATGGTTACCCAAATATTAATATCACATTTCATAGATTAAAAAAAACATAGAAATTAACTAAATTATAACTTTATTACAAATTATATTGTAATTATTTATAAAAATATTTTTTTTCATCCATATTTAAACAACAACAAAAAATCTTAGTGGAAAATTTTAGTGGTGAAATATGTCAATATTACTACGAATGTTCCAACATATTCCATGGGGTTTAAATATATGCCATCAACTTAATAATTAAATTATAACTATGAAATATATATTCTTCTGATTAGCACAATTATAGGCATATCTATTTTGGAATTTATTTTCAGTTAAAGTAAAAAGAAAATACTAACATTAAATTAACAAACTAGGGAAGCCATATAAATTAAATGGATCTAAATGCAAATAAAATTCAATCCATGATAATCTTCAAAACGGGTAACACATAATACCTATCGCATTTCCTAGATTAAAAAAAAAATAGAAATTAACAAAATTATAACTATATTACAAGTTATATTGTGATTATTTATAATAATATTTTTTTCATGCATATTTCAACAAAAAATAATCTTAGTGGAAAATTTTAGCGGTGAAATTTAGCCCTTCGTCTAAACTAAAGAGTTTCAAATTTTGAATAGAAAACGGTTTTGTATCATATTGCATTATTAATAATAGCCCCAAGATTATTTTATAAGAAAAATAGGTATGGAGGTTAGCATAGCCTTATTTCAATGGAGGAGCTACTAATTTCCATTTACCCCAATTTCCAAGGAGAAGGATTTATGGTACCCATTTCTCCCTTCTCATTTGATTTTAAATGAGCTCTTTATTTCACGGGCCCTTATATCATGGTATTGAGATTAATTTGAAGAGAACAACCCATATTTAAGTATTCAATAGTATTCTTTCAATTTTCTAAGTTTTCATATGATTAATTATTGTCATATCTAATACAGGAGGCTTGTGTATTTTCTTTACATTCCAATACCTTGAGCATTCTCTCCTTTCCCTCCTGAATTTTTTTGCTTAATTTTTGCGAGATTTAATAACTCTTTGTTTGGAAACCCAACCAAACAAGTAACCTTAAATGTTTCAAAATATGAAAAGAAAATATATATTTTATGGCTCTCAGATACAATACATGAGATTTATCTATATGGCCATAGATAACAGAGCTAAGACAAGGAAACGTAAATGAAAGTTAAAGATACATAAGCAGATAGGCATGCATGCATATTTCCAGGGATCAATAACCTTTATTGGGATTGAATGTTTACTCCTAGGAGTGCACCCAGGACCAGGAGGAGGACCCATTTTCCATTAAGTTCTTGCAAGCACACCACTTGTATGACCAACATCAACAATCGAACCTTCCACATCAGCAAACACCTCGGTGTTTTTAACGATTATGTCACTTATCGAAAAGTTTCCTTTCCACCTAAGTGATCTCTTCTTCAATTGGTTAAGTGTTCAAATCCCACTAATGATTGGTTGTGCTCTCAAGTCAAATTTGAGCTCCATAATAACCTATCCCTTCGTAGTAATATGCTCCTCGCTAGACATTAGCACTTTGTCTAGGCATGGAAAACAACAACAACAAATGAGAGGCCTATGTCAAACTCGAATGGTTCAACAGGAGTGGAGAAACCCAAACACAACCCCCTATCCTTGCAAAGACCTTCTAATGGAAGAGCCATCTTGAGGCCTAAAACTTCTACAAGAGAAGAACATGGAAAAAACCAAGGATTAGGAATAAAAATGTATAAATAAATATTCTTAACATGCCTAGGCCCAATGTCTCTACTAGGTTCCTCTCGGGGTGTTATCACTTGTCCGGATCTCTAAGGCTGAGGAAGAGTCCCGTTGAGGTAACCATAAACCAATTTTTTGACTTGGTAGCTAGCCCTACCAAGCCGGAGAGGGATCTCTCCGAAAGATCACAGCCAAGAGGGCTAGATATACTAGGGTTTTAGGCTAGATATGATGTGCAAAGTTTGTTTAATTTGATTTGGTGGGGTTGTTGGAAGAGGATTAGGTCTAAGAGACTAGCTCAGGAAAAATTAGGGTATGATTGCAGACATCTGAGTCTATACGTATAGAGAATATCATGCATAAAAAATATTATGCACAACATTTTATATTTTGTTATTAGACCATGTAATAATAGACTTTTTGTGATAATTTGAATTAGAAAAATAATTTATGTTCCCTTCAATTTTTTTCAATTTTGTAAGCCTGTGATGCCATTTTAGTTATACTCGAGTAGTCACCTTTGTTTTATCCTTCAAAATCTCACACAAAAGTATACTAATAGTCATGTAAATTGTTGTTCCATTACATATTCTATTCAAAGTTTAACAAATTGCTATCAACTAAACCATTTAAATTGATAAATTTGGTTGTCATATTCAACTTAAAGATAGAGAACAAAGTATCTCCATTGGCAACATAAATGCAATAGCACAAGTTCTTGAAAAAACAAAAAATAATATTATATATGTAATGTCCAGATAAAAACACTGCATATGTTGTAAACCGAAAAATGATGCTGGAAATGTTGTAAACTGAAAACTGTTAGCTCAAGCCGCAGGGGCTTCCGTGAGGAAATTAGAACCCATAACATAACAATAACCTCCACTAAGTACGATGGAACACACAATAATAATGCTTATGACCAGTGGAGGTTTTATGAAGTTTTGTTTTGTTGTGTTGGTATGTTATCAAAATTTTCTCTGTTTTTGCTTTTTGTTTATCTTATTTTTTAAATATTTTATATAATTAATTGATTTTAAATAGTTTTGGACATTAAAAATAAACATTGACTTGGGTGTGATTTTTTTCAACAGCCTGATTTTTGTCAACAACTTGATTTTTGTCAATATTTATATAAATTTTGCAATTTTTTTAATTAAATTGTTGTTCTCATAATTACTAATTTATATTGCAAATTTGTATACATGTTATTTGTTATATTATCATGTATATATTGATATCTGAATTATCTCTCTAAATAATGAATCAATAAGTATTCTAAATAAACATAATGAAATGATATGTAGTATTATAAAAAAAGGATAATGAAATGACATGAAATTTTGATATTTTTTAGGTTTTGTGAAGAGGCTAAGGCGAAGGCGAAGGCGCATGCAGAGGCAGAGGCAGAGGCGGAGGTGGAGAGGAGGAGGAGGAGGTGGAGAGTAGGAGGAGGTGGTGGAGGAGAAGGTGAAGGTGGAGGAGGTGGTGGTGGTGATCGAGGTGGAGTAGGAGGAGGAGGTGGTGGAGGTAGAGGTGGAGGAGGAGGTTGTGGTGTTGGTGGAGCAGGTGGTGGTGGAGGAGGAGGTAGAGGTGGTGGAGGAGCGCGAGGTGTAGGACATGGAGGAGGAGGTGGCAGAGGTGGGCGAGGAGGAGGATGGGGTGGGTGAGGAGAAGGATGGGGTGGAGGTGGAGGAGGTGGTGGGGGAGCTCATGGAGGAGGGGGTCGAGGTAGCAGAGGTGGAAAAGGATGAGGATGGGGTGGAGGTGGAAGAGGTGGTGGGGGAGATCGTGGAGGAGCGGGTGGAGGTGGAGGTGGTGGTGGAGGTGGAGGAGGAGGAGGTGGTGGTGGTGGTCAAGGTGGAGGTGGAGGTGGATGTGGACGAGGTGGAGAAAAAGGAGGTGTAAGTGGAGGAAGAGGTGTAGGTGAAGGACTAGGAGGATGAGGTGGAGGAAAGGGAGGAGGTAGAGGATGAGGTGAAGGAAGACGTGAAGGTAGAGGTGGTGGTGGTGGAGGAGGAGGAGGAGGAGGAGGAGGTGAAGCTGGAGTTGGAGGAGGAGGAGGAGGAGGTGAAGCTAGAGTTGGAGGAGAAGGGAGATGGGGCAATATTTTGATCTACATGTTGTACCACTGTTACAAAAGTTATGTATTACATCTTTATATTTAGAATCAGATCATTTTTTATGGTATAAATGGCTTTGTTCCCGTAAACAACTTGTTATGTGGCCATTTTTCATAGAGGAAATGATAGCACATTATGAGGATACAAAGAGCAACACCTTCATTAGAGCAACACCACAACAATTGGAAAGAGTAAAAGGGATTTGTTACATAGTGGAAAGTAAAATTATGGCAACAAGGAAGTCTACCCCTCACAACTATGAATATGGAAGTGTTGTTTCTCCTAGCCTTCCGCAACCTACAAGGGTTACACCACAACAATTGGAAGAGAAAAGAGAAAAAGGGCTTTCTTACATGGTGATAGAAAATTCACTAAAGGTCACAAGTGTGCTGAGAAGAAATTATTTTACGTAGAGTATGAAGAGGAGGAAGAAAAGGATCAGTAAACATCAAAAGAAGAGGATATATGCCAGGACCCAACCCCAGAGAAAGAAGAAATGAATCAGACCATATCTTGTAAAGAATTGGCAAGAATTACCACTCCTAAAACTCTCAAGATAGAAGGACATATCAAGAAGAAAAAGGTGCAAGAAGGGAAAGATCACATCGAGAAAGAAGAAACGAGTCCAACCATAACTTGTAATTCATTGGTCGAAATTACCACTCAAACTGTCAATATAGAAGGACATATCAAGAAGAAAAATGTTCAAGAAGTGAAAGATCACATCGAGCATCAAGAAATGAATCCAACCATATCTTGTAAAGGGTTGGAAGAAATTACCGCTCCTCAAACTCTAAATGTAGAAGGACATATCGAGAAGAAAATGGTTCAAGCAGTGAAAGATCACATCAAGCATCAACAACAAGTTCTCCAACTTTTAAAGGATAACACCACTTTGGTGCAAAATTTAATGAAACAACAGGTAGATCAACATCGTAGTGAAAAATGTTTTGATGAAGGTTATTGGGTATTTTTACTGGTACATCTCAAGCAAGCTATTTATGAGAAGGAAATGTTGGCAATACTATAGGTGGTTAAGAAATGGCGACCTTACCGAATGGGAAGACTATTCAAGGTAAAAATGGATCATGATAGTCTTAAATAATTCTTATAACATCTATTTCTTTAGAAGAATAGAAAAAATGTGTCACAAATATGATGGGTTATAACTTTGACATCATCTATAGAAACTGGAAGAAAAATTTTGTTGCAGATGCACTATTAAGAAGGGATGAGGATGTGGAAGCATTGCTTTGTGCTATCTCTATTATCCAACCAGATTGGATAAATGAAGCAAGGGATGAGTGGAAGAAGCATGAAAACGTATGGCCATTTATTCAAAAGTTGCAAAAGATCCCAATTCAAGAAATATTGCCAGAAATTGAAGAGGAAAGAAAAATCATATTGGAACCTCGAGCAGTCACAGAAACAAGAACCTAATAGCTATGAAATCGATCAATTCCAGAGTATCTCATCAAGTGGAAGAACTTACCCGATGAACATTCCACATGGGAGGACAAGAATTTAATATAGAAGCATCAAGAACTACTCAAGCATTAAGGACAACACTTTTTGAAGGAAAGGGGCATGTTAGGCCCCTATACTACTATGGTAACCCCTTATTGTTATTAGTACAACCCCCATATTATATTAATGTACCCATGTAGTGCCCATGTTGTTACTATTGTCACCCATAGAAGCCCACTATTGTTATTATTGTGCCCTTACATTATTATTGTTATGTCAACTCTAATTATATTATGATCCCTTAGACTCCTATATATATAAAGGAGGTATTTTCATTTTTATCATCCAAGAATTGTTCTTTAATGTAATGTAAATGAGGTTGCCCCCTCGAAAAGGCTAAATTCTAAGTCGTTCAACTATACTTTGTATCTTTTTATGGGTTGGTTTCATAACATTAGGGTTTACAGTTTATAAGACTCTAGTAAATTCTTATAATAAACACTTGAATAAAAGTTAAAAAACAATTTTTAAAATGTTATAAAATTATTAGGGTTTAGGTTTATGGTTTAGGGTTTAGAGTTTAGGTTTTAGGGTTTTGCATTTTATTTTTAGAGTTTACGGTTTAGGGTTTGTTGTTTATAGTTTAGGGTTGAGGGTTTATAATACTTTAGTAAATTCTTTTAATAAACACCTAAATAAAATCTACAAAACACTTTTTAAAATGTTATAAAATGCTTAAGTTTTAGTGTTTAATGTTCATAGTTTGGGGTTTAGTGTTTAATGTTTAGGGTTTAGGGTTTATGATTTCGGGTTTAGGGTTTGAGGTTTAGAGCTTGGGTTTAGGGTTTATAAGAATTTCGTAGATTCTTTTAATAAACACTTAAATAAAACTTTCAAAATAATTTTTAAAATGTTATAAAATGATTAGGGTTTAGGTTTTAGGGTTTGAGATTTAGGGTTTATTTTTTATAGTTTAAGGTTCAAGGTTTAGGGTTTTGGGTTTAGATTTAGGGTTTATTGTTTATGGTTTACAACATTTTGGTAAATTCTTTTAATAAACACTAAAATAAAAGTTACAAAACAATTTTTAGAATGTTATAAAATGGTTAGGGTTTAGGGTTTGGGGTTTAAGATTTAGGGTTTGGGTTTTGCAGTTTAGGGTTTTGTGTTTAGGGTTTACGGTTTAGGGTTTATGTCTTATAAAACTTTAATAAATTATTTTAATAAACACTTAAAAAAAGATTACAAAACAATTCTTAAAAATTTATAAAATGCTCAAGGTTTAGGGTTTAAAATGTTATAAAATGCTTAGGGTTTAGAGTTTAGGGTTTACAAAACTTTAGTAAATCCTCTTAATAAACACTTAGAAAGAAGTTACAAAACACTTTATAAAAGGTTATAAATGATTATGGTTTAGGTTTGAGGGACACTTTAGTAAATTAGTTTAATAAACACTTCAAAAAAAGTTGCAAATCTCTTGTGAAAAGTTTATAAAATTCTTAATGTTTATGTTTTAGTGTTTAGGGTTTATAACACTTTAGTAAATTCTTTTAGTAAACACTTAAAAAAAGTTACATAACACTTATTAAAATGTTATAAAATGTTTAGGGTTTACGGTTTTAAAATGTTACAAAACACTTGCTAAATTGTAATAAAATGCTCATAGTTTAGGGTTTATAACAATTTAGTAGGTTCTTTAAATAAACACTTAAAAAAAAGTTACAAACGCTTGTTAAAATGTTACAAAAATATTTAGGGTTTTTGGTCTAAAATGTTATAAAATACTGATGGTTTAGGGTTTAGGGTTTAGATTGGGCTTGTGGGTATTAGGGTTTATAATGCATTAATAAATTCTTTCAATAAACACTTATAAAAAAGTTAAAAAATGGTTTTTAGGGCTTATGAGTTTTTGGGTTTTTTAGGGTTTAAGGTTTTTATGGGTTTAGGGTTTAGGGTTTTTTATTGCTTATGGTTTTTAAGGGTTTTTAGGGTTTAGGGATTAGGGGTTTAGGTTTTATACCACTTCAGTAAATTGTTTCAGTAATCACTTAATAAAAGTTACAAAACACTTTCTAAGATGTTATAAAATCCTTAGGTTTTAGGTTTTGGGGTTTAGGGCTTAGTGTGTAGGGTTTAGATTTTATAAGACCTTAGTAAATTCTTTCAAGCTTTAGTATTTAGGTTTTAGGGTTTATAAAACCTTAGTAAATGATTTTAGGGTTTATCCTTTAGGTTTTAAGGATTAGGTTATATGGTTTTGGGTCTGGGGTTTAGGGTTCAAGTTTTATAACACTTTAGTAAATTCTTGTAAAAAACACTTAAATAAAAGTTACAAAACACTTTTTAAAATTTTATAAAATTCTTAGTGTTTAGGGTTTAGGTTTTGGGGTTTAGGGTTTAGGGTTTAGGGTTTAAAAAAAAATATTAGGTTCTTTTAATAAACACTTAAAAAAGGTTAGAAAACACTTTTTAAAATTTTATTAAATGATTAGGCTTTAAGGTTTAGGGTTTGGGGTTTAGGGTTTAGGGTTTGGGGTTTAGGTTTTATAACATCTTTGTAAATTATTTTAATAAACACTTAAATACAAGTTACAAAATTATTTTTAATAGGTCATAAAATGCCTAGGTTTTAGGGTTTATGGTTTTGGGTTTTGGGTTTAGGGTTTAGTATTTAGGGTTTAGTATTTAGGGTTTAGGGTTTATAACACTTTATTAAATTATACAAAACTCTTGTTAAAATGTTATAAAATTATTAGGGTTTAGTGTTTAGGGTTATAACGCTTTATTAAATTCTTTTAATAAATACTTTAAAAAGTTACAAAAATGTTTTTTAAAATGTTATAAAATTCTTAGCGTTTAGGGATAGGGTTTATGGTTTAGGGTTTGGGATTTATAACACTTTCATAAATTATTCTAATAAGAACATAAAAAGAAGTTACAAAACGCTTGTTAAAATGTTATAAAATGCTTAGGCTTTAGGGTTTAGGATTTAAACCGACAACATATAGACATGAGAGTTAAACCAATGAGATATATATATATATATATATATATATATATATATATATATATATATATATATATATATATATATATATATATATATATATATATATATATATATATATATATATATATATATTATATACGGTATTTTTTTATATATATACAAAATTGGCAATAATTTATATAACATTTTATACAACAACTCTATAAAATTAATTAATTATATGTTGAAATAGATTCATGTTTCCAACAATAACCATCAAGGTGAGCTACAATATGTCTAGTGGACTTTTACGGAGGTGTAAACAAATGCTTACTCTACAATAATATGTCTTCTAAACTTTTACTACAGCGTAAATAAATGTATAATCTACTCCACACTCTCCTAACGGACGGAGTAAGGTCCACAACATCATTTTATTAGCTATTTCCCAATGGATGGGGTGAGGACCACAACACCATTATCATAAATTTTTCTAAATTCCTGAATTGAATTACTCTAGCCCTAGCTACCACCAGAGCCATATGATTTCAATAATGTTAGTCGCCACTCAAGGCCTCCTAGTCATCAAAAAATTCAAAAGCTATACAAATCACACACGTAATAGGACTATGAGATGTGGATTTAGTTTATAGGTACGTTAATTTATTTTTTTCTTTTATTGTGAAAATTATTCATTACTAGATGAGTGCACATTTACTAAGTACATGAGGTATTCAAATGAGAGGCTGTGATGCGAAAGGAAGACAAACAGAAGGATGGAGATCAATGCAATTTCTTGATTCAGTTATTCATTTAGATATACTCTCTACCCTTTGTATATCTCTAAGTAAATTCAATTATGATTTGATTCACAAGACCCGCTAAGGGTAGAGCTTTTCACTCTTGTTGTTGTTTCTGCGCAAACCCTTGTTGTGCTATTCTCTTTGACTACTCCAAATTGGTTTCAGGTACTCAGGTTATTTCCTTTGTCTTTATTTGTTGTTAATGTAAATTGTTGTTAATTTAAATTTGTTGTTCTCATAAAATCTCTATTTCATTTTCTTTAATTAGTTTAACCTCCTAGGCCTTAGTTTAGTCTCTTCAAACCGGGCTCCCATTCTTGTTGATTTTGATATTTAGTTTATAATGTTTGGTTTAGGCTTCATTTCTAATATTATCTTTGTTTATTTCTCAGAAGAAAATTTTATTGGCTGGGTTGAGGACTAATTATAGTTGAGTGCGAGGACGGATGAATATTGATGATTAAGTGCTCAGACTTTCCAATGTGTGAACAAAAGTATAATGGAACCCAATAGGTATCAATAAGTGTGTCCTATAAATGCAGAAAAATAATTATAAACAAGTGCTAAACATTTCAAATTATCCATAAACTCTATCCGTAGTTGTAGAAAACAAGGCCTACCTTGGCGTCGATAAGCAACTTCTATGCAACTATATGTTATTAAAATATTGATTAATTTTAAGATGTTAACCCTACAATTTATGTTGATTATGTAGTAGTATAGGTGTTGTGTAGTGTGGGAAAATATATTTATGTGTTTAAATTTAATCTACTCCAACGACATCTTCCTACTTAGATCAGATCATATAATGAGATGCCAAGATCGAATAGCCAGCCAGCATGAAATCAGTTAAACATTCCAACCATTTTTTTCGATCTTGCTTGCACAACTGAGGAAGGATTTGATCTTGTGTAGGTTTGGACGAAATAAATGATGATGGAAGATTATCTCCTCTGAAGATTGGATGAGTTCCAAACATTGCCTATCTTTTACATATTGGGCCACCATAGAGCTAGTGCAGTTTCCTTGAAATCTATCAAAAATGGCAATGAAGGATAGTATTCAAGTAAGTGAATAGTTCTTGTGCTTCATAAAGCATAAGCATTGTCTCCAGATCTCAGGCTTTAGATTTCGATCCTATGTTGGCTGGTTGAAATTCATATCAAGAACTCTATGAATTTTACAATAATATGGAAAAATTAGTTTATACTTGGTCTGGAAGCCTATCCTAAGGGAGACCCTCAAAATCTTACAAGTGATTTTTGTTCGAACCAATAGAAATTTGAAAGTCAATGCATAAATGAAACCTAAATTGAACATGATAAACTAATTATCAAAATCAACAAGGGGAGGAGACCACTTTGAAGAGACTAAATAAGGCCTGGGAGGTTAAACTAATTAAAAAAATGAAATATATATTTAATGAGAGCAACAAATTTACATTAACAACAAATAAAGACAGAGGAAATAAACTGAGTACTTGAAACCAATTTGGAGTAATGAAAGAGAGTAGCACAACAATGGTTTGCGCAACAGCAGTGACAAGAGCGAACAACTCTATCCTTGGCGGGTCCTGTGTATCAAATCATAAATGAATTTACTTCGAGATATACAAAGGGCAGAGCGTATATCTAAATGAATAACTGAATCAAGAAATTGCATTGATCTCAATCGATTGGATGTAGCAGAGGATCTTCTGGAACATGCCAAATCCATTCTGCTCATCAACGGACTAGACATTGAGATATATTTTTGTCCTCTTCTGTCAACAAACAAACTTTAGACATTAAATTTTACCTCGTCCTCTTCTCTCAACATACAAATTTTAGACATTAAATTTTACCCACAATGCCTGATTTGGAACATCATACTCTCCACAAAGACACAAAAACCAAACACCCAAATGGAGGCACTTTCCAGAAAACATATCACAAACGAAGAGTAAATAAAGCATGAGGATGAAAGAGGGTGAAGATTTGAAATTTATAGAATCTTCCACCTCTTTTTCCATTAACATAAAAATAGAAAATGATATACCTTCCTTTAACATAAAAGGAAAAAGAGATATCTGATTCTCTGTACCTCATCTGTTTTCTTTGGCTTTTTCCATATCAATGAATATACTTTAGGGCACATCTTTCACTCCCATTTCCTAACTCTCAGCTTTCACTGCGACTTTTTAGGCGTTTTCGGTGAAGTTATCCATCATAATTATTTCTATTTTACGGAGGTACCCACTCCCACTTCTTTGAACCAAAAAGCTTTTTCAGCCCACTCATTTTTCCTAATAACCTAATTAATGTGGTGGTTAATTATTTCAAAAGGAACTTACTATTTGTGTTCATGTGGTTTTCTAACTGAATAAATTAGGTAACCCTTTAATTTCTTACACATTCGAATTTCCATTATTTTTGGAGTTGTTTGTTTTTTAATTATTATTATTAATATGGTTTGGTAAGATTTTTAAAACCCTATAAGTAAAAGTAAGAATTTAAAAATTAAAATATATTTAAAAAATAATAATTTATAAATTAAAATAGATTTTTAAAAAATGCATGAAAAGTTAAAACAAAAGATCAAAAAACATAAAAATGTATTAAAACTTTATATATTAGAAAAATGTTTTTAATTTAAAATAAGAGAAAAAAGATGGTAATTTTGTTTGCATTTCATACACAACAACTTGAATGAAAAGGTTTACATAATCTTATGATTACATTTTATCTTCAATGGCATTTCAATGTTACATCTTAGCTATGGTAAAATTTAAAAATATGTGTAAATATTCTATATTAATAACATGATATTTTTTATTTTTATTTTTACATTTCAATTACTTTTTTAACAAAGTCAAAATTTTGATTTGATTTTTTTATCATAAAAATGATAAATGAAATATATATTTAACGTTGAATAGTGAATTATTATTTATAGTTTTACGAATTTAAATTTACTTATATTTAGTTTCCTTTATACACAAAAATCCTAATAAAAAAAATATTTATAACATAAAATTAATTTTAGTGCTTTTGTGTTACATAAAATACCTTTTGTTACTTAATCATATAGGAAAACAATTAAAATTTAATATGTTATATTTAAAGAAATATTAACAACAATAAACAAATATTTTTATGACAATTATAAAGAAGGTATGAAACCTTACTAACTACCATCAATGTAATTAGAGGTGATGCATCTTTCCATGAATAATGATGAGTAAATCTGAATTAAGAGATACTAGTATTAAGAGATAGAAATCTGTGATGGCTATCCATAATCTTAGTTTAAGAACAAAATATCAAAAATTTTCTGACTATTTAAAATAACTTTAAATAAGATATTTTAATAATCCTTTAATATGATTTTTTAATAATAATCATTTTTATAGTGATCAGAGCCAGGTTCCGATCCTGGGACCTGTGACGATCTTGTTCCTCTACCAAAGGGACGCAAACTTGTTAGATGTAAATGGGTTTACAGAACCAAGTATGGACCAGATGGGAAAGTTGATAAACATAAAGCTCGTCTTGTTGCTAAGGGTTTTTCACAGGTTGAAGGCATTGACTACACTGAAACCTTCTCCCCCGTTGCCAAAATGAACTCTATCCGCCTTGTTCTTTCCCTTGCTGCCTCTTTAAAATGGCAAGTCCATCAGATGGATGTTAAATCTGCCTTCTTGCATGGGGACTTGGAGGAAGAAATCTATATGGAACAACCCATTGGCTTCATACAAACAGACTCCACCCTTGTTTGTCGACTTAAGAAATCCCTTTATGGTCTCAAGCAAGCTCCTCGGGCTTGGTATGCCAAAATGGATAGCTTTCTTTTAGAATCTGGCTTTTCTAGGTGTTATTCTGACAATACTGTCTACACCAAGAAAGTGGGCAACTCTCTTATCATCCTTGTTCTTTATGTTGATGATCTTATTCTTACTGGTAGTGATCCCAACCTTATAAACCATGTGAAGTCCAGCCTTAAAAAGAAATTTGAAATGACAGACTTAGGACACTTACACTATTTTCTCGGTCTTCAAGTCTTGCAATCCAAGGAGGGTATTTTCCTTTCCAAGTCCAAGTATGCTTGTGATATTCTTCGTCATTTTCACATGGAAGACTGTAAGCCAACCCCTTCTCCCTTTCAGTCTGGAGTCAAACTTTCAGTCTCTTGTACTTCTCCTGAAGTTGATGCTACCTTATACTGTCAACTTGTAGGAAAACTCTTGTATTTAACCCATACTCGTCCTGACCTCTCCTTTGCTGTTGGCCTTGTTGCTCGTTTTATGCAAAACCCCCGTGAAAGTCATTGGAAAGCAGCTAAAAGAATACTTCATTATGTTCGAGGTACAGTACAGTTTGGGATTCATTACAGTGCCAAAGCAGCTCCTCTATTAGTTGGTTTCACTGATTCTGATTGGGCTGGTGACCCTGATGATCGGAAGTCTACTGCCAGTTATGTCTTCACTCTTGGTTCAGGACCTATTACATGGGCTTGTAAGAAACAAGCTGCCATTTCTCTTTCGTCAGCAGAAGCAGAGTATCGTGGTGCCGTGGAAGCTAGTAAGGAAGCCTTGTGGCTTCGTCAGATCCTATCAGAGTTTGGCTTTGAGCAGCAGCATCCAACCACACTTTGGTGTGATAATCAAAGTACCATTCAGCTATGCGAAGATCCAGTCCAGCATCAGCGCAACAAACACATTGAACTACACATGCACTTCATCAGAAAGCACATTCATGACCATGTTCTTGAAGTGCAATATTGTTCAACAGATGATCAGGTTGCAGACATCTTCACAAAGGCTCTCACAGAGGCGAAGTTCACTAAACTTCGATATATGCTTGGAGTTCAGGAAGTTGTCACTAAGGGGGGATAGGCTCTAGTGCCTCCTTCCTTCTCCTATTGTGTCATATTTGTAAATCCTTCAATCCTATCCCAAGTTGTTCTTAAGGGGGATGTTAGGATATTCCGACACATAGGATATAGTTAAGTTCAACTTGGTCTAGTATAGAGTTAGGTATAGAGTTAGGTAAAGTGTCTTTCTTTACCGTTGTACATTTTGTAACTTACAATCCGACGGTCACAATATGTAGTGATCCGACGGTTCACTCTCACCTCGGTATTACCGACACTTGATCCGTGGCTTAACACTCGATTGGTCCATGAGTTCTATTTAAAGCGCATGGAGGGTCATTGTTCGTGTAATCCGTGCATGAGAGAAGCTTATGTAAATTTTCATTCTTTGATTAATAAATTGCCTGTAGTACCCACGTTGGGACAGGCCGTGGACTGTTTCCCTCCTTGCACTTTGAGGGTTTTAACCACGTCAAAAATACTGGTGTATTGATTTGAGATCTGGTTGTGAGCGGTGTCCTTTTGGTGTTCTTTCTGAGGAACTTACCCTGTAAATTCCTACATGTTTATCTTACTTATAAATATATGAAAATATTTAATTTATATTATAATTTTTTTTAAATTAGATCATATATTTTTAAATAAGATTTAGATTTATTGTATTTTAAAATTAATTTTTGAACATATAAATGAATTAAAACCTTTATATTCTATAAAATATCTATTATATTTCAAGAAAAATTGATATAAAAAATTCTAAGAAAATTACAAAACATGTATTCATCCAATTACAATTTATTTTGAATGTGTGAATGGATAATATATTCCCATATACATACTTATTTATTACCTGAATAGAAAAGTGATTGTTAGTCACTAAAATTTATCACAATAAGCTTGAGTATATTCCTTACATAACCTACCAAATAAATTTTATTTTTATTTAATAAGAGCTTTACATTATGGATATATGTTCTAACTTAGCATTACATTGAAAAATAAAAAATTATTTACATTAAAAAAGAATCAAATTAATAACAATGATAAAAAAAATTGAATTCCTTTTTAGTTCTTTAGTAGAACCAAAATGTGTAATTCTTTAACTAGCTAACATGAAATTGAGATGACATTTAAATTAATATTCATATGAAATAATAAGTAAACAAAATATTATTGCTAACAAAATTTTATTGCTATTTGAGAGATATAAAAAAATTAAAAAAAATATTATTTCCTTTTTTCTTTTCAATATTGGGAAGATGTTTAATTCATTTATTCAGAATTATTTCAGTAGCAAAATTGGATAAAATATTTGAATATTCATACCAACTAATATATTTCGATATCAACTCTATACATATTCTGACAAAGATAGAGTGAAAGAAATATTATGATGCTGGTAATATGTAAAATATTTAGTGTGAACCTTAAATAAAATTATATATATATATATATATATATATATATATATATATATATATATATTGTAAGCTTGTCAAGAACTTCATATTAGCAAAAATAATGTAAAAAATTTACACAACCAAGTGGAACCATCAGGTTTGGAACCATATTCCCACCATGGGGAAACAAATAGGTCACTGCTTGAAAGTTAGGATCAAATAAATATCTATTCATGGACAGATCCAAACTTAGTAGCATACATAATTAATTATCATAATACAGGAAAATCCCATGAGCATTTTGTTGAGCACCAAGCACACAATCCATTCAAAAAGATATTTCAAAAAATTTTCTATCCTTTGGAGGTTGTTGAGCCAAGTGTGTTGTTGGGCCACAACTGTCCTAGTGCATCTTCTGGCTTGTCATCAATGATAAGACAACCATAAGAATACAACAATTTCTATGATTGTGCGTTATTATCTCCTCCACTCACTCAACATCTTAGTTTCATATCGTCAGTCATGATTGAAGGGGAAGGTACTAGGGGAAGCAGGTGAAATTGAAAGGAAGTCTATGCCATCTTGGGAGCTAGTTCGGGAATAGGAAAGAGGGAGAGGTCGAAGGAGTAGATAAGGTCTCGTAGAGATTTGTGGAGACTACTAATTCATTAGAATTAGCATCCTTCCTTATGGAAGTTTATTTTGCTTATTGTTTCTTCCATAATTCTCTCGCTAGTAAACTTTTGAGGCCCAATGCCCATCACCTAGGTGCGTTAATTCATCATATTCCATGGAGGATACATTATGTGGTATACTTTCATGAATATTTGGGATGAAGAGATTAGATATTTTATCAAATTCTAGATCATGGGGATGACACTCACTACCACATCCATCATCTCCATTAGTTACACATCTACTCTCCTGAACCATGGTAGTAGTTGGGAGAATGAGGATGAGGAATTTAGAATCACTGGGGGAATGGTATCTTTTCTTTAGGAATGAAATAAGAGTATGACAAGGTGAGCGACGAAGCATGAGAAAGTTGGGTGACAAAAGAGCAATGAAATATTTAAACAAAAAAATTGTTTTCCATTGCCAAGTAGGTTAATGAGGCATTAGTGCTAAGTACAAGGGGATCACACAGAGGATATGGAGCAGAGGATCAGGCATCATGAAAATTGATGGATTAGCTGACTGAGTGGGCATATTAAATGTGGATGAAAGCCATTTTCTATGTGAATGCATGGTGATGGTAAATGCATTCAGGAAAACCATGAATTTCCATGCAAATTAGGCGGAATTTTATATCAAATTAACATTTATAAAGAGAAAAAAATTGAATGTAATATATTTTTTCCTCTGTTCAAAATTATTTTCCACTTAATAATATCATGGACATGTTAAATTTATTTAATACGTAATAAAATTTCATACCAAACATTTAGAAAATATTAATGGCAAGAGGAAATTTATTGTAAAAATAAATAAATAAAGCTAAGGATATTTCTCATTTAGTTAATTTGTGCTTTCTAATTCAATGACATCATGAAGATGTATAATTCCTTCAGTATTTGATATGACTTAGAATTTAAAATACATTAGAAAAAAAGGGAATATTGACAACTATGTATTTAACACATAAAAGAATTGAAAAAATTATACCTAATGATTCAAAACTTTTAACGGTGTCTATCTCAAAATTAAGGAGATGTGTAATTTTTTCCTTTTTTATCTTGGAGTTGAAATATGGCACGGATGTGTGTGTCTATGTGTCTGTGTTGTAGTAGTATAGATAAATATTCCAATTTCAACTATCTATATATTATATAGGTAAATGAAAAAGTAAATTATGATTAAAACATTTTAGTGGTTCGTAAGTAAAAATGAAAGAGATATCGAGTTCTTTTTTCATTTAGTTTGTAGTTGACACATGAAAGATATATATATATATATATATATATATATATATATATATATATATATATATATATATATATATAACACATATAAATACTTGTTATTTATATATATTATAAAACTAAGATAACATGTAGGTTAAATTTTACCTTGATCAACATGGGAAAACATGGGCAATAAATGGGGAGAGGGGCCATAGAAAAGTGGCATAGGATAATTGAAAGCTTGTAGAGACATGTGAATGAGATTATTACCTAAATGATAGGTTTTCTACAAAAGCCAATTTTTCTAGTTATGGGAGTCTGGGAAGGTGGTAGGGGAATGTTGAATATGCATAGACCCCCAACCTATGTATGATCATTCAAGTGGTTCCTTTAGAGTGAAGTGATAATGTATGCTAGAGGGGCTTGTGCTTTGGTCGCTATGGTGTGCTAACCTACATAGTTTGGCACCTCGGTAAGTTGAAGGGCAATGAGCTATCATTTGGATCGTGAGAAGTGGTGAGGACAAAAGCACTATTAAATTTTCTTGCTACAGGAGTTAAAATGGGATGGTTCTATTATCTTCCTTGTCTAGTAATAAATATCTCTCTACCTCCAGGCCTTAGGAGTTCCTTTGTAAATGGAAGTTTGGATGAGATGGTCATCTATTCTTTATGGGTTTCATCATGTTTATGATCTCAAGAATATTTCATGGTCTCTACCATATTTGGTGGTATTTGTTTCTTGTCTCTCTATCTAGATTTCCTTGGGGTTGAGATTGGTAGTTTGAGGTCTCAAGCTCACTACCTCTATCCTTGGTTTCTTGGGGTACACTATTCAAGAGGAAATCTTGTAATCACAGGGTTTCTTGTTTAGTAACATTGGTGGAAGAATGTAATTTTTGAAAATTTTTATCTTGTTGAGTTTTGAAGTGGGACTACATTACCAAGCTAAAACATTTTGGTGGTTGAATTAAATTGGTCTGTGGTATGGATTATATAGTGGAATTTTTAGATGAAGGGGCCATGTCAGGTGAGTTGAGTGACCTCACAAAGTCTTGCTTGACCACGACAAGTGGGTTGGAGAAGTTGAAGGTGATGGGGGCATTGAGGTCATTTGTGAGGGTGAATTGGCTGCTGAACATGCTTCCTCACCTAGCCATGTGGAAGCACCACCATATTTAGAATTCTTTTATAGGAAATTGCAGGCTGTTACCACATCGTTGGAGGAGCTAGGGAAATAGAGACATGATGAATAGAATGAGGTGATAACATTCATTATTAACATAAAACATAATAAACATGAAATTATCAACAAGATGCCTTCACTTATTATGAGCCAAATATGGACTAATAAGTTAATAGATCATATTGAGGGTCATATTGACCACTTAGAGATGTATGTTTACAAGGCCCCTAGACCCCCAAACATTTTTAATTATGTATAGGAACTGGAACCCCCTCATAATCTATGATGGAAGTTCTTTTCATATGTATTCTATGTGTGTTTTGATGCTTTTTGCATTTAATTTATGGACACAATGTAAATTTTGGCACTTTGGTATAATCTTTTGTATCTTTCTCCTAGTTAATAAATTTGGAAGGAATGAGATCGGGGGAGAAGAAGACCTCAAAAGAAATTGTTGCGATATTTTAAAGAACTAATAGAAGTTACTTGGTAAAAAAATATATGAATTGTAAATTTGAAGTCTGGGTTATAACCATAGCTTTAAGAAGGTCGTTGGTTTCATGTGTTTCACATGTGATTTCATCATATATTCTCATTCAAAATGTTAATAAAATGTTTCTCCTTGTTGGACTGACATATCAGACGTTCCAATATAATTATTTGGAACCTTTAGTGATTACATAATGACTAGGTGAATTTGAATGTCATTTAGGACACTCTATACTACTTTATTTTGTCACATTCTGTAATACTTTATTCAATTTTTTTTACCGTCTATTTTGCTTACTATTATATATGAGTCTTATGGCTTCTAGTATTTGTCTTATGGAAACAATTCTTATTATTTTAAATAATTTATGAAAACGTTCCAATTCACATCATGAAAGTAGTGATATTGGATTATTACACAATAGATATAATATATTAATTTATTACAACATTTATGATAAAACAGATGTCATTCTCCATGTCTTGGTCCATTCCTCAGGAAAATAGTGCCACCCCCATATTTTTCCAAGTGATTTATAATCATATCATTTATATGTCTGTGATAGTAGTTATTCTCAGTACATGTCAATCAAATAAGTGATTATACTCTCCATGTAAATTGGCATTTTATTTATACCTTATTGATTGTGGGTATTATTCTTCTTCAATATAATAATTTACTATACACTCCATATATATTTGCATTTACTTCTCAATTGAATAATAATTTTGTTTTTAATATTTCAAAAAATAGATTTATTAAATAATTATATTAGAGATATTTTTTAAACTTATCTTATTGAAAATTTAATACTTCTCTAAATTCCTAAATACTTCTTTTTTTGGCATTTAATTCTAAAATTATTAATATATATTTTTCAATAATCAATGAATTTATTAGCATGTCATCATATTGTTTTTCTTTATTCATTTTAAACATATACCATGCTTTTCTCTATCTTTTATTTTATGTTTAAATTTATATAAATAGTTTAAATAAAATAAATAATTATAAAAAATTCAATAGTATTTTGTCATTTTAGTTATGCTAAATACAAACATATATTTAGTTAAATTTTCAAATGAAATAAAAAAGTCCTCGAGATTGTGAGGTAAAGCCTAATGAGTGCTCCATATTATCACATACAAGCCACCAAAGGTATCTTCATGACAATACATCATGACCAAAAGATTCCCTACATCACCCTTGAAAGAGGAAAAGGGCTGATGTGGAATTAACTAACTCAAGTGTTGGCACTCCAATGTGATGTACAAGCCCTATCTTGTAATCTTAAGGATGACCATCATCATCTATTGGGTGGACCAAGAGATTTGTATCAAATAATATCAACACCATGCTAGGGAAATCCTAGGTTCACTAGCCAAATCATTAATATCTCGAATGCTAAGCATCATGGGCTCAATGTTTTAGCATTTGGGGATTCCTCGTAGTGTTAAGGATTATATAAATCCTTAAATTAGTCTAATTCTCTATCATAGGTAGGAAAATCTAAACCATCAAAACTAATCTCTCTCTTTTCTGCTTTGGATCATACAGCTTGTACTCCACTACTCAAGACGTGGGGAAATCACCTATAGCATTTTATATTGCTGTGATGTCAAGCATCTCACAAAATATCCTTATAATCAAGTGTCAATAAATTAATAACTAGGTAAATCAAGCTATAATGACATCATAGAGGACCATACTTAATGTTAGATACACAAACAATACTTCACACAATGATCAACATCAAGTATCTAACTAGACCAAGTGTCATGTTGGTGTTCCCTCTCTTCTATTTGTGAAGCATAGTTGGATAATCCTATTATGTGTTTCTAACCCTCAAGGGGAAGTTGTAGGTCCCATTACAACCCATTAGTCCATGTGTACAACTGTATATGGTGGTAATGTATTCGGAAAGACCTCAGGACTATGTGCCATAGATAAGTGACTAGCTAATGGTGATCCAACACATAGAGTGTATATATGTAAGTAGGGATTAGTCATGGAGGCACTAGTTACTATATTCTTAGAATTATATTTCCACCAATCTATGACACCATTTACTTCTTTATAATAATGCATTTATATGGATGGATAGTTTGTCATCCCAATTTTTCATTTGATAGATCTAAATTTCTTACAAAAATAAAAGTTACAATTGTTTTTTAAAATATTATAAAATTTTTACAAAAATTATTTCGTAAAATGTTATATGGTAACTTTTATTTAAATTTACCAAAATGTTGTAGAAACTGAATATTAAACCCTAAACATAAACCCAAAACACCAAACCTTAAACCCTAAACCATAAACCCTAAATCCCAAACACTAAACCCTAAACCCTAATCATTTTATAACACTTTAAAAAGTATTTTGAAACTTTTATTTAAGTGTTTATCAATATCATTTATTAAAGTCTTATAAACCCTAAACACTAACCTATAAACCCCAAAACCTATACTCTAAATCATAAACCCTAAACCCTAAACCCTAAATCGTGAACATTAAACCCTAAACCCTAAGGATTTTATAACATTTTAAAAAAAGCATTTTTTAATTTTTATGTAAGTGTTTATTAAGAGAATTTACTAAAGTGTTATAAATCCTCAACCCTAAACTATAAAACACAAACCCTAAACCCTAAACTATAAACTCTAAACCTTAAACCCTAAACCCTAAACCCTAAATGCTAAAACCTAATAATTTTATAACATTTTAAAAAACATATTGTAACTTTCATTTAAGCATTTATTAAAACACCAAAACCCTAAACCCTAAACTCTAAACACCAAACTCGACACCATAAACCCTAAACCCTAAAACCTAAGCATTTTATAACATCTTAAAAAAAATTATAACTTTTAGTTGAGTGTTTATTAAGAGGATTTACTAAAGTCTTATAAACCCTGTACTCTTAACCCTAAACCCTAAGCAATTTATGAAATTTTAAAAAGTGTCTTTTAACTTTTATTTAAGTGTTTATTATAAGAATTTACTAGTCTTATAAACCCTAAACCATAAGAATTTTATAGCATTCTAAAAAGAGTTTTATAAATTTTACTTAAGTTTTTATCAAAATAATTTACTAAGGTGTTATAAATCCTAAACCATAAAAACTAAACCAAAAAACTATAAACCCTCAAATGAAAAACATAAACCCTAAACACTAAACCCTAAGCCTTTTATAACATTTCAAAAAGTAGTTTTTAACTTTCATTTCAGTGTTTATAAAAAAATTTACTAAAGTTTTATAAACCCTAAATCATAAACCCTAAACCTAAAACCATAAACCCTATACCTTATAATCTAAAACAACTCTAAGCAGTTCATAACATTTTAAAACCTAAAACCTAAAACCTAATTAATTTATATCATTTTAAAGAGTGTTTTGTAACTTTTATTTAAGTGTATATTAAAAACATTTACTAAAGTGTTATAAACCCTAAACCCTAAACGCTAAAGACTAAGAATTTTGTAACATTTTAAAAACTATTTGTAACTTTTATTCAAGTACCTTTTAAAAGAATTTACTAAAATGTTATAAACACTAAATCCTAAATCTTAAACCCCAAACCCTAATCCCTAAAGCATAAACCCTAAGATTTTTATGAGTATCTATAATGAGGGAAGACCTCACCTGGGTATGTGAGGGTCGGATGGATAAAATTGTGGGACATGAGATACCCTAATCTTTGTTTTTCCAGCCTTCTTCATAAACCTTTTTCCTTTTATTTATTTTTCTTTATAACTCCTTGAGGCTCCATGAGATGAATGCATTATGTGTAATATGTAGCAGCGGATACCCCCTTATGGTGGGGTGGTTCAGCCCCACACCATACACCCTAAACCCTAAACCATAAACCCTAAACCCCAAACCCCAAACCCTAAATCCTAAACCATAAATTCTAAACCCTAAACCCTAAGGATTTTATAAAAATTTTAAAAAAGTTTTGTAACAGTTGTTTAAGTGTTTAGTAAAAACATTTGCTAAAGTTCTCTAAACCCTAAACGCTAAACTCTAAACCATAATCCCCTAACCCTAAATCCTAAACCGTAAACGATAAACGCTAAGTATTTTATAACATTTTAAAAAGTTTTTTGTAACTTATATTCAAATTTTTAATAAAGAATTTAGTGAAGTGTTATAATCCCTAAACCCTAAAATCTAAACCCTAAACCCTAAACATAAAACCCTAAACCGTAAACCCTAAACCCTAAACTCTAAACCCTAACCATTTTATAAAATTTTAATCCCTAAGCCCTAAGAATTTTATAACATTTCAAAAAGTGTTTTGTAACATTTTTTAAAGTGTTTATTAAAATAATTTATTGAAGTGTTATAAGACCTAAACCCTAAACACTAAGCATTTTATAACATTTTAAAAAGTCTTTTGTAACTTTTTTTTAAGTGCTTTTAAAAATAATTTAACAAAGACTTGTGAACCCTAAACCATAAACCTTAAGCATTTTATAACATTTTAAACCGTAAACCTAAACCATAAACAATAAATAAATTTAAAGAATTATTAAAAGAATTTACTAAGGTGTTATGAAAAATAAACCCTAATCATTTATTAATATTTTAAAAAGTGTTTTGTATCCTTTTTTAAGTGTTTAATAATAGAACTCAATAATTTTTTATAAAACCTAAACCCTAAACCCTAAACCATATAAACTAAATCCTAAACCCTAAGCATTTTATAACATTTTTAAAAGTGTTTTGTAACTTTTATTTACAAGTTTATAAAAAGGATTTACTAAATTGTTCTAAACCTTAAACCATACACCGTAAAACCTAAACCCTAAACCCCAAGCCCTGAACACTAAACCATAAAGCCTAACAATTTTATAACAATTTAAGAAGAATTTTGTAACATTTATTTAAATGTTTATTAAAAGAATTTACTAAAGTGTTATAAAAAATAAACCATAAACACAAAACACTAAACCCTAAACAAAAAAACATAAACCCTAAACCCCAAAACGCAAACCCTAAAACCTAAAACCCAAACCCTTGACCCTTACCATTTTATAACATTTTAAAAATTGTTTTTTAACTTTCATTTAAGTGTTTATTAAAGCATTTACTAAAATATTATATACCCTAAACCCTAAACCATAAACCTAAACCCAAACCTTAGGCCTTACACCCTAAACCCTACACCTTAAACATTAAATCCCAAAACGTAAACCCTAAACCCTAACCTCTAATCTCCAGCCCTAAACCCTAAATCATAAACCCTAAGTCTTAAACCCTAAACCCATACTGTGAACATTAAACTGTAAACCCTAAACATTTTATAACATTTTAAAAACCCTAAAGTGTAGACCAAAAACTCTAAAACCTAAACTCCAAACTTGAAACCCTAAACCCTAAACTCTAATCCCTAAACCGTAAACCCTAAACGCTAAACCCTAATAATTTTATAACATTTTGAAAAACATATTGTATCCTTTATACAAGTGTTTATTAAAATCATTTACTAAAGTGTTATAAACTCTAAACCCTAAAATCTAAACACCAAACCCCAAACCATAAATCCTAAACTCTAAACCTTAAGCATTTGATAACATCTTAAAATTTTTTCAAACTTTTATTTAACTGTTCATTAAGAGGATTTACTAAAGCCTTATGAACCCTAGACACTTAACCCTAAAGCTTAAGCAGTTTATAACATTTTAAAAAGTGTTTTTTAACTTTTATTTAAGTGTTTATTAAAAGAATTTACTAAAGTATTATAAACCATAAACCCCAAACATTTTATAGCATTCTAAAAATAGTTTTGTAACTTTTACTTTTGTTTTTATCAAATTAATTTACTAAGTTTCTATAAACCCTAAACTACAAAAACTTAACCCTAAACTATAAACCCTAAACCGAAAAACCTAAACCCTAAGCCTTTTATAACATTTCAAAAAGCATTTTGTAACTTTTATTTAAGTGTTTATTAAAACAATTTACTAAAGTATTATAAACCCTAAACCCTAAACCATAAACCTGCAACACTAAACCCTATACCTTATATCCTAAAACCTAAACCCTAATCATTTTATAGCATTTTAAAAAGAGTTTAGTAACTTTTACTTAAGTTTTTATCAAAATATTTTACTAAGGTGTTATAAACCCTAAACCATAAAAGCTAAACACTAAACTATAAACCCTAAACCAAAAAACCTAAACCCTAAAGGCTAAACTCTAAGCCCCTTATAAAATTTGAAAAAGTGTTTTGCAACTTCTTTTGAGTATTTATTAAAAGAATTTACTAAAGTGTTATAGACTTTAAACCCTAATCCCTAAAACCTAAACCCTAAAACCTAAAACCTAATTAATTTATAACATTATAAAGAGTTTTTTAACTTTTATTTAAGTGTATATTAAAAACATTGACTAAAGTGTTATGAACCCTAAACCATAAATTCTAAAGCCTAAGAATTTTATAACATTTTAAAAGCTATTTGTAGCTTTTATTTAAGTTCTTATTAAAAGAATTTACTGAAATGTTATAAACCCTAAATCCTAAACCCTAATCCCTAAACCATAGACCCTAAGAATTTTAGGAGTATCTATAATATGGGGAGTCCACTTTGTACGTGAGTGTAGGAGAGAGAAAATTGTCGTACATGAGATACCCTGACCTTTGTTTTTTCCACCCTTCATAAACCTTTTTCCTTCTATTTATTTTTCTTCATAACTCCTTGAGGCTCCACAATATGTATCCATCATGTGTAATATGTAGCATCGGATACCCCCTTAAGGTGGGGTGCTTCATCCCTACATCCTAAACCCTAAACCCTAAACCCTTAACCCCAAACCATAAACAATAAACCGTAAACCCCTAAACACTAAACCCTGAGCATTTTATAACATTTTAAAAAGTGTTTTGTAACTTTTATTTGATTCTTTATGAAAACAATTACTAAGGTGTTATAAACCTGAAACCATCAACCCGAAACCTCAAACACTAAACCCTAAAACGAAATCTTAAAACTTAAACCCTGCACATTTTATAAAGTGTTATAAACCCTAAATCGTAAACCCTAATCCCTAAATCCTAACCCACAAATGCTTAACCCTAGACCCCAAACCCTAGGTCATAAACCCTAAATTGTAAGCCCTAAACCCTAAACCCTAAGCATTTTATAACAATTTTAAAAATGTTTTTTAACTTTTATTTAAGTGTTATAAACCCTAAACCCTAAAGCCTAAGCATTTTATAACATCTAAAAAAAATTCTAACCTTTATTTAAGTGTTTATTAAGAGGATTTACTAAAATCTTATAAACCGTAGACTCTTAACCCTAAAGCCTAAGAAATTTATAACATTCTAAAAAGTGTCTTTTAGCTTTTATTTAAGTGTTTATTATAAGAATTTACTAGTCTTATAAGCCCTAAACCATAAGAATTTTATAGCATTTTAAAAATATTTTTGTAACTTTTACTTAAGTTTTTATCAAACTAATTTACGAAGGTGTTATAAACCCTAAACCATAAATTATAAACCCTAAACTGAAAAACCTAAACCATAACGCTAAACCCTGAGCCTTTTATAACATTTCAAAAAGTGTTTTGTAACTTTTATTTAAGTGTTTATTAAAACAACTTATTAAAGTGTTATAAACCATAAATATTAAACCCTAAACCCTATACCGTATACCCTAGAACATAAACCCTAAGCAGTTCATAACATTTTAAAAAGTGTTTTGTAACTTTTTTTACATGTTGAAATTAGTTGGAACCTTTAGTGATTACATAATGACTAGGTGAATTTGAATGTCATTTAGGACACTCTATACTACTTTATTTTGTCACATTCTGTAATACTTTATTCAATTTTTTATACCGTCTATTTTGCTTACTATTATATATGAGTTTTATGGCTTCTAGTATTTGTCTTATGGAAACACTTCTTATTATTATAAATAATTTATGAAAACGTTCCAATTCACATCATGAAAGTAGTGATATTGGATTATTACACAATAGATATAATATATTAATTTATTACAACATTTATGATAAAACAGATGTCATTCTCCATGTCTTGGTCCATTCCTCAGGAAAATAATGCCACCCCCATATTTTTCCAAGTGATTATAATCATATCATTTATATGTCTGTGATAGTAGTTATTCTCAGTACATGTCAATCAAATAAGTGATTATACTCTCCATGTAAATTGGCATTTTATTTATACGTTATTGATTGTGGGTATTATTCTTCTTCAATATAATAATTTACTATACACTCCATATATATTTGCATTTACTTCTCAATTGAATAATAATTTTGTTTTTAATATTTCAAAAAATAGATTTATTAAATAATTATATTAGAGATATTTTTTAAACTTATCTTATTGAAAATTTAATACTTCGCTAAATTCCTAAATACTTCTTTTTTTGGCATTTAATTCTAAAATTATTAATATATATTTTTCAATAATCAATGAATTTATTAGCATGTCATCATATTGTTTTTCTTTATTCATTTTAAACATATACCATGCTTTTCTCTATCTTTTATTTTATGTTTAAATTTATATAAATAGTTTAAATAAAATAAATAATTATAAAAAAGTCAATAGTATTTTGTCATTTTAGTTACGCTAAATACAAACATATATTTAGTTAAATTTTCAAATGAAATCAAAAAGTCCTCGAGATTGTGAGGTAAAGCCTAATGAGTGCTCCATATTATCACATACAAGCCATCAAAGGTATCTTCATGACAATACATCATGACCAAAAGATGCCCTACATCACCCTTGAAAGAGGAAAAGGGCTGATGTGGAATTAACTAACTCAAGTGTTGGCACTCCAATGTGATGTGCAAACCCTATATTGTAATCTTAAGGATGACCATCATCATCTATTGGGTGGATCAAGAGATTTGTATCAAATAATATCAACACCATGCTAGGGAAATCCTAGGTTCACTAGCCAAATCATTAATATCTCGAATGCTAAGCATCATGGGCTCAATGTTTTAGCATTTGGGGATTCCTCGTAGTGTTAAGAATTATATAAATCCTTAAATTAGTCTAATTCTCTATCATAGGTAGGAAACTCTAAACCATCAAAACTAATCTCTCTCTTTTCTACTTTGGATCATATAGCTTGTACTCCACTACTCAAGACGTGGGGAAATCACCTATAGCATTTTATATTGCTGTGATGTCAAGCATCTCACAAAATATCCTTATAATCAAGTGTCAATCAATTAATAACTAGGTAAATCAAGCTATAATGACATCATAGAGGACCATACTTAATGTTAGATACACAAACAATACTTCACACAATGATCAACATCAAGTATCTAACTAGACCAAGTGTCATGTTGGTGTTCCCTCTCTTATATTTCTGAAGCATAGTTGGATAGTCCTATTATGTGTTTCTAACCCTCAAGGGGAAGTTCTAGGTCCCATTACAACCCATTAGTCCATGTGTACAACTGTAGATGGTGGTAATGTATTCGGAAAGACTTCAGGACTATGTGCCATAGATAAGTGACCAGCTAATGGTGATCCAACACATAGAGTGTATATATGTAAGTAGGGATTAGTCATGGAGGCACTAGTTACTATATTCTTAGAATTATATTTCCACCAATCTATGACACCATTTACTTCTTTATAATAATGCATTTATATGGATGGATAGTTTATCATCCCAATTTTTCATTTGATAGATCTAAATTTCTTACAAAAATAAAAGTTACAATTTTTTTAAAATATTATAAAATTTTTACAAAAATTATTTGGTAAAATGTTATATGGTAAATTTTATTTAAATTTACCAAAATGTTGTAGAAACTGAAGATTAAACCCTAAACATAAACCCAAAACCCGAAACCTTAAACCCTAAACCATAAACCCTAAATCCCAAACACTAAACCCTAAACCATAATCATTTTATAACACTTTAAAAAGTATTTTGAAACTTTTATTTAAGTGTTTATCAATATCATTTATTAAAGTCTTATAAACCCTAAACACTAACCTATAAACCCCAAACCCTATACTCTAAATCATAAACCCTAAACCCTAAATCGTGAACATTAAACCCTAAACCCTAAGGATTTTATAACATTTTAAAAAAAGCATTTTTTATTTTTTATGTAAGTGTTTATTAAGAGAATTTACTAAAGTGTTATAAATCCTCAACCCTAAACTATAAAACACAAACCCTAAACCCTAAACTGTAAACTCTAAACCTTAAACCCTAAACCCTAAACCCTAAATGCTAAAACCTAATAATTTTATAACATTTTAAAAAACATATTGTAACTTTTATTTAATCATTTATTAAAACACAAAAACCCTAAACCCTAAACTCTAAACACCAAACCCGACACCATAAACCCTAAACCCTAAAACCTAAGCATTTTATAACATCTTAAAAAAAATTATAACTTTTAGTTAAGTGTTTATTAAGAGGATTTACTAAAGTCTTATAAACCCTATACTCTTAACCCTAAACCCTAAGCAATTTATAAAATTTTAAAAGGTGTCTTTTAACTTTTATTTAAGTGTTTATTATAAGAATTTACTAGTCTTATAAACCCTAAACCATAAGAATTTTATAGCATTCTAAAAAGAGTTTTATAAATTTTACTTAAGTTTTTATCAAAATAATTTACTAAGGTGTTATAAATCCTAAACCATAAAAACTAAACCAAAAAACTATAAACCCTCAAACGAAAAACATAAACCCTAAACACTAAACCCTAAGCCTTTTATAACATTTCAAAAAGTAGTTTGTAACTTTCATTTCAGTGTTTATAAAAAAATTTACTAAAGTTTTATAAACCCTAAATCATAAACCCTAAACCTAAAACCATAAACCCTATACCTTATAATCTAAAACAACTCTAAGGAGTTCATAACATTTTAAAAAGTGTTTTGTAACTATTTTTACGTGTTTATTAAAAGAATTTACTAAAGTGTTATAAATTATAAACAATAATCCCTAAAACCTAAAACCTAATTAATTTATAACATTTTAAAGAGTGTTTTGTAACTTTTATTTAAGTGTATATTAAAAGAATTTACTAAAGTGTTATAAACCCTAAACCCTAAACGCTAAAGACTAAGAATTTTGTAACATTTTAAAAACTATTTGTAACTTTTATTCAAGTACTTTTTAAAAGAATTTACTAAAATGTTATAAACAATAAATCCTAAATCTTAAACCCCAAACCCTAATCCCTAAAGCATAAACCCTAAGATTTTTATGAGTATCTATAATGAGGGAAGACCTCACCTGGGTATGTGAGGGTCGGATGGATAAAATTGTGGGACATGAGATACCCTAATCTTTGTTTTTCCAGCCTTCTTCATAAACCTTTTTCCTTTTATTTATTTTTCTTTATAACTCCTTGAGGCTCCATGAGATGAATGCATTATGTGTAATATGTAGCAGCGAATAGCCCCTTATGGTGGGGTGGTTCAGCCCCACACCATACACCCTAAACCCTAAACCATAAACCCTAAACCCCAAACTCCAAACCCTAAATCCTAAACCATAAATTCTAAACCCTAAACCCGAAGGATTTTATAAAAAATTTTAAAATGTTTTGTAACAGTTATTTAAGTGTTTAGTAAAAACATTTGCTAAAGTTATATAAACCCTAAACCCTAACCTCTAAACCATAATCCCCTAACCCTAAATCCTAAACCGTAAACTATAAACGCTAAGAATTTTATAACATTTTAAAAAGTTTTTTCTAAATTATATTCAAATTTTTAATAAAGAATTTACTGATGTGTTATAATCCCTAAACCCTAAAATCTAAACCCTACACCCTAGACATAAAACCCTAAACCCTAGACATAAAACCCTAAACCGTAAAGCCTAAACCCTAAACTCTAAACCCTAACGATTTTATAAAATTTTAACCCCTAAGCCCTAAGAATTTTATAACATTTCAAAAAGTGTTTTGTAACATTTTTTAAAGTGTTTATTAAAATAATTTATTGAAGTGTTTTAAGACCTAAACCCTAAACACTAAGCACTTTATAACATTTTAAAAAGTCTTTTGTAACTTTTTTTAAGTGCTTTTAAAAATAATTTAACAAAGACTTGTGAACCCTAAACCATAAACCTTAAGCATTTTATAACATTTTAAACCCTAAACCTAAACGATAAACAATAAATAAATTTAAAGAATTATTAAAATAATTTACTAAGGTGTTATGAAAAATAAAACCTAATCATTTATTAATATTTTAAAAAGTGTTTTGTATCCTTTTTTAAGTGTTTAATAATAGAACTCAATAATTTTTTATAAAACCTAAACCCTGAACCCTAAACAATAAACCCTAAACCCTATAAACTAAATCCTAAACCCTAAGCATTTTATAACTTTTTTAAAAGTGTTTTGTAACTTTTATTTACAAGTTTATAAAAATGATTTACTAAATTGTTCTAAACCTTAAACCATACACCGTAAAACCTAAACCCCAAAATCTAAACCCTAAACCCTAAACCCCAAGCCCTAAACACTAAACCATAAAGCCTAAGAATTTTATAACAATTTAAGAAGGATTTTGTAACATTTATTTAAATGTTTATTAAAAGAATTTACTAAAGTGTTATAAAAAATAAACCATAAACACAAAACACTAAACCCTAAACAAAAAAACATAAACCCTAAACCCCAAAACGCAAACCCTAAAACCTAAAACCCAAAACCTAGAACCTTACCATTTTATAACATTTTAAAAATTGTTTTTTAACTTTCATTTAAGTGTTTATTAAAGCATTTAATAAAATATTATATACCCTAAACCCTAAACCCAAAACCTAAACCCAAACCTTATGCCTTACACCCTAAACCCTAGACCTTAAAAATTAAATCCCAAAACCTAAACCCTAAACCCTAACCTCTAATCTCGAGCCCTAAACCGTAAATCATAAACCCTAAGTCTTAAACCCTAAACCCATACTGTGAAAATTAAACTGTAAACCCTAAACATTTTATAACATTTTAAAAACCATAAACTGTAAACCAAAAACTCTAAAACCTAAACTCCAAACTTGAAAACCTAAACCCTAAACTCTAATCCCTAAACCGTAAACCCTAAATGCTAAACCCTAATAATTTTATAACATTTTGAAAAACATATTGTATCCTTTATACAAGTGTTTATTAAAATCATTTACTAAAGTGTTATAAACACTAAACCCTAAAATCTAAACACCAAACCCCAAACCATAAATCCTAAACTCTAAACCTTAAGCATTTGATAACATCTTAAAATTTTTTCTAACTTTTATTTAACTGTTCATTAAGAGGATTTACTAAAGCCTTATGAACCCTAGACACTTAACCCTAAAGCTTAAGCAATTTATAACATTTTAAAAAGTGTTTTTTAACTTTTATTTAAGTGTTTATTATAAGAATTTACTAAAGTATTATAAACCATAAACCCCAAACATTTTATAGCATTCTAAAACTAGTTTTGTAACTTTTACTTATGTTTTTATCAAATTAATTTACTAAGTTTCTATAAACCCTAAACTACAAAAACTTAACCCTAAACTATAAACCCTAAACCGAAAACCTAAACCCTAAGCCTTTTATAACATTTCAAAAAGCATTTTGTAACTTTTATTTAAGTGTTTATTAAAACAATTTACTAAAGTCTTATAAACCCTAAACCCTAAACCATAAACTTGCAACCCTAAACCCTATACCTTATATCCTAAAACCTAAACCCTAATCATTTTATAGCATTTTAAAAAGAGTTTAGTAAATTTTACTTAAGTTTTTATCAAAATATTTTACTAAGGTGTTATAAACGCTAAACCATAAAAGCTAACCACTAAACTATAAACCCTAAACCAAAAAACCTAAACCCTAAAGGCTAAACCCTAAGGCCCTTATAAAATTTGAAAACGTGTTTTGCAACTTCTTTTGAGTATTTATTAAAAGAATTTACTAAAGTATTATAAACTTTAAACCCTAATCCCTAAAACCTAAAACCTAATTAATTTATAACATTATAAAGAGTTTTTTAGCTTTTATTTAAGTGTATATTAAAAACATTTACTAAAGTGTTATGAAACCTAAACCATAAATGCTAAAGCCTAAGAATTTTATAACATTTTAAAAGCTATTTGTAGCTTTTATTTAAGTTCTTATTAAAAGAATTTACTGAAATGTTATAAACCCTAAATCCTAAACCCTAAACCCCAAACCCTAATCCCTAAACCATAGACCCTAAGAATTTTAGGAGTATCTATAATATGGGGAGTCCACTTTGTACGTGAGTGTAGGAGAGAGAAAATTGTCGTACATGAGATACCCTGACCTTTGTTTTTTCCACCCTTCATAAACCTTTTTCCTTCTATTTATTTTTCTTCATAACTCCTTGAGGCTCCACAATATGTATCCATTATGTGTAATATGTAGCATCGGATACCCCCTTAAGGTGGGGTGCTTCATCCCTACATCCTAAACCCTAAACCCTAAACCCTTAACCCCAGACCATAAACAATAAACCGTAAACCCCTAAACACTTAGCCCTGAGCATTTTATAACATTTTAAAAAGTGTTTTGTAACTTTTATTTGATTCTGTGTTAAAACAATTACTAAGGTGTTATAAACCTGAAACCATCAACCCTAAACCTCAAACACTAAACCCTAAACCGAAATCTTAAAACTTAAACCCTACGCATTTTATAAAGTGTTATAAACCCTAAATCGTAAACCCTCCCTAAATCCTAACCTACAAATGCTTAACCCTAGACCCCAAACCCTAGGTCATAAACCCTAAATTCTAAGCCCTAAACCCTAAACCCTAAGCATTTTATAACAATTTTAAAAATGTTTTTTAACTTTTATTTAAGTGTTATAAACCCTAAACCCTAAAGCCTAAGCATTTTATAACATCTAAAAAAAATTCTAACCTTTATTTAAGTGTTTATTAAGAGGATTTACTAAAATCTTATAAACCGTAGACTCTTAACCCTAAAGCCTAAGAAATTTATAACATTCTAAAAAGTGTCTTTTAGCTTTGATTTAAGTGTTTATTATAAGAATTTACTAGTCTTATAAACCCTAAACCATAAGAATTTTATAGCATTTTAAAAATATTTTTGTAACTTTTACTTAAGTTTTTATCAAAATAATTTACGAAGGTGTTATAAACCCTAAACCATAAACTATAAACCCTAAATTGAAAAACCTAAACCATAACGGAACCCTGAGACTTTTATAACATTTCAAAAAGTGTTTTGTAACTTTTATTTAAGTGTTTATTAAAAAAACTTATTAAAGTGTTATAAACCATAAATCTTAAACCCTAAACCCTATACCGTATACCCTAGAACATAAACCCTAAGCAGTTCATAACATTTTAAAAAGTGTTTTGTAACTTTTTTTACATGTTTATTAAAATAATTTACTAAAGTGTTATAAATTTTAAACCCTAATACCTAAAACCTAAACCCTAAACCCTAAAACCTAATTAATTTATAACATTTTAAAGAGTGTTTTGAAACTTTTATTTAATTACTTATTAAAAGAATTTTCTAAAATGTTATAAACACTAAATCCTAAACCATAAACCCTAAACCCCAAACCCTAATCCCTAAACGATAAACCCTAAGAATTTTATGAGTATCTATAATAAGGGAAGACCACACCTAGGTATGTGAGTGTAGGAGGCATAAAATTATGGGACATGAGATACCTCGACCTTTGTTTTTTCACCCTTCTTCATAAACCTTTTTCCTTTATTTATTTTTCTTCATAACTCCTTGATGCTCCACGGGATGAATGCATTATGTGTAATATGTAGCAGCGGATACCCCATTAAGGTGGGGTAGTTCATCCCCACACCCTACACCCTAAACCCTAAGCCCTAAACCCCAAATCCTAAACACTTTATAAAATTTTAAAAAGTATTTTGTAACTTTTATTTAAGTGTTTATTAAAACAATTACTAAGTTGTTATAAACCTGAAACCATGAACCCTAAACCCTAAACTAAAAACAAAACACAACTAAATTATATAGTAATGATATTTTGAAAACAATAATAAAATATAAAAGAGAATAATAAATGTCTTCCTCATAGACGGATACAATCCACAAAATTCTTAACCAAATAAATGTCTAAGGGAAATTAAGTGGAATAATATCACCACTATACGTGAATGAAATGTAAAAATAAATAATAATTCAAACTAAAAATCATGATTAAATAGTAGTAAATCTACATATTTACAATCTTACTCCTACATGATTGTGGAAAAAAACATAAATAATAGTGACAAATAAATCCTATTAAATATATTTATTTACATCTTCATATCAAAAAATATCAACATCAACAACTTTATTAGATTATAATGAAATATAACTAATAGTAAACATGTCATTTATTTTTTTCAAGGATTAAAAATAAAAAATCATTACAAAAATATCTAAAAATAATAAATCACTCTTGTCAGCAAAGGAAGGTGGGTTCTAATTTCATATCTCTTATTTATTTTCCATAAAACTTCATGAGAATGTGCTCAGGCTTCATCACATCTAATTCTCCATTCAACAATAGAGGATCTTCGTAAACAGAATTGTATCTAGAATCGTAGATATTTTTGTTGGTGGTTTTAACTTTCTGGTAATCAAAAGCATGCATATTTCTATTTGTCGTTTGAGTCAAAAGAATTTACACATATTCTATTTGCTAATGGCTTTTTCGGGTAAATGGGATTCATACCTACTGGAATCCAGCACAACCCGGGCTTGACAATATAAACTAGAATTCATACCTACCGGAATCCAGCAGAACCCGGGCTTGACTATATAAACTAGTAGTTGAATTTATACCTATTTTATTCGCTAATGGTGGTGTCGGGTAAATGAAATTCATACCTACCGGAATCCAGCACAAACCAAACATGACTATATAAACTAGAAGCTGAACGAGGCCTAAGACAACAACAGAACAACTCACCTGAGAGAGGTAGTACCTATATTGAGCTATAAATTCATCATTAGAAATTTCATATTACAAATATTTCACTGTGTCCATTTAAGACTCACCAGTGATGACCAAATAGAGATGGATAGACATTGACCACAAATAGAGAAATAACATAATTAGTTTTAGTTAAATATATTTATTTATGTTTTATTTATATTAATTTGCTTAAATTGAATTATGGTAAGAAGTAATTGGTAATAAATATATTATTTATTTTTTTTCAAATCTTAAAAATAAAAAATTATTAACAAAATTTCTGAAAACAATATATCAATATTGCAACTATATTCATAAATGATTGACATAAAAATATATGAAACAATTATTTATATGGTATTAATTTAAAAAAAATACAATAAAAATAATATAATCAAATATTTAAAAATAAATATTTCTTTTTCAAATTTAAACCATATAAATTTCATTAATTAACACTAAAATGATAATGATCAACAAAAAAATGTAATTATAAACTGGCCGTAACCAATAAAAATAAAATCCAATATAAAGTAAAAAAGAATATCCAAAAACAAAAATATAGTTGGATTGGTACCTAACAAAGAAAATTAATAATTATAATAGCTCGATTGCTAACAAGCAAACTAATAATATTCTAGTGAGAAAACTAATAATATTCTAGTGAGAAAAGCATGGCTAACAACTAAAACAAATTTTCTTTAATCATAAAACTACTTTGCTGCAAACTTATGAAAGAAGAAAAAACATACTAAAAAAGGATTTGTTGCTACCTTTATCGCCATTAGTCATTTCAGACACATAGAACTTTGTTGCCGTTAGTGGTTTCAAGTACATAGCATTCATATACATTGAAGTTTGACAAACCCCTGCTAGCTGACCCCTGTTTGACTTCAGAAAGGACGAAGCAGAGCCAAGATGCGGACAAAGAAAGAACTGTGCTGAAAAGGCGAGGAAATGAAGGTGAGTACTAATACATTTTCCGAAAACCATCATGAATATTTGCTTAGGGTTCATCACATCTCATTTTTCCGGTCAACAATAGAGGGTTTCCGTAAACAAAATCGTATTTATTTCTATTAGTGGTTTCTGTAAACAGAATTGTATATGTGTTTAGGGTTCATCACATCTCAATTTTCTGGTCAACTATCGAGGGTTTCCGTAAACAGAATCGTACTTATTTCTATGAGTGGTTTCCGTAAATAGAATCGTACTTATTTCTATTAGAAATGTACTAAAGCATGGCTAACCACCAAAACAAATTTAAAGAAAATAATTGAGTTGGTTTTTTTCTTTAATCATAAAACTATTTTTGTTGCCAACCTAAGAAAGAAGGAAGAACACACTATATAAAAAGGATTTGTTGGTACTTTTGTTGCCATTAGTGGTTTCAGGGACACAGACCTTTGTTGCTATTAGTGGTTTCAGGTACATAGAATTCATACCCATTGAAGTTTGGCAAACCCCTGCTAGCCAACTCCCGGTCTCCCGTTTGACTATGGAAAGGAGGAAGCGGAGCCAAGACGCCGACAAAGAAAGACCTAATCCCGTCAAATAAGGAGGGCGAATACTAATTTAGCTTAATGGTAGTATTCAGAAAAAACCCTAAAAAATTAGAAAGAAGTGGATCATGAAATTTAAAGAACATGGAATCTTATCAAAGAATTCATCCAAACCGAGAAGTACTCCTAATACTATTCAAAATCACGGCTGTAATTATTATTATTTTCTCCAAATCAAGTACCTGAAATTCTCCAGCCACACACCGTAGAACCTCTGAACAATTTCCGAAGAATTCATCAAAACCGAGAAGTACTCCCAATACTATCCAAAATCACGGCTGTAATTATTATTATTTTCCCCAAATTGGAAGTAGCTGAAATTCTCCAGCTACACACCGTAGAACCTCTGAACAATTTCCGAATCTCTCTGGTGGAAGACATTTGTGCATTATCGACACTGCAATAACGCTGAATAAAAATGTATTCCTTAAAAGAAAGGAATTATAATGTTCGATCTTGATACCTAAGTAAACACCAAAAACAGATAAGCAAGCCAATGGATTTGTTGGATATTTTTGATGAAAAATACCAAAAAAAACAGACACAATAACCACCACAGAGACAGTGCTCTGTTTCCTTTGTCCAAGACCTTTTGCAGGGAACCTCTTTAAAAACAAATTAACTCAAAACACATCAATAAACAGTCATAAAAACACTTCTATTGATTTAAAAAACAACGACTGTTACAATTTTCATCCTCTGCCCAGAGAGGGATTCACAAAAAACGAATTCTGTTGCACTCACAGGTTTTTCAACTGCTGTAGAAATTACAAAACCAATTTAATGGTGCTCCTGTGTTTTTAACAATACCCAATAACCATTTCAGCCCGTGTTCCATTAAATTCTCGCACTGTTGTGCGTTCTGTGCTTACAGGAAGAAGAACAAAAAAAACTTTACTCCACCGCGCGCAGGCACTACACTATGTTCTATATATATAAAAACATATGTATATAACCAAAAACATAAAAGGAACGAAAAACATATGTGCCGTAAACAGAAATTTAAATCATATACCAACTCTCAACAAACAGCAATAAATTCATTAAATTCCTTTCAGCGGTCAACGGAATGTCTAATACTCCACGCAAAACATTGATTTGATGCGGGCCCGTATGCAGCTTCAGGCGATCGACGGCGGAGAGCGAAGGATTAAATCGGACGGTGGACAACAATATCGGAAGGCATCATATGACTGAACATTAGCACCCGAGAAATCTGAAATGGTGACGTATGGGGACAGCCACGCGTCGACTCTAAATTTTCTCGGGCCCTTGTGTACGGAAGATACCTTTGCCGGAAAGTGACCCGAGAGCTCTCCGGCGGGTTTGCTGGACGGTTTCTAGTGATATACAACAGCGTTCAAATTAGATTTCAACACTCCCCTTTAATTTCAACAGCTGGGCATTCGGTCATACCCAGACACTTTCTCAAAAATTCAAAGCTCTTCTGATCCAGTGGCTTTGTCAAGATGTCTGCAACCTGTTCTTGAGTCCTGCAATGTTCTAGAACAATTTCTCCATTGTTCACCAATTCTCTGATGTAGTGAAACCTTGTATAAATGTGTTTCGTTCTCTTATGGAACACTGAATTCTTTGACAATGCAATAGCTGAGCTATTGTCACAAAAAATCACTGTCGCTTTTGCCTGCTCTTGGCCTAAGCTTCTCAACATTCTTCTCATCCACACTGCTTGACATGCTGCTGCTGTAGCTGCCACATATTCAGCCTCTGCTGTAGACAATGCTACAATGGACTGCTTCTTAGAAGCCCATGAAATGGCTCCTGAACCCATATGAAATACATAACCGGAAGTGCTCTTCCGATCATCTCAAAATTCTCTTTGCTGCCTGCCAATGTGCCTCCTTCGGCCTCTCCATGAACCTGGAAATTAAACTAACAGCATACATTAAATCAGGCCTAGTTGCTGTTAAATACATAAGGCTGCCCACAATGCTTTTGTACAGGCTAGGATCAAAATCCTTGCTGCTGTCCTCTCTGCTGAGTTTTAATCCCATCACTGTGGGAGTGATTGCTGCCTTGCATTCTTCCATCTTAAATCTGCCCAAAACTTGATTTACATATATTGCTTGAGATATAAAAATTCCTTTTTCATTTTGATCTACTTCTATGCCTAAGAATTATCTCAACAAACCCATGTCAGTCATTTCAAATTCATCCTTCATGACTGATTTAAAATTCTCAATAAGATAAATATCATTTCCAGTGAAAATAACATCATCTACATACAAGACAACAATTAAAATTTTACCATCCTTTTCCTTGATGTAGACTGTGGGTTCTCCTTCACATTTGTCAAATTCATTATCCAATAGATATGAATCTATCCTGCTGTACCATGCTCTTGGTGCTTGCTTCAGCCCATAAAGAGCTTTCTTCAATTTGCACACTTTGTGCTCTTCACCTTTCTTCTCATATCCGAGAGGCTGTTCCACATAGACCTCTTCCATTAACACTCCATTTAGGAATGCTGATTTCACATCCATTTGGTAGACTTTCCATTTGTTTTGTGCTGCTATGGACAACACTGCTCTCACGGTTTCCATTCTTGCAACCGGGGCGAAAGTCTCCTCATAATCTCTTCCATACTGCTGCTTGTAGCCTTTGACAACCAGCCTTGCTTTATGCCTTTCAATCTTGCCTTCAACATTGCTCTTGGTCTTGTAGACCCATTTCACACCAATGACTTCTTTGCCTTTCGGTAGCTCAACCAAATCCCATGTTTTGTTTCTCTCTATGGCATTGATCTCCTCATCCATAGCTTCTATCCATTTCTTATCTTTGATTGCATCTTCGAAATGAATAGGATCATCAACATGACAAAACAAGGCAAATAAGGAATTCATTCCTTCTTCATAAATTTCACTTAGATTTCTAAACTTCTTACCTCGTTCACTTGGTGTGCAAGTGCTTGAAGATGCACTTGAATTTCCTCCTTGTGGTGTGCTTGGAGAAGCACTCTCATTGATCCTCAATGGTGTACCTTGTTGTTCTTGTGTTGGTGCTGCTGTTTGGGGATTCATTTCAGCCACTTCCTCTTCATCCTCATCATGAGACAAACAGTTTTTAATGTTCACTGTTTTCTCTATGCTTCCATCCCAAGCTTCCTCTTCAATGAATTGAACATCCCTGCTGACAAAGAACTTCTTGGTAGATGGGATGTACAGCCTGTAGGCTTTGGATTCATCACTGTATCCAACAAGGATACACTTCTCCCCTTTGCTGTCCAACTTCCTCCTTAGCTGATCCGGAATGTGTGCATAGGCCACACATCCAAAAACTCTCATGTGGGTGACTCCTTGCTTTCTCCCACTCCATGCCTCTTCTGGCACTTTGTTCATGACTGCTTTTGTAGGACACCTGTTCAATATATAAACTGCACAATGTACAGCTTCAGCCCAATACTCATTTGGCAAATGCTTTGCCTTCAACATGCTCCTTGCCATCTCCATGATGGTTCTGTTTTTCCTTTCAGCAACTCCATTTTGCTGCGGAGTGTACCGAGTTGTGAACTGTTTATGTATTCCATTTTCTCTACAAAACTTTAGGAATTCATTTGAGATATACTCACCTCCTCTATCAGTTCTCAATACTTTTATGTGCAGTCCGCTTTGGTTCTCCACAAGTGCTTTGAAATTTTGGAATTTCTCAAAGACTTCACTTTTGTTCTTGAGGAAATATATCCAAGTATTTCTTGTAAAATCATCAATGAATGTCAAGAAATATAGGCTGCTAACTAATGATGAAGCTTGCATTGGTCCACACAAATTTGAGTGGATAATCTCTAAGGGTGTCTTTTCCCTTATGCTTTTCCCTGATGGAAAACTTTCTCTATGTTGTTTGCCCAATATACAACCTTCACAAGGCTGTACGGCTTCTCTATCAATGGTAATCCCTTTACCATTCCTTTTCTGCTCAATAAGTTTAGACCTCCAAAATTTAGATGCCCGAATCTCAAGTGCCATAACCAGTTCTCATCCTTTGGCACGCTTTGGAAAGCCTCTTGGGTGACTGCTGCCATTTCCCTTTTGTTCTTCATGTCTGCCCTGATCCGGAGAGGGAACATCCTGTTCCTTGTCATCTTCACTTCAGCAATGCATCTTTTGCTGGGTGGTATATCCATGATGGTGCATACATCATTTTTAAAGAAAACATTGTACCCCTTATGGACAAGCTGTCCAATACTCAAGAGATTACATCTCATTCCGGGGACATAGTATACATCTGCTATGGTTTTCCTTTCTCCTTGCTTTGAAAATATTTTTACTTCTCCTTTTCCCATAACAGACACTTTACTATCAGTTCCTAGTGTGACTTCTGATTTCACATTTTTATCTAGGGCAGAAAAGAAGGTTATGTTTCCGGTCATATGGTTGATGCAACCTGAGTCTAAAAACCATATGTCCTCACTATGTGTTTCAGCCATGTTACAAGCTAACAGGACATTTTCTTGACTGTTGTTTTCTCTTGTAACATTTGCATTTTGTCTGCTGTTCATATCATGTTGTTTCTTTCTAAAATCACTAGCATAATGTCCATACTTTTTTCAATAATAGCATTGAACATTAGATTTATCATACCTTTGTCCTTGAGCCTGATACTGATCTCTTTGTTGGCTGCTGCCTTGACCTTGGTTCTGATTTGGATTGCTGCCTCTTCCTTGTGCATTTGATGGGCTGTTCCTTCCACCTCTATTCTGGCTTCTGCCTCTTCCTCTTCGGTTTCCTCTTCCTTGACCTCTTCCTCTTCCAAAGGACATCTGGGTCTTGAAGGCTTGCTCAAGAGATGAGTTTTCATTCCTACTCAACCTCTGCTCATGTGTTATCAGTGATGCATGTAGCTCATCAACTGAATAGTTTGAGAGATCCTTTGTCTCTTCAATGGTGGTGACTATGGCATCGAACCTTGAGGGTAAGACCCTCAATATTTTCTCCACAATCCTTCTATCTTCAATGGTTTCTCCATGAGTTCTCATTTGCGTGATTACACCAATCACATGAGTGAAGAATGAGTCAATGTTATTTGACTCCTTCATGTTCAAGTTCTCAAAATCCTTTCTCAGCAATTGTAGTTTTGCTGTCTTCACTCTCTCCATGCCTTGATAGGCTGTCTTAAGGGTTTCCCATGCTTCATTTGCTGTCTTAGCTGCTGCTAACCTTGGAAATATACTCTGGTCTACTGCTAGATACAACAACACACGGGATTTTGAATCCTTCTTCCTATTGCTCTTCAGCAGATCCTTCTCTCCCTGAGTTAATGCATTGAACTCAGTTTCATCTGCTGGTTCTTCAAAACCATCTTCAACTATTTCCCATAAGTCTTGGGAAGCAAGCAAGGCTTTCATAGTTATTGACCAGTAGTCATAGTTCTTCCCATTAAACTGTGGGAGCTGGGTATTAAACATACCCATACCAGTGCTTGTGCTAGCCATTCCTTGACTGTGTATTTTAAAAAGAATACCTGAATCCTTCGTTGTCTGAGTCTTCTGTCTGCCTGAGAAGTTTTGCTGCAGCAACAACCTTCTCCCTTCAGCTTCTTTAACTTCTTTAAAGGGCCTGGACCTGCTCTGATACCACTGTTGGATATTTTTGATGAAAAATACCAAAAAAAACAGACACAATAACCACCACAGAGACAGTGCTCTGTTTCCTCTGTCCAAGACCTTTTGCAGGGAACCTCTTTAAAAACAAATTAACTCAGAACATAGCAATACACAGTCATAAAAACACTTCTATTGATTTAAAAAACAACGACTGTTACAATTTTCATCCTCTGCCCAGAGAGGGATTCACAAAAAACGAATTCTGTTGCACTTACAGGTTTTTCAACTGCTGTAGAAATTACAAAACCAATTTAATGGTGCTCCTGTGTTTTTAACAATACCCAATAACCATTTCAGCCCGTGTTCCATTAAATTCTCACACTGCTGTGCGTTCTGTGCTTACAGGAAGAAGAACAAAAAAAAACTTTACTCCACCGCGCGCAGGCACTACACTATGTTCTATATATATAAAAACATATGTATATAACCAAAAACATAAAAGGAACGAAAAACATATGTGCCGTAAACAGAAATTTAAATCATATACCATCTCTCAACAAACAGCAATAAATTCATTAAACTCCTTTCGGCGGTCAACGGAATGTCTAATACTCCACGCAAAACATTGATTTGATGCGGGCCCGTATGCAGCTTCAGGCGATCGACGGCGGAGAGCGAAGGATTAAATCGGACGGTGGACAACAATATCGGAAGGCATCATATGACTGAACATTAGCACCCGAGAAATCTGAAATGGTGACGTATGGGGATAGCCACGCGTCGACTCTAAATTTTCTCGGGCCCTTGTGTACGGAAGATACCTTTGCCGGAAAGTGACCCGAGAGCTCTCCGGCGGGTTTGCTGGACGATTTCTGGTGATATACAACAGCGTTGAAATTAGATTTCAACAGGATTGCTGGAGAATGAGGAAAAAAAGAACGAAACCTTAGAAAGAAAAATGAGAACAAGATACACTACATGACAAATAAATAAAGAAGATACAGTGCATGAGAAATAAAAACAACAGGAAAAACATACACAGGAAAATTGAATCCAGTAATCGACAACCAATAAACCTTGGACGAAAAGGAAGAATAGATGAAACAATCATTTGGTACACCATAAATCCTGAAAAAACTTGACCTCTGACATACCCTACCCCGTCCTAAACAAGAATGCTAAACGATGGTGTTCTGTTCACACATTTATAAGGTTAAACATGTCATTCCAAACTGTAATAGAACACTTTTTTTCTTCTTTTTTACACCGACACAGGGCTTTTTTAAAACGGTAATCGATCTTTCTGTGAGATCTTTTTCCTACGGAGACAAGCCTACACTGAAACGGTAATAGGTCTTTCTGTAAAAGCTTTTTTCAAACGGTTTTAAAGTGGCTTATGATCCACTAGTCCCCATGGGAAGGAGTGAGGACTAGTGGATCGATTTACTTCAAACCCATGGGATTCCGGCGAACGACTACTTCAATCAATTTAATTCAGACGCATGGGATTCCTGCGAACGCGTGTCAGTCATGATATCCATCTCATTTAAGATGTTAGGTGTCATTAGAGCAGGAACTAATAAGTAATAACACATAACGCGACAATTATAGGCTAGTGGGCAGTTTTACACATGCCAATGTGGCCACCACGGAAAAAGCTCCTAAAAAGATTGATAACCGAAGAAAGCGGCCATAGAATAGAGAACAATACCAGTGATTATTTCTAAAAATAAAAAATATACTAAGAAGGAGATCGGTAGCAGGTGAATCTTTCTAAAACTAAAAATTACATTTAAGGATTTAACCACAATAACGTTGAAAAGCTAAAAGCGTGACAGTTTGGGCGGATTTGAAAATTTTAAGAGATCATTTTTGTGATATGCAGCTACTTAGATGAGTGGCTAGGGTTGAGTCTGTTGGATATTTGATATTTGTGGCATTTGACGGGGGCTGAGTTCGCTGGATATTTGCTATTTGTGGCATTTGATAGTGGCTGAGTCTGTTGGGTATTTGATATTTGTGGCAGAGCCGCTGGACATGTGTGGGATAGGAGTGGGTGTATCTATGATTAGATGAACAGACTCGACATGTATGAAAATGAGAGGCGAGTAGAGTGGAGGAGTTTTTTGGATCCGAGTGTGCCTTTGTTTTTGTTTTGTCTTTTCTTGGGTCAAGAATGGCTATGCTTATGAGTTTTAATAACTGTTGTCTTGTGTGTGTGCTTGTTTTTTCTTCTTCATTTGTTTTGTATTTTGATTTGTTGTCTAGTGTGTGTTTGTTTTTTCTTTTTCATTTCTTTTATATTTTGATTTATTTTATTAGCTTCCAGTTTTGACGGGTTTGGGTAGAAAGTGAAGATAAATATGAAGTAATAACGAATGGGTTTACCAACATTTTGCAGTAAGAATTAAGAATTTGGCATGGTTATCCACGAGTTATTTGCTGTTATATTTGTTTGATACTTAAATTTATGGACATAAATATAAATTATATATAATTGTATTTCATATGATGTGTATTCTAGAATGATTAACTGTTTACTGAGAGAAAAAATGTAAAAAAATAAATAAATATTACATACTTATCAAAGAATTATTTCACATGTATGCCTTCAGAGGCTTGGGAAGACATAATCCTGATGTTGAGTAAACCACCTTCCTATGATAAGCCTAATTTGTTTTAGTATAAACCCTAATTTTTTTTAGTATAAAAATTTATGATCATATTGAACATTGTAAGGAAAACATTGTAAGCAACTATCACTCATGCATTGAATGTAATAGCTGCAGAGTCATAGAGTAACGTTGAATGCATGTAATGCAGGGACTAGCTATAGAGTGACACTGAATGGATGGATGCAATGTTGCAAAAGTGGGAAGGCCAATGGTGGTGTTGAGGGATCCAAACTTAATTGAATCAACTCGTACAATCCATTTATATTTGAGGCATTTAATAAATAGATTTCACTTTAATCTTAAAATACCTGGCTCAAATATTTTTTTCTACTCGTCATCAAAATAATTTTACAGCAGTCCTAAATACTTTTTCCATCATTTTAAAAATTCTCATCAGTTACATGTCTGTATTTTTCTTTCTCTGCTCAATGTGCAAAGAATCTAATGGCGTTCAATGTTTGGTGAGAATCGTGGAGGGTTCCTTACACAGGTTCACATGTTTGATTGTATGTTACTGGAGTCTTTGTTCGCCTTTGCTTGGTAGGTCATAAGAAACGAAGTCGGAAGGGATTGGAATCTGCAATTTCAGAGGAGAAAGGTTAGGGTTCATTTGATTTTCTGTTCTTCTTTTTACAGTCATTTATAAAATCAAGTATTTAGGTTTTTGATATGGGTAGTGTCTCCTAGAATTTGTTCTCCTTAATTTCAATTCTATCATATCTTTTTTCTATAACATAATGTTTTTTTAATCTATTATTGTGCACGGTTAATAATATATTCAAGAGTTTTCTGAATTCTTTGTGCACAATTAATAATATATTCAAGACTTTTAAATTCTTTGTTTACTCTATTTTGACGAGTGTCTTTTTCTATTCAATTTCAATTCTATTATAGCCTCTTTCCTTTTTTTAATATAATGTTTTCTATCTATTATAATCATGCACGGTTAATAGTATAACTTTATGTTTTTAAATTTGTTTACACGGACCGAGATGGAAAATGGAGTAGATACAACACGTAATTTATTTTCTTATTTTTAATAGTATTATTATTTGTAAATGCTCAAACATTACATCAATAAAGTTAGTATTTATTTTTAAAGAAGGGTTTTGCAAACCTTTTCTCAAGTCATCAAAGTTATCTAAGAGGAATGCCTATGATTATGGTTATTTGTGAGAAATAAGTGTTTCCGAGTTTCTCTATTTTATTTTTTTAACAAATTTATATATTATAAAAATAATTTAAAATAACGATATTTTTTTTAAATAAATTGATATTAGTTTTTAAGTAAATATGTATTTGAACAATCTATATGTATAATTGATGTCAATAAAATTTTATGGTATGGAGTCGTTGAAGTTTATTATTTGTTAATTTTTTTTAAGTAAAATTAAATTTCATGAATATTTTTAATCATTATGGATTTGTTTGTAAGCACCACTCTTCAATATACAATTAAAAAATCACATGTTTTTGTAGTTGCTTTTAATTAATATTTCAACAATACAAATAATTATAACATCACATATGATTATGGCTATGATTTGTTTTAAGGACAATAATTCCATACACATTTACAAAATATATCACAAAGATCTTACAATAAAATACAATAGAAATAAATATACCATTTGAAAATTAATTTATAATTAGTTACAAGCAGAATTTTCAATGTTTGTATTTTTTATTTTATTTTTATGTTATGTAATTTGTTTTTTGTATTTCTCTTTATGTGTATAGTGATTTTACACATACATAACATCACAATTTAAATGAGTTGAATGTCCCTGTTTATATTAAAACTATTGTTCAATTTAATGATGTTTTATTATTTTTGTAAATATTATTAATTTGATAAATGCTTTTAAATTTATTGTTAATGAATTTTTATAATATTGAATTGTTGGATATTATAATTTGGTTAAAATAATAATATAAATTCTTTTTAAGAAACATTTTTAATCTATTATAACATCATAAATAACAATGATTTTTTTGTAAACATCATTACGGAATATATAAATGGAAGTGACAATTTCATAATTACGTTAAAGTTTCACACACACACACACACACACACACACACATATATATATAAACACTATGATTTTCTTTGAAAGTACTAATGTGGAATGTATATTTTAATATCACAAATTTTCATAAACTATATTTGAACAATAAAAATAATTATAAAATCACAACGCACTATCTTGATTTTTTTACAAGAATAATTATTCAATATATTTAAAAAATATATTACAAACCTCTCATCATAAATCAAAAGAAATATATATCAAAGAAATTAAGTAGTCGACTTGATATTTTATGCCACACTTTTAAATATGTTTTTCAATTATTATTATGTTTTTTATAAGGACATTACACAATATTCTCAAAAAATTAGTAAAAATTAATCTCTTTACAAATATTATTAATGTAGTAAGTGCTTCTAAATTTATCTTAATGTATGAGATAATTGATATCTTTTAATATAGTATTGTTGGAATAATGTATGAGATAATTGATATCTTTTAATATAGTATTGTTGGAATTTGATGTGTTTAAACAAAATAATTTAAAATCATTAGGATTATGAATATTTTTAGTCAACATAACGTGATGAATAACTATAAAAAATTGTAAGAATTATTATTGAATGTATATTTGAATGTTACAAATTTTTCTAATTTTATTTAGATTTATATAATTCAACAATACAAATTAGTGTAATAAATGAATGTGAGCATAATTTTTTTCTCCATAACAATTTTTTTTTCAATATATTTAAGACAATATCACAAAACTCTCCTTCAAATTGAGGAAATCTATGTTTTATAAATTAACTAGTCAAATCTATATTTTATGATAGAATTTTAAATATTTGTATATTTATATTTTATTGTGTTTGTACCATGACTTTACACAATACCATTTGTAAAAAACAGACTTCAAGTAAATTGAATATTACATTTTTAACCCTTGTTTATTTAATATAAAAAAAATATTACAAATATTATCCTTTAAGATATATTTCAAAAATGGTAAGTCGAATCTTTATCTTTTATTTTACATTGATGTTAAATTTAATAAAATTATTTTTTGAAAGGATATCTTAGTATTTGTAGTATATAATTATAGTTTCTTATTGATATTTTAATTTATATCTATGGTTTTTAACAAGTGTTATCATACAATATATATTTTCTAAATATAAATAAATATGACACAATCATACCATTTTAAATATATATCAAAAATAATTATAGAGATGACCATGACAGGATCACAAATAATTTTTGGAAAGAACCATCATCTAAGTTACATTTTAGAATCAAAAGTTTTCATATATGCATTAATTAATATATATTTCAATAATAAAAATAATAAAAAAATTCACAAGAAACTATAATCATGTCCTGGATTAAGATGACTCTACAAACATTATGCAACCAACCATGTCGGCATGACTTTACGCCTTAATGGCTTGGGAAGGGTGGCAATCCCATTCAGGTTCATGTGATGAGTACATTCAATGTACAAGTGAAGGTGGAAATCACATGACCCCTAAGCACTCTCATCAGGCCCAAGACATGACATCTTGTCTCACTCTCTAGGAAAACAATCATTCATATATTAACTATGCTCTACAAGATGTATATATCTTCCATATGTATTGGTTTACAACACATATCTCCATCATCCTTATTAGGCTGAAAAAATGGTATTTGGATTCCTTGCTAGCCTGAATTAGAGGTTTTGATCACCTCAATCTATTTCTCAACATTGCCAATGTTTATATTTGTTATATTTTCTCTTGGCATGACTTCATTAGTTGTTCTTTTGGGTCCTCGTGGACATTTTAGGTCTCTATTGTCCACTTTTTCTACATTCATTGGGTAGCAAAGGCCAAGGAACATAGTGCAATCCTCTCTCTAGTGCATCCATGGTTCATGCAAGAGCACATACTCAACATGGAAGACATGGACATGGATGTGCTCAACATCCCCCAATGTGGAATGCTCTAAGCATGGAGTAATATGATGTGGACATGCCTTAACAAATATTGCTCTAAATTTCTATCGTGGAGGCCTAGGAACTTATAAATACCAGTAATGGGCATTGGGATATAAGGAATATTCTAGGTCATCATTTAAGCGACAATGAAGCAACTCTATATCTTATTGAAGTAAGAATATATGGACTCCCATCTTATTTAGGATCAATTTCCTCTTATGACTTCACGAGGAACTCGGGAATTCAATTGTCACCTTCGCCTCCTCCTCAAGCATCACCCAATCCACGAGTTCAATCATACAATCCAAAATATTATGTTTGGGGCTCTAAATCTACCATCCATAATATTTTTTGACCTCTGAAATACAAGGAGAAATAACTAGGTGGCTCCAAGTAGCATGACAAGAATTTGGTTCGGGTGGAGAATGTCCAAGTTATTACCAGTGAAAGCATCATCATAAAAATAGAAATGGAAAACTTCATAGAGAAATACCACTACTAATTTGCTTAGTGTGTTCATAGTGGAGTGTTACACAGCATTTTGTCACTATCCTTGTACTCCCCATTCCATGATCCTAAAGGACCTCTACAGTGAAACCTACATGCTCTCCCATCATGAAGAAACTCCCATTATGTCCCTCTTCATGAGCAGAATAATTCCCTTTTGCATCATTTCCCAAAAGTCTTCCTTTTACCCTAGTTTACAAGATCAACGCTAATGACCTCTGTCCTCCTCTCACCGATTTCTAGAGATTAAAACCAGCACTAGTGCCGATAATAGCGACTAAGCCCTTTTTTAGTCGCACTAATCCTCTTTTGGATTTTTTTTAAATATGGAGCCGAAGCTTCCAAATCTAGAAGCTTTGTAATGGAAGTCTGGTAAATGGTTGGGTGAGATGGAGGTGAGGAAGTCAGTTTGGGCTCCTTTCCCCTATTAGGATGGAAAAATCCCAAGAGATAATGCCCTCTCCCATAGTAAGAGGAACCATCTCCCCACCATCCAAGCTATATAAACCTCTATTTTTCCTAAGCCAAAACTAGTTCTAGTTGGAGTTTTGGAGCAAGTGTGAACAACCATCAATTCATTTATAGCTTATAGATTATGTGAGTGGCCATGAAACAACCCTATATCTGGCTGAAGGAAAAGTAATGAATATGGAATCCCATCTAATTTAGGCTCATCTGCCTTTGAGAGCCCTCACTAGGGAGTTGGGAATTGAATTCTTACCTCCTCTTCTTCTAGCCTCACCTAATGTTCCAGTGGAATAATATGGTTCAAAATCTTATGCTCGCTAATCTAAACCTCCCATCCCTAAGATTATTAAACCACAAAAATAAAAGGAGAAAGAACTAGGTGGATTTAGGTAGCATAATCAAGTTTTGGTTGAGGTGGAGGGTGCCCATATTGTTATGAGTGAAAGCATTGCCATAGTAACACAAAAAGGGGAGACTTCATAGGAAAAGACCACCAGTAATTCCTATGGTGTGTTCACTAAGTGGGGCCACCCTCGGATTCCAAGAGGCCTTGGTGACCCCTTTCAATACCCTTCCAAGGATGACTAACCTCACCAACAAGTCCTATGAAAGGATTTCTAAGTTTTCTCTATGTCAGTAATTTTCATATTATCTATTGGTATCTATGTTATTCTTTTTCCTATATTTTGGTCTCAGAAACTATCCTCAGACCTGTTAAGATGGCTGCCAGGTTTCCATATTGATGGAGGATGGTGTCTCCTTATTTTGTGCCTACCTAGTATCAATTTTACATCTTGAATGTACCGTTGTTATATATACTCTACACTTTAGTAAATGCTTTTTATAAACACCTAAATAAAATTTTGAAAACTCTTTTTAAAATGTTATAAAATACATAGGGTTTAGGTTTTAGGGTATTAGGTGTAGTGTTTGGGGCTTAGGGTTTAGGTTTAATAACACTTTAGTAAATTATTTTAATAAACACTTAAATATAAGCTACAAAATGATTTTTAAAATGTTATAAAATCATTAAGGTTTAGGGTATAGCATTTAGGGTTTTGGGTTTACGGTTCAGGGTTTAGTTTTTATGGTTTATAACAATTTAGTAAATTATTTAAATAAAAATTTAAATAATAGTTACAAAATACTTTTCAAAATGTTACAAAATACTTAGGGTTTTGGGTTTTGGGTTTAGGAATTAGGGTTTATAACATCTAGAAAATTATTTTAATAAACACTTTAATGAAAGTTACAAAATGCTTTTCAAAATGTTATTAGGGTTTAGGGTTAAGTCTTTACGGGTTTAGGCTTTAGGCTTTAGGCCTTCGGGTTTAAGCTTTCAGGTTTCAGGTTTAGAGTTTAGGGTTTAGGGTTTATAACACTTGAGTAAATTCTTTTATTAAACACGTAAATAAAAGTTACAAACGACTATTTAAAATGTTATAAAATGTTTAGTGTTATGATTTAGAGTTAAGGGTTTGAGGTTTATTTTTTGTGGTTTAGGGTTTAGGGCTTAGGGTTTTGAATTTAGGGTTTATAACACTTTCATAAAAAAATTTAATAAACACTTAAATGAAATTTACAAAATGATTTTTTAAATGTTATAAAATTCTTAGCATTTATGGTTTAGGGTTTAGGGTTTGGTGTTTAGGTTTTGGGCTTTAAGGTTTATGGTTTAGGTTATAGTGTTTAAGGTTTATAAAAATGCTTAGGCTTTAGGGTTTAGGGTTTAAGGTATAGGTTTTAAGATTTATAACACTTTAGTAAATACTTTTAATAAGCACTAAGATAAAAGTTACAAAACACCTTTTAAAATGATATAAAACAATTAGGGTATAGGGTTTAGGGTATAGGTTTTAGGGTTTAGGGTTTAGGGTTTAGGCTTTATGGTTTATGGTTTATAACACTTTTTAAAATCTTATAAAATACTTAGGGTTTAGGATTTACATTTTAGAGTTTAGGGTTAGGGGTTTATGGTTTAGAGTATAGGTTTTAGTGTTTATAGCACTTCAGTAAATGTTTTTAGTAAAGACTTAAATAAAAGTTACAAAACATTTTTAAAACTATTATAAAAGGCTTAGGGTTTAGGGTTTAGGGCTTAGAATTTATGGATTAGGATCTAGGGTTTGGGGTTTAAGGTCTAGGGTTTAGGGTTAAGCATTTATAGTTTAGGATATAGGGATTAGGGTTTACGATCTAGGGTTTATAACAGTTTATAAAATTCTTAGGGTTTAAGTTTTAAGATTTTCGGTTTAGGGTTTAGTGCTTGGGGTTTAGGGTTTTGGGTTTATAACACCTTATTAATTGTTTTAATAAACACTTAAAAAAAGTTACAAAAGATTTTTTAAAATTTTATAAAACTCTTAGGGTTTAGTGTTAAGGATTTGGGGTTTACGGTTTATGGTTTACGGTTTTGGGTTTAGGGTTAAGGGTTTAGCGTTTAGGGTTTAGGATCTATGGATGAGCCACCCTACCTTAAGGGGGTATCCGCTGCTACATATTACACATAATGGATACATCCCGTGGAGCCTCGAGGAGTTATGAAGAAAAAAAAATAAAATGAAAAAGGTTTATGAAGGGTGGCAAAACAAAGGTTGGGGTATCTCATCTACCACACTTTTCTCCATCATACACTCACATACCTATGCGGTCTTCGCTTATTATAGATACTCATAGAATTCTTAGGGTTTATGGTCTATGGATTAGGGTTTGGGGTTTAGAGTTTATGATTTATGGTTTATAACATTTTAGTAAATTCTTTAAATAAGCACTTAAATAAAAGCTATAAATTGTTTTTAAAATGTTATAAAATTCTTAAGCTTTATCATTTAGGGTTTAGGGTTTATAACACTTTATTAAATTTTTTTAATATATATTTCAATAAAAGTTACAAAAAACACTTTATAATGCTATAAACTAATTAGGTTTTAGGTTTTTGGGTTTATGTTTTAGGGATTAGGGTTTAAAGTTTATAACACTTTAGTAAATTCTTTTAATAAACACATAAAAAAAGTTACAAAACACTTTTTAAAATGTTATGAAATGCTTTGGGTTTAGGTTTTAGGGTATAAGGTATAGGGTTTAGGGGTTGGGGTTTAGGGTTTAGGGTTTATAACACTTTATTAAATTGTCCTAATAAGCACTTAAATAAAAGTTACAAAAAACACTTTTTCAAATGTTATAAAAGGCTTAGGGTTTAGCATTTAGGGTTTAGGTTTTTTGGTTTAGGGTTTATAACTTAGTGTTTAGTTTTTATGGTTTAGGGTTTATAACACCTTAGTAAATTATTTTGATAAAAACTTAAGTAAAAGTTACAAAACTCATTTTAAAATGCTATAAAATGCTTAGGCTTTAGGTTTTAGGGTATAAGGTATAGCGTTTAGGGTTACAGGTTTATGGTTTAGGGTTTAGGGTTTATAACACTTTAGTAAATTTTTTTAATAAACACTTAAATAAAAGTTACAAAACATTTTTTGAAATTTTATAAAAGGCTTAGGGTTTAGCATTTAGGGTTTTGGTTTTTCGATTTAGGGTTTATAGTTTATGGTTTAGTTTTTGTGGATTAGGGTTTATAGAACCTTAGTAAATTAATTTGATAAGAACTTAAGTAAAAGTTACAAAACTCTTTTTAGAATGTTATCAAATGCTTAGGGTTTATGGTTTATAATACTTTAGTAAATTCTTATAATAAACACTTAAATAAAAGTTAAAAAATATTTTTTTAAATGTTATAAATTGCTTAAGCTTTAGGGTTAAGTGTCTAGGTTTCAAAAGACCTTAGTAAATCCTCTTCTTAAGCACTTAAATAGAAGTTAGAGAATTTTTTAAGATGTTATAAAATGCTTAAGGTTTAGAGTTTAGGGTTTATTGTTTATGGTTTGGTGTTTAGAGTTTAGGGTTTAAGGATTATAACACTTCAGTAAATGATTTTAATAAACACTTAAATAGAAGTTACAATATATAGAGTTCAGGCTTCTATGATCCATATCCAGTTTGTGAGAGATTTTTCGGCGTAAATCACATGAAAAACCATTTGTCAACGCGTTTCGAACCAACTAGTGTGGTTCATCGTCAGGACAAGATGAAGAAACAGATCCAGCCTAGCAAGTTAAATAGTTTGAGCAGAGCCTCCAATGGCTAACTTGACCAACGGCTAGTTTGACTCTAGGACCGGCGACAAAATTATTTTATTAATTTAATTAGCAATCTCAGGGATCAATAAATATATAAAATTTTTAATTCAAAAAATATATTATAAAAATGATAAGTTAATTAGAATTTAAAGGAAAACCAGGACCTTATAAAATGAATAAATATATAAATTAATTTTATTAAAAGAATTATTAGAAATTTTAAGTTAATTGGTACATAAAAGGCATTATAATATTAGAATAAAATAAAGTAATACCCAACGGGATGCTAGGTTAGTTAGAAAATTATTTAAAAAGTAAAAGTTAGTTAGAAATTAATTGGAAAATTAGTTATGCAAAGGACCTCATAATAACCTATATGCATAAAATATATAAAAATAATTGAAAAGGGGTGAGAATTTAGAAAATTAGTACCAAAGGACCCAAAAAAAATGAATAAATAAATAATTAAAAATTAAAAATTAAAAATTAAAAAAATAAATTAATAAATAAATAAATAATATAATAATATATATATATATATATATATATATATATAAATATATAATAAATAAAATAAATAAAATAAAAATAAAATAAATAAATAAAAATAAAAAAAATAAAAAAACTTAAGGAGGAGGGCAAAAAAATGACTAGGAAGGGAGTGTTGGGACCCAACACCTACTGATTTTCCAGCCATCTTCCCCATTGAGATTGCTTGGTCTCTTTTCAATCTCAAGCGCTTCCCTAAATTTATGATGATGGAAATGCGAAACCCTAGCAATAACACTAGCCTCCTCAATTCAAACATGATGATCGGTTTTCTCAGCATGTTTAGCTAAAGCGGAAGACCTAGCTCTCCTATGCTTAAGGTCCGCTGCATGCTCACTAATCCTTTGATTAATGGAGCGACGAGTCTCCCCAATATAGGGGTCCCACAAGAACAAGGGATCATATAAACACCTTTCATATCCTTAGCGTCGATGGGATCCTTCACTGATCTGAGGGACATACGAATGGTGGTCAGGGGCCTAAAAGTCACAGGGATACTATGCTTCCTGAGAATCCTTCCAATTCTATCAGTGACCCCTTCAACATACAGAAGATGGACACCTGGAATTCGCTCCTTCAGTTCCCTTTTAGTCAGAGAATTCTTGGAAGCTTTAAGGAAAGCCCTCTCACCCATGTATCTACTATAACCATTCTCAACAAAGACATCAAGAAAATGGGACTTTTCTTTTTCAAAGCTCTTCTTGTCTGAGATTCTTAGGGCCCGAGTAGCAAGGGTATTGAGAACACCCATATTTTGAGCTGGGAAATGGTGGGAACTGGCATGAAGATACTCCTCCATATGAGTTTTCTTTCGAAAAACTTGATGGGCGAGGGAACCATCACTATTCTTAGAAATAAGAATATCAAGGAAAGGAAGGCATCCATCAACTTCCTGCTCCTTAGATTAAAAAATTTATATATTTATTGATCCCTGAGATTGCTAATTAAATTAATAAAATAATTTTGTCCCCGGTCCTAGAGTCAAACTAGCCGTTGGTCAAGTTAGCCGTTGGAGGCTCTGCTCAAACTATTCAACTTGCTAGGCTCGATCTGTTTCTTCATCTTGTCCTGACGATGAACCACACTAGTTGGTTCGAAACGTGTTGACAAATGGTTTTTCATGTGATTTACGCCGAAAAATCTCTCACAAAAAGTTACAATATGTTTTTGAAAATGTTATAAAATTATTAGGGTTTAGCGTTTAGGATTTAGGGTTTGGGGTTCAGAGTTCAGGGTTTAGTGTTTAGGGTCTGAGGTTTAGAGTTTAGTTTTTAGGGTTTTTGGCTTACAGTTTATGGTTTTCAAAATGTTATAAAATGATGAGGGTTTAGGGTTTAGTGTTCACAGTTTGGGGTTTATGGTTTAAGGTTTTGAGTTTAGGGTTTAAGGTTTAGGGATTAGGGTTTGGAGATTGGAGGTTAGGGTTTAGGGTTTATTAGAATTTAGTAAATTCTTTTAATAAAGACTTAAATAAGAGATTCAAAATACATTTTAAAATGTTATAAAATGGTTAGGGTCTAGGGTTTAGGTTTTGGGATTTAAGGTTTAGGGTGTAAGGCCTGGGGTTTTGTTTTAGGTTTAGGGTCTATAATAATTTAGTAAATTATTTTAATAAACACTTAAATAAAAGTTACAAAACGATTTATGTTTAGGTTTTATGCTTGGGTGTAGTGTTTGGGGTTTAGGGTTTAGGTTTTTATAACACTTTAGTAAATTATTTTAATAAACATTTAATAAAAACTACAAAACGATTTTTTAAATTTTATGAAATGATTAAGGTTTAGGCTTTAGGCTTTAGGGTTTAGCGTTTACGGTTTAGGGCTTAGGTTTTTGGGTTTATAAGACTTTAGTAAATTATTTTAATCAAGGCATAAAAAAAGTTACAAATTCTTTTAAAGTGATATAAAATTCTTAGGGTTTAGTGTTTACAGTTTGGCCTTTGGGATTTAGGGTTTAGGGTTTATAAAACCTTAGTAAATTCCTTTAATAAAGACTTAAGTAAAAGCTCCAAAATGATTTTTAAATTGGTGTAAAATGCTTAGGGTTTGGGGTTTTGGGTTTGATTTTTTGTTTTAGGTTTAGGATTTACGGTTTAGGTTTTATGGTGTATAACACTTTAGTAAATGCTTTTAATAAACACTTAAATAAAATTTACAAAATGGTTTTTAAAATGTTATAAAATGCTTAGGATTTAGGGTTTAGGCTGTAGCGTTTAGTGTTTAGGGTTTCAAGTTTAGAGTTTAGGGTTTAGGTTTTATAACACTTGAGTAAATGATCTTAATAAACACTTAAATAAAAGTTACGAGATGCATTTAAAATGTTATAAAATGCTTAGTGTTTATTGTTTATAGTTAAGGGTTTGAGGCTTATTGCTTGGGGTTTAGGCTTTAGGATTTTTAATTTAGGGTTTATAACACTTTCGTAAAAGCTTTTAGTAAACACTTAAATAAAATTTACAAAACACCTTTTAGAATTTTATAAAATGCTTAGCATTTCTGGTTTAGGGTTTGGGGTTTTGGATACCAAGCCCAACTAAATACAATGGCTAAATTGACCTATAAAGATTTCAGAACAGAAAAAATGCAGAATTTAGACTAATCTACCATGATTTCACATTGACCTCACAAGAGTAGTTTCAATTTCAATGGATGGCAAGTAAATCAACATCAATCTACCAAATGCATCAATTTAGCTCAAGTGGAAGTTTTTTAGTAAGAGAAATTCAAAACTAACCCACATGTTCTACCTAGTAATAGTGATCGTATAAAAAATTGTTTAGTACCATCACTCATGAAACAATCATCAATATAATCCTTAGTTACATTAGCATGGGCACAAAATTTATATATATATATATATATATATATATATATATATATATATATATATATATATATAAACAAGTCACATCTTAATAATGGATTATTAGACTTTTTTAATTATAAATTTCACACTCTTTAAAGAAAATATTTGCAATACCATGATATATTTCAAATAAAATCTATAAATATTTGTCATAGGTGACAATCCTAGTACAATAGTGGGTATCCTAAAATTATATAAGCAATGAAGTATATATTTAAAAAAATACCATAACACATTTATAAGTAACTAGTTATGAGATTTTATTATAAATTCATCCCATAAAAGAATAAAAAATTTAAATGCATCCAAATCTTGTATAAATATAGCAAACATTTGCATTTCATATGTTAATATTTCCCCATTTTTAAACATTATAAGTGAAAAAAAAAAAAACAGAAAAGTACACTCATACACTACTATATTAGGAGCCCATCATATACCATAAACCAAATCTTCCATGTTACATGTAGACGAATATCATATGATTTTGAGAAAAATATAAACATGAAAATTGAGATGATTAGTATATATATACCTTTGTATTTTCATGATGTTAAATATATTTCACATTTTTAAAATATTATAAGTTAAAAACATAAAACAAAAAGATACACTCAAACACAGTATATTAGGAGCTCACTATATATTTTAAACTAAATTTTCCATGTTACATGTAGATGTACTTAATACTATATGATTTTGAGCAAAATATAAATATATATATAATTGTATATGTATCCGGTTTTAATAAATAAATAAATAATAATATCTAATAAAATTTGTAAATTATAGTATTGTACTAAATATTGAAAAAAATAAACACTAAAAAAAGAGAAAATGTAATTAAATTTAAAAATAATCAATGAAATTCAAAGTTAATAAATATCACATCATATTTGTTCTCAAAGAAAAAGTCAATAAAAATAATTAAAAGCTTAAAAATAAAATTATTAATTTGTAACTTAGTACCCAATTAAATTTAAAAAAAGAAGGGAAAAAAAATAAAATGATATAATTAAATTTAAAAACAAATATGAATAAATTAGCGATCAATCATCTGTTTCTTAAGCCCGGATTAAAAGATTATTAAATTCAAAACAAATTTTAGAAAGCAAAAAAATCATTAAAGTCAAAAACAAATTTAGAAAAACATGAAAATCCATAACTAACAAATTGCCATATTTAGAAAAGCATTGAAACATTTTACTGTCTGGTAAAAAAGCGTGGATACTATCCGTTGGCAGAAAAGCATCCAAGAAGTTAACCAATATCCGCTGAAAGGACGCCGAAGAATATATATATCATCTCTGTTTTGTTTGGCATGCTTGTCTGGTTGTTTGTTACTGTAGGTAGCCTGCTTCTTTGTTGACTACACACAGAACCCTGGACTTCCGATGGAGCAGATCGGAGGCAACCAGATCAATGGTTAATGATCACTTCCTTTTTTGCCCTTTGATTTTTTGAGAACGCCTTGATTTCTTCAGAAATAGTTCAGCCATTTTAGTTTATTAATGATCAGAGGCAACCGGCAACCAGATCGTCGGGTGGAGAAGTTCACTGGTTGATCACTTCTCATTTTTCCCTTTCCATTTCTGAGAAACCCTTCATTTCTTTGAAAATGGTTCAGAAATTTTAATTAATCCCTTCATGCTTATCTAAAATTTAGTGTATAACCCTTTGATTGCAAATATCAGACAATCATATGTTGGGAGAACTGAATGGAAGAAGGAAATGCAGCCAATCATATGTTGGGAGAAGTGAATGGAAGAAATAAGATTCAGAAAATGAAATCGAGTTACAGGTATAGTTTTGCCACGGTTGGTTCCATGTATCTGCTGGTTTGAATTATTTCATTTTTAGATTAATAAAGGATTTACTCTAGCCTTTTCATCTATTGTGTAAATTAATTTTTTGTATTTTAGTCTATTGTATAAATTAAGGTTATGTGTTAGTTTTATTGTTAGCTTAACCCATCCACCTCTATTCAATGAATCCATCCTTATTTCAATGAATCCATCTAGCCTGACGAAATTTATGGATTTCCTTTAAATATGAACCCACCTGTATTATCGAGTTACTGATCTTCATATGCTTGGCTTGCGCCGGCAACGCTATCCTCAACTTCTTGACGGAAAATTTCTGGGTTTATTTGATACTTCGTCTACTTACGGGCATAACATGCAGTGGCGACGGAGCCCGTTGGTCCCTCGAGAAGAGGTCCAGTAGGCATGTCGGCTAGCTTCACGCCACTCACAACTTCCCAGCTCATCCCCGCTCACCCCAGCAACGCCCTCGTTTCGAATATGCCGTCAGACAATAGACGGAGTATCAAATAAACCCAGAATTTCGAATATGCCGTCAGAGAATAGACGGAGTATCAAATAAACCCAGAATTTCCAATATGCCGTCAGAGAATAGACGGAGTATCAAATAAACCTAAAATAAAATTTGAAGAAGTCGAGCTCAGCAAATTGCCGTGAAAGAAGTCGAGCTCAGCACTCCCTTGAATTTCAGATGAATCACTCTTGAATTTTGAATGAATTAACAGCGAGTCATTTCCATAGAGTGTTCGTATTTTTTATGATCTATGGACACTTTAGATTTTAAATTAAATATCAATTTCATTCCATTTAACTTTTTTTTTCCTTTTCAAATAAAATATAAAATTAATATATTTTTTATTTTCATGATCACTAATTTTTTAAAATTTATTATCAGTAATTTCATAAATTTAATGATGAGAGAATTTAATTGCACTGTGTGTATTAAATTCTTTTTTGCTATTGTTGCAAGTTTTAATTTTCACCCTATGTCTTTTTCAGTGATTTAGTTGAGTCAGAATTTCTCACAAGTGAATGATTGTATTTCCATGATGAAAACATTTTGAATATCCTATAAAATTTATATTTTAATAATTTATATTTATTATTTTTTTTATCATAAGTATTTATTTATATATATTTAGTTTTATTTACTAAAATAATAAGTATGAATTTTTTTTTCTTAATTAGTATAGAAAGCTATTTTTTTATATTAATTTGCTTTTAGTAAAAAATCATCTCTTCTAGGAAAAAGAAAAAGAAAATTGTATGCTTTCAATAAAGTAAATTGTCTTTTTATAATTTCTTAAGCATTCATATCTTTTATATGATTCTTCTTAGTTTTTATATATTTTAATGATGTAATATATGAATTTTTTATTAGTGATTTTATCTTTTAAACTGTTTATTTATTTTTATAAATTTATTATTTAATTACTTGATTGAACATACATATATATATATATATGCTAGGCTAGGCTAGAGTAGGCTAGGTAGGCTAGGGAAGACATAGCTTAGGTAGGATAGGCTAGGCTTAGGCTAGGCCATGCTAGTCTAGGTAGGTTAGGGTAGGTAGTATAGGCTAGGATAGGATAGGGTAGGGTAAGGTAGGCTAGCTAGGCTAGGTAGCTTGGGCTAGGGTAGGCTAGGCTAGGGTAGGCTAGGTTAGGCTAGGTAAGTTAGGGTAGGGTAGGCTATAGTAGGCTAGGTAGGCTTGGATAGGCTAGGTGGGCTTGGCTAGGCTAGGGTATGGTAGGTCAGGCTAGGCTAGGGTAGGCTAGGTAGGTTAGGTTAGGCTACGCTAGGATAGGCTAGGTAGGCTAGGGTAGGGTAGGTTATGCTAGGGTAGTGTAGGCTAGGGAAGACTAGCATAGGGTAAGCTAGGGTAGGCTAGGTGGGCTTGACTAGGCTAAGGTATGGTAGGTCAAGCTAGGGTAGGGTAGGGTAGGCTAGGTTGGGTAGGGTAGGGTAGAGTAGGTTAGCTTATGTTAGGGTAGTGTAGGGTAGGGAAGGGTAGCATAGGGTAAGCTCGGCTATGCTATGCTAGGCTCGTTAGACAATCTAGCGTAGGCTAGTGTAGGTTAAGGTAGGTTAGGGTAGGCTAGGTAGGCTACGTTAGGCTAGGGTAGGCTAGGTTGGGCTAGGCTAGTGTAGGCTATGTAGGGTAGGGTAGGGTAGGGTAGGCCAAGGTAGGGTAGGCTATGGTAGGGTAGGAAAGGCTAGGGTACGCTAGTTAGGATAAGCTTGGGTAGGTAGGATAGGCAAGGCTAGGTTAGGATAGGTTAGCATACACTAGGATAGGTTAGGGTAGGTTGAGGTAGAATAGGCTAGGGTAGGGTAGGGTAGGGTATGCTAGGGTAAGATAGGCTAACGTAGGCTAGGCTATGGTAGGCGAGGTTAGGTTAGCGTAGGCTAAGGTAGGTTAGGCTAAGGTCAGCTAGGCTAAGGTAGGCTAGGCTAGGATAGGATGGGATAGGCTTGGCTTAGGTAGGCTAGGCTAGGATTAGGATAGGGTATGTTGGGGTAGGCTAGGGTAGGCTTGGGTAGGCTAGGTTATCCTAGGGTAGGCTAGGTAAGCTAGGCTAGGTTAGGATATGCTAGGCTAGTTAGGGTAGGCTAGGCTAGGCTAGATAGGGTAGGCTAGGCTAAGGTTGGCTACATAGGGTACCGTAGGCTAGTTAGGTTAAGTTAGGTTAGGTTAGGGTAGTGTAAGGTAGGCTATCTAGGATAGGTAGGGTAGGTTACTGTAGGCTAGGTAGGCTAGGCTAGGCTAGGCTAGGCTAGGCTAGGCTAGGCTAGGCTATGCTAGGGCAGGCTAGGTTAGAGCGAGCTAGGCTAGAGTAGGCTAGGCTAGGGTAGGCTAGGTGGGCTTTGCTAGGGTAGGGTATGGTAGGTCAGGCTAGGCTAGGGTAGGCTAGCTAGGTTAGGGTAGGATGGGTAGGGTAGGGTAGGGTGCACTATGCTAGGGTAGAGTAGGGTAGAGTAGGATAGAGTATGCTAGGCTAGGTAAGCTAGTGTAGGCTACCGTATGTTAGGGTAGGTTAGGGTAGGTTAGGTTAGGCTAGGTAGGCTACAATAGGTTAGGGTAGGCTAGGTTAGGTTAGGCCAGTGTAAGCTAGGTAGGGTAGGGTAGTGTAGCGTATGTCAAGGTAGGCTATGGTAGGGTAGGCTATGTTAGGGTGGGAAAGGCTAGGGTATGCTAGTTAGGATAAGCTTGGGTAGGGTAAGATAGGTGAGGCAAGGTTAGGCTACGTTATCATATGCTAGGCTAGGATAGGTTAGGCTAGGCTAGGTTTAGGTAGAGTAGGCTAGGCTAGGACAGGGTAGAGTAGGCTAGGGTAAGATAGGCTAACGTAGGCTAGGATAGGGTAGGCTAGGGCAGGCTAGGGTATGCTAGACTAGGGTAGGCTAGCGTAGGCTAGGCTAGGCTAGGGTTGTTTAGGCTAGGATAGGTTAAGCTAGGGTAGGCTAGGTTAAGGTAGGATAGGTTAAGCTAGGGTAGGCTAGGTTAAGGTAGGATAGGCTAGGATAGGATAGGATAGGCTTGGCTTAGTTAGGCTAGGATAGGATTAGGATAAGGTATGTTGGGGTAGGCTACGTAAGCTAGGTTATGCTAGGGTAGGCTAGGTAGGCTAGGGCAGGCTAGGTTATGCTAGGCTAGGTAGGGTAAGGTAGGCTAGGCTAGGCTAGATAGTGTAGGCTAGAAAAGCTAGGCTAGGTAAGCTAGGCTAGTTTAGGGTATGTTAGGCTATGTAGGCTAGGCTGGGATAGGCTAGATAGGGTAGGCTAGGCTAGGGTTGGCTACGTAGGGTAGTGTAGGCTAGGTAGGGTAGGCTAGGTTAGGTTAGGGTAGAGTAAGAATTTCCATTGAAGTAATTAAATTTTTTCCCATTTACTTCTTTTAAGCATTTGTCTGGTTTGTGACACAAGAGGTTTATTAAAAGTTTTTTTTTCCAAAATGAGAAATTCAAAATTTACCATTGGATGAAATAGGTTTATTCAAAGTTTTTATCCATAATGACAAATTCAAAATTTACCATTGGATGAAATAGTTTAAACCAAAGCTACTAAATAAATATATCAATAAGGATAGTCACTGACATAGCAACTTTACACTATTTACACTATTTGATAGGAGAGCACTGGATTTTGTCGAGAATTGATTATATAATTCTTTTAGCTAACATAAAAACTTTGATCCACTATTCATAGGTACCATATCAATAAGGATAGTCACTAACATAGCAACTTTACACTATTTAGGATAGTCACTCACATAGCAAATTTACACTACTTACACTATTTGATAGGAGAGAACTGGATTTTGTTGATCATTGATTAAATAATTCTTTTAGCTAACATAACAACTTTGATCCACTATTCATAGGTACCATGGTTTACTGTCATCCATTATAGAGGAGCCTATTTTCCTTTCCCACGTATCTTGCCCTACCTTTGTAGCACGCGATGTTTTCTATTTTGATTAAGTTAGGATCCTAAAGAATTCTTAATCCATTGAGGAGTCCTCTAGATGGTAGCACTATTACTTACATGTGTTCTAACATATCTTCACAAGAGAGAATGATTATTTTCTTGTCACACTTTGTTTCTTGTAGTTCAACACCATAGTGGGTTTTTCCTGATTGATTATTATCTTTAACATGTGATGTTTTCTAGGTGTGTCGAGACCTCATATATTCAAATAGAGAACAATAATTGGTAACTTAGGATGAGAATGGAGGTACTTATCTTTTAGGTTAATGGCCTATTATCATTCTACTAAGAGTCTTTTGGCTTTATTTAGTTTCTAGTTTGTATATTTTCATATTCCATTGTTCTCCCGTGCATTCATTTATCTTAATTTGATATTTGAGAGAGGTCATAATACCTACTTCTTTAACTTCATTAGATTTTTACGACGACTTGACAAATTTGATATTTATTCCCAGATATTTCTTTTTTCAGCTACTAGAATGATTGAAATTATATATTTTTCAAGTTATATTCTCCATGATCGAGTAAGGGGGTTAGGATGTCATTCTACATCATTTAGGTCTCCCTTTCTATTTTATGTGATTCTTCCTTAGACTCTCTTCCTTAGACTCTTGAAGTTCCTCTTCCTTCCTCTCAAGTTTTTTTTCCTTTTGGAGTTGTGTGGGATTTATTTTGGTGAAAAATAAGGGCTCTACTCATAGTCCAAGCTTTGCACTAAAATTGAATGTACTCATAGTCCAAGGTTTGGATCCATTCTATATCTTGGTAGCATATGTTGATAGACTCACAGAGTACTCCATTCACATTCACATACACACAAATATGAACATATGAGGTGTAATCATCCATTATACTAAGTTATGAAACTTTAACAAAGGAACTTAGGGTGTTTTAGACACCTTCAATAGTTTCTTGTTCCTAGAATTCCAAAGGTAATACATGTTGTTAGAAGACTTTAATGAACGTTTCTTTATTAGGACTAAATCATATTTTTTAGTGTCTCATATGTAGACTAGTGTCTCATATGTAGACTTGTTGAATTGGAAAAAATAGCGTCCTCTAAGAATATGCTCATTGTCTTCCACATAGGTGAAGAAACCCTTGGAGCCTAGTTTGAGATCACTTTGTCCTTTCATTTTGCATGTAGTATTGACCTATCACGGGAGGTATTTTCAAGAGGGCCAAATCACCATGAATCTTACAACAACTATGTGGTCCTTGTTTTCAATGTGGTTACCCACATTTGGAGATGTGCCATCATACTTTAGGTTCTCCTTCACTTTGGCCAAGCAACCACTATGTAGTTTTAAGGCTATCTTCCTCTCACCAAGTGCATCTATGGCGGTATCCAATCCTTCCTTGCACCACTCTTTCCATTCAATGGTTGTTTGACAAAAAAAATACACACATCATTCTACATCGTTGAAAGATAATGTCTTTTCCAACAAGGAGTGGGGCATTGACATGCTTCAAAAAGGACACACTGATGTAACGAAATAGAAAATGTTCAAGCAATAAGAACCAAAGTGTAAAATAGTACCTAAATAAATAAAAAATAGAAGCACCATCATCTTTTCTCTAAATAAAGTATATATTTAGATCCTATTAATTAAACATAAAAAATTATATAATATAAATTACAAATTCATAGTAAATTCTTTTTCAAATAAAAATATTTCAATGAAATTTTATACTTTCCATATCTATATAAAACTATAAAATAATTCATATTTAAAAAGTTATCACATTTTTTCTTCTAATTTTTATAGAGATGATTAATTTATAATTAGTAATGAAATAATAATAAATCTTACACTATTATCATATAATTAACCTTAAAAAATTAAAAAATAATCAATTTACTTTACTACTAAATTTTTATAAATGAATAAAATTCTTCATAAATGTCTTTCATTTAAATTAAAAAATATCAGCGTAGAAAATTTATTCTCATATAATTATAGAATACTTGATCCAATTATTTACTCATAATTCACTTACATAGATTTGATGCCATTAACATATTGCCATGCACGTAGAGCTTCGTTACATCTCATGTGTAACTATCAAAATATCAGTAGTAATATTAATGTGCCGAAACACTTAGCTTCAGAATGAAAGTTATAGAAGACTTTGAATTGATATTTATGATGAATGTTTTATGGTGTGTGTTTGCCTTTTTCTTACCAAAAAAGGATGATCCATACTATGTTGGGACAACCTCTTTTCTTTGATCATACAACACACCTTTTTCTGCACTGCAATGGCTTTTTCTAACTTTGATATGTTAAATAGAGTTGCATGTTACAACAACATAACCTACCTATAAGCTCTGCACCAGTGGCAGAGAAACAAACATTCTAGAGTACGTCCTACACCACAGTTAATTCTCTAATGCAGTTAATTCTCTAATGCTCATCAATTTGGAGGCTCTTGTTGGGATTTTCTCCAATGACCATCATATATATCTCAGAGAAGTTGAGAGATTCCCCAACAAATACTTGAAATTGCCTAGGATCAAATGGGAAAGATCTCAATGAAATGTGTTCACATGCAAAGCTCTCAGAGAGACTAAACTTCAAAATAGAAACTATGAAAAATAAAGAAAACAATTAGTTGATACTTTATTTTTCATAACATTGTATTTTCAAATTCAAGTCATATTAATATAAATATGAAAAAATATTAATTAAAATTTAAATTAAATTAAATCTCATTATAAACATTTATGGTAGTTGTTTGTAATATATATAAATTTATAAAAATACAACTTCATCTAAGGTGTCAATATTAATTTAAATTAAAAAAGTGTCGTATAAATAGTAATATTTACTTTTTAAATATTTTTGTGAATTGAAGAATATTTTGCAGCTTATTATATATCTAATTATTTAAAAATACAAGCTAAATACTAATATATCTCAGTTGGCTTGGCACTCAAGTCTTTAACAACAGTCCTATTAGACATTTTTAATATATTAATTTTAATTTTACATATAAAATTGGTTTATATTGATATTATATGTAGGCATTTTAATATATTAATTTTAATTTTAAATATTCTTTCACATTTTTTTAATATTTAAATATGGTTTATGTTATATATAAAAAAAATTAACAAATTAGCACAACTGTGTGAGGATGGGTCTGGTTAGCTAGGCTACCTAGGATCAAACCTCAAGGATGCTGTGCTAAAATCAAATCAACTTAGGGTTGGTGTGGTCTAGGGATGAAAATGGGCCATGGTTTCTCAAGCAAAAAAAATGAGTTAGAATTACTAAAACATGACTAATATAATGTTTATTTAGAAAATAGAATATGAAATTTTAGATAATGTTTTAACATATTATTTGTTTGGAAAATAAAGTTTTAATTTTTACATAAATTTAATAATATAAGAATTGTTAGGAAAATAGAGTTTTAAATTTTGCATAAATTTTGTAACATAGTACTTGCTCATCAAATTTTGAATAGATTTGTAAAAACGATGTTGCTAAATATACATGGAGTATTGAAGTTTCTTGATTCTTTCTATTAATTTATTTATTTGACTATTGGGAATTTTTTTTTAATGAATTATAATCCATCATTTATATTATCCAAGGGAAATTTTGTCCATTTACATTATACGTCTTAAAAAAAGGTTATTTAACTCCAAAGAAAAATAAATGATGCAAATCTAAAACCATCTTGTCAAAGTTATGTTCCGTATATTAAAAATTATGTTTGGTGAACCTACTCGCTTGTCTTCTTTGCAAAGCATTCTTTTAAAGGTTATGTTATAATCAGTGCACCTACTCATTTGTGTTCTTTGCAAAAAAAAAAATTAATAGTTTATTAGTATAAATCATCAATCGAGTATGCAACAACAGAAGTGAACACAAACAATAGTTCAAGAAAATTCAACCTCAATAGTTGGATGTGTTCTCTACATAGTAGATGCTCATGATAGTGGAAAGCAAATTTTGAGCGTGTGGCCCAAAATATATTACGGTTTTGCCAAAATACCATGGCTCAGTGATCAGTGAGCCCAAGGCGAGGTTAGGGGACCTAACATAAATTGTCTCTTCCATATCATGATTATTGTCAAGAGGAAGAAGTCTTAAGGAAACTTCTGAATGAATGGAAGAACCTGGATGAGAGGTTTATTTCGGAAGAACAAAAGAGGTTGTATGCGGAAACCTTCCAGCAATATAAAGAAAAACTTGGAAAAGGCAAAGCCTCACCAGAAGAATCCCAGGAGACCCAACAGGAAAGAAAACCTGAATAGCAAGGACAAAGTAAAGGGGGGGAAAAGAGGAAGAAAAAACCTTAAGGACTCTATCCAACTCATGGGCAGAATGTCAGTCAATACAGGAAGAGTGGTCCCACTATCAGCGGTATTCCAAAACCTATCCCAAGTTAACCAATGATTTTGACATCTTGGAATATTAGAGGCTTAAACAACAAAGGAAAACAGAGACATCTGGCAGCAAGACTGGAGAAGGACAAACCCAAAGTTATGCTTATCTAAGAAAATAAAATCTCATGCTAGAAGATGGAGGAAATACTCAATAAAATAAAACCGAGATATGAACATGTAACTATAGATGCCAAAGGGAGTGCAGGAGGGATAACAATTATTTGGAATCCAGCAGAAGTCCTAACTGACTGGTGGATAGGAATGCTAAGAATCCTGACAGGGAGATTCAGGCTCATAGGGCAAAGTGAATGGGTGGCGATCTTGGCTGTCTACGGGCCCCATACCCGTGCTGATAGAGGCTTGTTTCTCAATCAGTTGGCAAAGCTCAGAAATATGCACCAGGAGCAGAGATGGATCCTGGTAGGCGACTTTAACTTAATCACTTATAGAGAAGAGAAAAAAGGTGGAATAAGTAGAGAAGACCTAGAGATGGAAAGATTCAGAGACGTTCAAGCAGAACTAAGGGTGGTTGATATCCCAACTATAAACAGGAAATTCACCTGGAATAACAGAAGAGGCAGGACAAAACAAATTGCATCAAGATTGGAAAGATTTTTAATCTTAGAGCACATAATTGGGTTGGACATCTTCTACGAAGCCTCTATCCTACCCATAATAGGGTCCGACCACTAGCCAATAAAGCTCGAAATAGCCTTGAACAATCCGATTAAAAAGAGGCCCTTCCGGTTTGAGTCCTTCTGACTCAGAGCTCTTGATTTCCTTGACAAAGTAAGGAGCTGGTGGCAGGATAGCAGGAGTGGACAGGAAGGCTGCAACAAAATGCACTCTTTTTAGCTCAGACTCAAAAAATCAAGAGCAAAATCGAGAAGTGGAACAGGGAAGAATTCAGCAATATTCAGCAGGAGCAAGGCAAACTCCAGTCCAGATTTGAAAGAATGTAGTAGCAAATCATCTTGGAGGGTCAAAGTGAAGAGCTGGCTGAGGAGGAAGGAAGGGTAATCACTCAAATAGAAGAAAGGTGAAAGCAGGAGGAAATTCTGTGGAAGCAGAAATCTCGGGTCCAATGGTTAAAGGAGGGCGAAAAACTCCAAATTCTTCCATAAAGCAATGCTGAGTCATCGCCAGCACAACAAAATCTTCTCCTTGTAAGACAGTCAGGGAAATAGAGTGACGTAACAGATAGAAATAGAAAAACTCTTGGTGGATCACTTCAAAGGCATTCTCACTGAACCAAATGCGAACAGATCTGAGGACATAGACAAGGTTTGCCAACATATCCCTAAGATAGTTTCTAGAGATCAAAATTTGGCTCTGCTCAGGGTAATCACCAAGGAAGAACTTGAAGAGGTAGTTAATGAAATTCCGAAAAATAAAGCCCCGGGTCCTGATGGCTTCACCACTGAGTTTTACTAGGCGACCTGGAGTTTTATGGGGAATGAACTACTAGACATAGTGGAGGAATCCAGGTGTTCAAATTGCATGCAACAGGGCCTGAATGCCCCTTTCTTGGCTCCAATCCCGAAGAATGGCTGCTCGGAGGAACCGCAGGGTTTCAGGCCCATCTCCCTATGTAATGTTGTTTACAAAATTCTAGCAACAATCATGGTAAACAGGCTAAAGACGATCTTGTCAGATCTCATTGCCCTGGAGCAAACAGGCTTTGTCAAAGGGCGGCAGATCACAGATGGCATCATAGTGGCCCAGGAAGTGATTCACTCCTTGAAAATCTCCTGCACCCTAGGCATGCTTATGAAACTTGATTTCGCTAAGGCGTTTGACCGCCTTAGCTGGGGATATCTAGAAGGCATTTTTAAAGCATATGCATTTGACCAAAGATGAATAAACTGGATCTTATCCATGGTTGGCACCCCCGTGATGTCAATTCTGTTAAATGGCACCCCCACCGAAGTCTTCACTCCTTGCCGCGGGCTTAGGCAGGGAGACCCCCTGTCTCCTTTCCTCTTCATCCTAGCTGTGGAAGGCCTGGGTCGGTTGGTTAAGGTTCAAGTCTCCAGGGATCAGATAAAGGGACTTCGAATCTATGGGAATGATATCCCAGTTTCGTACCAGCAATTCGTAGACGATGTGATGCTATATGGTCAAGCCACGCTGAAAGAGGCCCAAGGAGTCATCCAAACTTTATCTGAATTCAACAAAGCTTCTGGGATGGAGATTAATAAGGACAAATCAGAAGTTTTTTTTTCAACACCCCGCAGGCTGCCCAAAAATTCTTAGCATGCACTCTGGGCTTCAACATCAGAACCTTCCTGTCAAAATACCTGGGCATTATGTTGCACAAGCATCAATACAGGAAGGCCAACTGGGAACTTCTAATCAAAAAATCTGAAATAAGATGGAAAACTAGATCGTCCGCTTGTTGAATGCCCCAAGCCGGCTAATCCTTCTGAAAGTTGTTCTATAGGCTATGCCAATCTACCAGATCTCGTGCCAAGCTATCCCAGAAACAACAAGGCAAAAGCTGGTCGCTATGTTCAAGAAATTCCTCTTGCAGGGCACCAGCAAGTCCATAAAGTGGGCCTTAATTTCATGGGAGTGGCTAAGTCAGCTCCCCAAATATGGCGGTTTAGGGCTTCGAGACCCCTTCATCCTCAACCAAGTCATGGGTGCAAAGCTCTGGTGGAGGTGGACTCAGGGTGGCCTTGACCTATGGAAGGTGATATGGGAAAGAAAATATGATGCAACAGGGGAACATGAAGGAAGAATGAGAAGTGAGATGGAGATTAGAGGTTCACTAATATGAAACTTGGGAAGGGGCAACAAAGACCTGATAAGGAATCACAGTTTTAGGAAAAAAAGAGTAGGGGACAAAACCAGGTTCTGGGAGGAATCATGGCAGCAACGCGAAAGACTCATCCTTAAGGACAACCTCCATGACATCCATGCTTTCATGTCCTAGGCTGAGGCAACAACCGTTGGCAATTTCTGGAAATCATATGAAGAAGGATATTGGCGCAATTGGAAACAGAAATAGCATTGGGAAGGGGCCCTAGAAACCGACAGATGGAACGAGTACTACACAGAGATGGCATCTCGTAAAGTAGCAAGGAAAATAGGGTCCGACATTCTCAGATGGGGTAAACGAGTTCAAGGTAATTTCTCAATAGCAGAAGCCTACTACCAAAAAGTCAATCAAAATCAACAGCCAGAAACAAAACAATGGAAAAATCTATGGAAAATCAATCACTAGCTGAAAGTATCATTCTTTGTTTGGACTTAACTCCATAGCAGAGCGCTTACCTGGGACCAGATGCAGCGAAAGGGGCACCAAGGTCCATCCCATTGCACACTCTGTAATTCCCAAGAGGAGACTATGGAACATTTGATGAACCGATGCACAGTTAGCAATTCCCTGTGGGACAGTCACTTTAGATTGTTTGAGCCCCGCCACAGAAATCATCGGAACATTGTAAACACCATAGCAATCTAGCCGAGAAAACCTTACCAAAATCTGGTGGTCAATCGTGCATGGCTCCTTTCTGCTGGGTTCCTGCTCTAGAACATCTGTAAAGCATGAAACGGGGCAATCTTCAAAGTGGAATCTAGAACCCCAACATCCATATGGGAATAAACCACCAGGAACATACGTGAAACAATCCTAACGAAAAGCTGGAAGGACGAAGATTGGTAGTCGTCGCAAATGGAGGAGGCAATCCTGAAAAGGCTTGAGGTAAACCAGAGTATGTTAAATGGGGGTGTCAAAAGAAAATACTAGATTAGGGAAGTGGTTGAAAGCAACTAGTATCTCCATCCCCCGCAGGGATTCATAAAGCTTATCTTCGATGGTGCTGCAAAACATAACCCAGGAGAGGCTGGCACTGGGGGAGTATTCAGAGATGTTGGGGGAAAAACCCTGCGAAACTTCGCGATCGACTGCTGGGAAGCCTCAAATAACGAAGCCGAACTACATGCCTTGAAACGAGGCCTGGAAATTGCTCTACAGGCTAATTTCAGGAGACTCCAAATTGTGTGAGACTCGAAGCTGGTGGTAGACATGGTCAGGAAACTACAGCAGCAACAACCAGCGGAAAAAAATTAGCAAGAGCTGGAGAAAGGCATGGCTTGTAGGAGAATTCAGGAAGCTCCTGCCCAGAATAGACTACCTAATTTCGTCCCACATTAGACGTTTTGGAAACAAACTGGTGGACTGGCTCGTGAACTGGGGCAGTCGGAATTGAGGCAAAGAGATTGACAGTGAAGGTCTGTCTCAACTTCTCCCGGAGGAGAGAGACCGTCGCCAACAATTGCTTGACATTGATCAGGGTGGTAAAGGTAGGCCCGAGGTGAACGGCCAGGATCAGGCGACACACAGCGGTTGTGGGGAAAGATCACAACAGATGGGAACGGATAGCACATCTGTGGGAAAGGACAACAGTTATAGGAATGATAGAATCAGGCAGATGACGGGGCAAGGTAGGACAGGTTGCGGGGATGGAGAAGAAGCGAGACACAAAACATCATCAAGGAAGGATCTGGAGTTAGCTTGGGAACTCGGGATAATTGATAGAGGGAGGACGACAGGTGACATAAGGAGTACAAAAAGGTTACGACAGGAGCAGCTGGGAGAATATTGGAGTAATGACGCATAAAGCAGGTCAGTCAAGTCATGCCCCATCCTGAGATAGGGATACTGTGCGGTTAGTTAGAAAATTAAATGGCCAAGTGGAGGCCCGGTTGGTAGGAAAGCAGGTAGATAAAAACCATATGCCTGAGAAGGTAGAGGGAATGCTCATATAGTTTGGTAAGAACCATGAAAAAAGGCGGAAAGGTGATAGCGCGATCCTGCGACCAGGCCCCTTCCCCGGCTCCGGCAAGAAAATGTGGTATGTTTTCTATCATCCCTACCCTCCAGGCGTTATGTTAGCTAGCAATTATGTTATCCTTGTTCGACTAGAAATGTTCCGCCCCAGTGAGCAGAATATCAGTAGTAGAACTGATAGTGGCCTTCCCGGCACTCGGTCGTATCTCCTCTTTCCCTCCAGAGCAGGGGAGGCCTTGCATGGCGATAGTTCTGGTTCCTATTTAGAGAGATGGGAGGCGAGGGGGGCTTTGTTGGGTCTTGTCGTGCTCCAAGCTGGGTACCGCAGCCCCGACCATATCTGTTCCCTGGATTTCTTTCGTGGCTCTCAACACGGAAGCTATCCTCACCAGATGGCTTGGTTTGCTGCATTTTGCCATGCTGTCTGGCACAGATTTTCTTGGGATAATGAGAGAGGGAGGTAGGTCCTAGGCCGCTTTTCTGGGAGTGTTGTTTTAAGGGTGAATACTACCAGCCATCCTGAATCCGGGATGGTCAGTGAGTGGATTATGAGAGCGTTTCATCTCAATAGCACTGACTTGTGGTTTTCTGTTGTGATAGGTAGAAAAGCTCATACAATTTCAAAGTTCCAGGTCCATGGCAAGATGGCACCAAGGAAGGCCAATTCTGCAAAGAACCGGGAAGAAGGCACCAGTCGCCATCCGAGCAAAAGGGGCAGGAAGCCTGACTTAGAAAAGACCATGCACACGATAAATGCGTACATGGCCAGGATTCCTCTGGAGATCCGCACCCAAATCAATGGGTGGGAGTGAGAGCTGCAGGATATCAGTGATAACAAAGAAATCCCCCTTGAAGACTGGGAGGATCTGATCCCAGACCTAGGAACCACAAGAGGAAGAAACTCCCTGTTCAATAAAACGCTTCAGCATTACTGGATCATGAAACATGTGGTTGGCCAGGATATGGAGGTGAATCAGGTCATCCGTGAAGAGGAGGACGAGTAACGCAAGCAGGCGGAGGAGAATCTCAAAAGCCAGCTGGTGAAAGAAGTGGATAATATCAAGAATACTCTCCTAAAAGAGATCGCGGCCGTCCAAGTCCAGGCCGCAAGAAACCATTTGTTGCTGAAGAATATGGAACAAATCTTGCTGGACCTAAAATGGGCCATTGAACAGAAGCAGCTGAAGGCTGGTACCAGCGCCTCAACGCCTGCCCCGGTCAACTCGTCGGGCGAGGACTAGCTGAGCTGAGTCTTTTCTTTTGTTTTGAATGTTGATAAAATAGAACTGTGTCTGGTTGTTAAGTCATGCTCTTGTCATTAGCTTAGTTAGTAGTAGACAAAAACATGGTTATGACAGAAAAAGGGAGCAAAACATTTTCAAATTTTGGTCAAGTTTCAAGGCCGAAAGGTGGCGGTCTAGTTTCCCGCGGGTAGACCCGCCACCTAAACTTTAGTACACTGTAATTTTGTTTTGTCATCTGGAATAAAGAATGCCTAACCTTACAAAAAAAAATTATCAATAATTTTATAAGCTAAAAATTTATTTATAAGAATGTAAAGTGGTTTTTTATGCACAAAAATCATAATAAAAACAATATTTTTAAACGTATAAAATTAACTTCCCTGTGTTACCTATAAATTAGCTAAATCTATCTTAAATTTATATCTTTGCATTTCAATATCACAACTCTACTGGAGTTCAAGTATAATTATAAATATTGTATATCAATAACATACCATTCACTTCTACATTGATATTCAATATCTTTCTAAAAAAGAAATATAATTTCTTACAAATTTTCAATTTTAAAAGTAAAAAAAATCCTAAAAATCTGAAAAATTATATTTAATATTGAATAGTGAAATAAACTTGAACTTTGTAATAACAATACTTTATTGATCAAATTATTTTCAACTGCTTATAGCGAGGTGTGACACCACCGAACACTTTCCTTTCACCAATACTTATGTTCGTGGACTACGCCTAACCACTTACTCCTACTTAGTTTGTGTTTCGCAACCAAGTATTATTAATGTGTTCCTTTATACAAGTGAAAGCCCATAAGATTCACATAACAACATTATACAATATAAATGCACAACAGTATAAGGGGAGGGGCAACTCCCTGCAATATGAGTCTGCTCGAATCAATATATTATACAATCTTCACTTTTTACAAAGTAAAATTAAATCTTGGGAAACCCCAAATTTACACTTAGCCAATTTTCACAACTTCGGCAAACTCGGTTGCCTAGCTCGTTGGCACCTCCGCACGGTTGCCGCACGACTCACCAACCCATCGTTCACCTCGTCGCACGATCATGTTGTTTACCCAACTCGGGCGTGCCTCCAAGTCGCCACACACGGGTGCCTCTGCCCGAGACACACCTCTGTTCACAATCTCAACACACCACCAAGTCTCTGTGCACACTTGCACGACGGGCGGGCGCTCTCCCAAGTCACCCAAGAACCCGTGCCAAGTCATCGCACAAACAGGGTGCCCACCAACGTTTCACCATCGGGCACTCCATCGCATAAACCGGGCGCCACACACCCGTGCACGATCCTAACCCAACCACCAGGCGCTTCTGCTCGCACCCTTCAGCCAAAACCAAGTCAAGCGTTCCTTCTTCGTACGACTTAGCCCAAGAATGGGTGCATGCAAATATGCGCCTTCCTCCTTAGCTTTTGCGCCCTTAGAACTGCGCCTTAACTCCTTGTTGAGCGAATGAGTGATCGAATGATGATCGATGGAATGAGCTCCACGCTCTCCCAATATATATCTAGCGTAGGGTGAAGTCTAGCTGCCCAACCGACTCACCCATGCTCCACACGCCATCGCAAAGTCATGTCAGCTCCCTTACAATCATAGGTTGTGTCACGCCCCCAAGCCGGTGGTAGTCTTTCAACCGCTCTTAGCGAGGTGCGGCACCACCGAACACTTTCTTTTCACCAATACTTATGTTCGTGGACTACGCCTAACCACTTACTCCTACTTAGTTTGTGTTTGACAACCCAGTATTATTAATGCTTCCTTTATACCAATGAACACCCATACACATTCATTATCATCAACAATTATAAATGAAGAACATAATTGCACAGTATAAAGGGAGGGGCAACTCCCTGAACAATAAGTATGCCCGATAATATATTACACAATCTTTTACAAGTTACAATCTTTACAAGTATACTTGGAAACTCCAAGTTTCACACTAAGCCAAATTTACAATCCAAGGCAAAACTCGGTTGCCTAGCTCGTCGGCACCTCTGCATGGTCACCGCACGACTCACCAACGTTTCGTTCACCTTGTCGCATGATCGTGTTATTTGCCCAACTTGGGCGTGCCTCCAAGTCACCACACATGGGCACCTCTGCCCAAGACACACCTCTGTTCACAATCTCAACACTTCACCAAGTCACCGTGCCACTTGCACGCCGGGCGGGCGCTCACCCGAGTTGCCAAGACACCCATTCCAAGTCGTCGCACAAACCGGGTGCCACACACCCGTGCATGCCTTAACCGTCTGTTGGGTGCCACACACCTGTGCACACCCCCACCCAACCACTAGGTGCTCCTGCCCGCACCTTCACCCAAAAACGCGCCCTCACCGTGCAACTGTGCCCAAGAATGGGCGCATCTCAACTTGCGCCTTCCTCCTTAGATCTGCGCACTAGAACTGCGCCTAACTCCTTAGAGAGAAGTTTTTTGAGCGTTGGATTGATGATAGAATGAGCTCCACGCTCACCCAATATATACCAAGTGTATGGCGTAGTCCTGGCTACCCAGCCGACTCGCCCAAAGCCCCTACTCCATCGCAAACTCACCCAAACGCACCGTTGGCTCCACGCAAGTGTTGGTTGGCCTCCATAACATTTGTCACCATGCCACCACGCATATATATGCTTTCCCTCCCCTTCTATCATGCGCATAATACATCGCACATCCAAGAGAGAGCTCGCCCATCACATAACCGCAGTCGTTCAGCTCAACTGAACCACACGTTCAAGCCTACCCGCGTGCACGCACTGTCCACCAACGCACCCAAGAACTGTAGGTCGTTAAATCCTCCTCCACCTGAAATGGTTGTCGTCCTCGACAACATACCATCCTGGTAGCCATCCACCAAGATCAACATCAATGTCTGTCTCATCCTTGGTCCATGATGTAAACTCCTCCCATATACTGCAAACATCCATGCAACATATGTAGAACTCCATTTCCACCATGTGTCGTCCTCATCCTGTGAACTGTCCTCCTCGTCTGCCTGATGCCAACATCTCTTCGTGCACTTCCTGACCCCATGTCTGAACTAGTTGGGTAGCTAATCCAACTGTCATGCTCAAGCCATGAGAGTGAACATACTTATGCCTTCACCAGTCTATCTCGGATTCTGCCACATCCCGGACTCACCAAGAATCTCACCACCATGTTTAGATCCATGGAAAGTCCATCCCATCTGCAACATGTCATGATGCTTGATGCCAAGCCATCCCTGCACCATCTGCCATACCTACTCAACCTATTTTAAGGACTCACTTCCATGAGCAGCTAACAATGAGCCCCATCTTCTTGTCATCTAAGAAAATGTGGAGGGAGTAGAGCCTGAAGGCTCACCCTCACTAATCATCTCAATCCATCTGTCAGGATCTTCTATCTCCATCCTCTATAGATAAGTGACCCGATCCTCCTTTCGGACATTCGGACTCACATATGCCTCCTCATCATCATCATCATCCTTGACCACTTCTAGCCTTATGACAAATCTAAGATACTATCTGAAAGAGTCTTGATGACCAATGACTATTCGGTAAGCTTTGTCTCAACCATGGACAATCGCTTACTCATGTCTTCCATCCACTTCTCGTCCTCCATTTGCATCACTGCCAACTTACAATCAGGCCTTGTCACTCCAACCAATGGGTACATCTTCCCTTCCATCGTAAATGTACAGCTTCCTCAAATGTGGAACAATCATAGCATCGAATTGTTTCATGAATTCCATCCCCAGCACAGCCTCATAGTCATCAATTTGCACAATAGTGAAGTCGACGTTCCCTGTCCACTCACCAAGTGTTGTGTCGACCTTTTTAGCTATACCAAGAACATTATCAAGAGGAGAATTGACTGTCTTCATCTGTGCCTTCACCGGTACAAATTTCAGCCCAATTCTTCTCACAGTATCTTCTCCCATGAAGTTGTGAGAGGCCCCACTATCAACCATAGTGAGTATATCAACACCTCCAACCTTCATCTGAACATACTCCAAACTATTCCTCTCAGGATCCCTCCGAGATACCACCTTTGTAGCAGCAGGAGCACCAACTATCTGCATCATCCCCATAGAAGCTTCTTCATTCTTCGTATTAGACTATGCAATCGCAGCCACTTCGGTCTAGAAGGACAGTTCTTCACCGTATGTGATCCAGCACATATCCAACACTTCAAGGCTTTCTTCGTCTTCAAACTATCATTCGATTTCGAAGCATCATCCTTCTTCTTCTCTTTCGGCTTGTGAGACTTCTTCTTCCTATCATCAGAAGTGTCATCATAATGCTCCACCAACCTGTCCACAGTAGTAAAAGCCTCCTCAAGTGTTCTAATCCTCTGCCTCTTCACATCATTGCATGCCCAAGGCATCAACCCAATAATGAAATTGAACACCTTGTCTCTCTTCGCCATGTCAGGAAGTTACAGAACCGCTCTTGCAAACTCCCGCTGATATGTCTGAAGGTTCCTGGTCTACTTTATGAGCTTAATTTTCATCCTTGCTTCCCACGTTTCATCCTGAGGACTAAAATGGGTCTGCAAAGCTTTCTTCATCTCATCCCATGAAGTAATTTCACCAGAACTACCATTGGCAATCTGATCCATTCTCCTTCGCCACCACATCTTAGCATCTTTCGTTAAGAACTGAGCAGCTACCTTGACCTTCGTCTCATCATCAGATAGACCCCATCATTCCGAGTACTACTCCATGTCCCATAGAAAGTGGCCAAGAGTCTTTTCACTCCTTGTACCATCGTAAGATTCCCGTTCCTTGACTTTCACATGAGGCACTCCTCCACCTGAGTTATGCCTCATGGCCTTCTTCAACACCGTGATCTCATCTTTGGCTTCGTTAAGAGATTTTCGTAAGCCCACGATCTTTGCAAGACCTTGGTCTATTGCCTCTTCAACCTCCTTGACCGTTACTTCAAGTTGTGTACACATAAGATCAGTGTACTCGTGTTGAGTCTGGAGTTCATTGAGCTCTTCCCTCATCTTTGAATTGGCCTCTTAATCCCTATCGATCAAGTCCATCTTCTTATTCCAGGAAGCTTCCAATTCCTCCATTTTCTCCAACACTTTTTCCATAAGTGCTATAGTAGCATCTGGCACACCGTGACTAGACCCAACTTGAGATTCAGTTGCCATTTCTAACAGCCTCCTTCTTCTTTGTGATCTAGTTTCGACCATCCAATAGCTTCACCAAGATGCTTGCAACCTGAACCAGCTCTTGTTCCACTTGTATGTGAAGTAGCTTCCTTCACCTGCAAGTACCTGCTTCACTGTCTTCAACTATCAAGCTTCTTCAACCCTGAATCAACTTCAATATCTGCACTTCATCATGAGCAACCGTGCGCTAATACCACCTGTCACGCCCCCAAGCGGCTGTAGTCTTTCAGCCGCTCTTAGCGAGGTGCAGCACCACCGAACACTTTCTTTTCACCAATACTTACATTCGTGGACTACGCCTAACCACTTACTCCTACTTCGTTTGTGTTTCGCAACCAAGTATTATTAATATTTCCTTTATACCAATGAACACCCATACACATTCATTATCATCAGCAATTATAAATGAAGAACACAATTGCACAGTATAAAGGGAGGGGCAACTCCCTGAACAATGAGTCTGCCCGATAATATATTACACAATCTTTTACAAGTTACAAGCTTTACAAGTATACTTGGAAACTCCAAGTTTCATACTTAGCCAAATTTACAATCCAAGGAAAAACTCAGTTGCCTAGCTCGTCGGCACCTCTCCACGGTCGCCGCACGACTCACCAACGTTTCGTTCACCTTCTCGCACGATCGTGTTGTTTGCCCAACTCGGGCGCACCTCCAAGTCACCACACACAGGCATCTCTGCCCAAGACACACCTCCGTTCATAATCTCAACACTTCACCAAGTCACCATGCACACTTGCACGCCGGGCGGGCGCTCACCCAAGTCGCCACGACCCCCACGCCAAGTCATCGCCACAAATGCCTTAAGGTGCCACACACCCGTGCACGCCCTCACCCAACCACCGGGTGCTCCTGCCCGCACCTTCACCCACAAACGCATCCTCACCATGCAACGAGCCCAAGAATGGGCGCATCTCAATCTGCACCTTCCTCCTTAGATTTGCGCACTAGAACTCCGCCTAACTCCTTAGAGCGAAGTTGTTTGAGCGTTGGATTGATGATAGAATGAGCTCCATGCTCACCCAATATATACCAAGTGTAGGGCGTAGTCCTGGCTGCCCAGCCGACTCACCCAAAGCCCCTACTCCATCGCAAACTCACCCAAACGCACCGTCGACTCCACACAAGTGTTGGTCGGCCTCCATAACGTTTGTCACTATGCCACCATGCATATATATGCTCGCCCTCCCCTTCTATCATGCGTATAATACATTGCACATCTAAGAGAGAGCTCGCCCATCACATAACCACAGTCGTTCAGCTAAACCGAATCACACGTTCAAGCCTACCCGCACGCATGCACTGTCCACCCGCATGCCCAGGAACTGTGGGTCATTACAGGTCAACCTCCATACAAGTTACACCACGCTCTCATGTGTATAAACAAGCTTGCCCCCTCCTCATATGCGCATAATATCATCGCATACTCAAGTCATGAGCTCGCCCTCAACACAACCGCAATCGTTTAGCTCAACCGCTCATCCGTTCAAGCCTACCCGCACACACGTTCTGTCCACCCATGCACCCAGGAACTGCAGGTCGTTACATCCTCCTCCACCTGAAATTGTTGTCGTGCTCGACAACGTACCATTCTGGTAGCCATCCACCAAGATCAACAACAATATCTGTCTCAACCATGATGTCAACTCATCCACATACTGCAAACATCTCTATAACATATGTAGAACCACCGTCTCCATCATGTCTCGTCCCGGAAACCATATGTCACCAAGATCACCATACCAAGGTATACACCTCATCGGTATGCTATACATCGGAAATCATCTCAATCCATGATCATCGAACACCTTGTCGCAATCTCCACATACTGCTACCCATCGTGGAAGGGTGGCCCCTCCATCCAAGCTACATGTCACTGCAACATCGCGTGTCGACCTCATCATGTGTCATCCTCGTGCGAACTTCTGCCATGATACTCCAACAAAATGCTAACACATCTCTGCACATTGTCGACCCCCATGTCTGAACTAGTTGGGTAGCTAATCCAACTGTCACGCTCAAACCATGAGAATGCACATCCTCATGCCACCATCTGTTGTTTCTCAAAACATCCTGTCACATCTTCAACTCGATCAAGAATCCATCTCCATATAAGTGTACGCCATGCTTAGGTCCATGAAGTAGCCCTAATCTCATCTACAACATGTTGTCCATGATATCTGGTACTAATGTGCTGCATGAAGTTAGGCACATCTACCCCAACATCATCATCCATATGTGTGCCTCCTCAATATGAAGAGTCCATCTCATCAAACTCCGTCTCTCGATGTGCCACATCCAGGTCCATGAAGCAACCTTCATGATATCTGCAATGTGCCATCCCTCAAGTCTGCCATAGAAACAAGTATACACCTGTCTCATCCATGTTCTGCCCATGATCATAGATCAATCAATTCCCATGTGTCAAGTGGTTAAGTCTCGGCTCAACCCATGCCCAAGTGTTGCCACCAAGGCATCATCATCGTTGTAACTCCATCACTCCAAAGTGTCTCATATCGATCCTCCACATCAAGTCACTCTTTGAAGCCATTCCCATACATGTACTTGAAAGTATGCACCCCATCCTGCATCAAAGTCTCTGACCCCAGCTCCTCAATGCATCAGATCCTCCAAGTCCACCATATATGAAGTCCCTAAAAGTCACAACAATCTCATGTCATCATGAGCTCCATGAGTCATCTCCAACCAACATCTCAGCAATCATACAAGTCATGGCCCAAAGGTCTCTGCAAGATGCCTCAGCTCTCCATGTAGTAGGAATGCTCCATAGTCTGCTCACAACTCCATCCAAGTCCATGGCCTTCTTGTACAAGAGTGCACAACCTCTCCATCGACTCATAAGTGAAACATCTCCATGTCACACTAGCAAATCCACCTGCACAACATCCCTGCCTTGGCACTCCTCCTTGGATGCCCATAAGTGACTTCTCTACAAGTGCTCCTGCATAATGTCCCTGCATAAGACTGCCATGCTCCATGTTTCCAACCTGATGTCCACGACTAAGTTGCGCATGTAGTCCAACCAAGTAGACCCATCACAACAATCGGTCATCCTCATCAAAGTCCGCAATCTTCGGTCTAGTGAACTCGGTCACCCAACCATATCATCATCATCACGAGTCCCTTCCATCATAGCTCCCCCACTAAAGGTTCCACCAAGACTTGCTCTTGGTCTCAGCCATGAGAAGTCCACCCAAGTATTATCGTACCTCAAGTGTGTGCCCTTTAATCTGTCCATGAGTCATGCCGGCCACTTAGCCAATTCTCCATGTGGCTAAAGCATGATCCAATCCTACACAACAATCATCATGTTCCTCCCTTGTCACGGGCCTTTGTACCTTCTACCATAAGGTCACAAACAACCCCAACAAGTCCTGCAACAGTAAAAAATCCTTGCTTCTCCATACAAGGTCTCATCATAGTCATCCATGGTAAGATCCTCCCTAGCATCGGCAAACTGATTTTTCCCTTCCCTACATACGATCCATCTACCAAATGCTCGAATGAAACACAAGTATCAATACTTACTTCATCATCATCATCATCATGAGGCTCCTCCATGGGAGTATCCTCATCTATCCATGTCTGCAAACTGCACGATCCTGGTCCAACTTGATCAATCTCAAGTTCATCCTCCATCATTGTCACATCTGCAACATCCTCAATCATCCCGGCTTCCTCTTCCTTGTCAGCACAATCTGCAACTTCATCTTGCTCCATTGTCCAACTAAGTTGAAGAAGTTCGTCTTCAACATTTCTTTCCAAGACTTGAAGTTCCTTTCAAATCTGGGGATTCTCTTCTTTCATCCGCTTCAACCTGTATAAGGTAAGCAAGAGCTTCCCTTCGCATTCTTCCAAACATGCCATGCCTTGTCGTTCAGCTTGGCCCAAGCACAAATCTTCACCTCTGCTAAACCTGTTTCACCATTCACCTGAATCACCCTGATATTCCACCTATCACTTGCAAAACTTGAGCTTCCTGCCAAGTCTTCGGTCTTCGTAGAATCAGTTCCTTGATTCAGTTCACCAAGTTTCTTACAAAACTTGGACCAGCTCTGATACCACCTGTCACGCCCCTACACCTACGGTAGTCTTTCAACCGCTTATAGCGAGGTGCGGCACCACCGAACACTTTCTTTTCACCAATACTCATGTTCGTGGACTACGCCTAACCAATTACTCCTACTTAGTTTGTGTTTCACAACCAAGTATTATTAATGTGTTCCTTTATACAAGTGAAAGCCCATAACATTCACATAACAACATTATACAATAGAAATGCACAACAGTATAAGGGGAGGGGCAACTCCTTGTAATATGAGTCTGCCCGAATCAATATATTATACAATCTTCACTTTTTACAAAGTACAAATTAAATCTTGGGAAACCCCAAATTTACACTTAGCTAATTTTCACAACTTCGGCAAACACGGTTACCCAGCTCGTCGGCACCTCCGCACGGTCGCCGCACGACTCACCAACCCTTCGTTCACCTCGTCACATGATCGTGTTGTTTGCCCAACTCGGGCGCGCCTCCAAGTTGCCACACACGGGCGCCTCTACCCGAGACACACCTCCGTTCACAATCTCAACACACCACCAAGTCTCCTTGCAGACTTGCACGATGGGCAGGCGCTCACCCGAGTCACCCAAGAACCCGTGCCAAGTCGTCGCACAAACCGGGTGCCCACCAACGTTTCATCGTCGGGCACTCCGTCGCATAAACTGGGCACCACACACCCATGCACGCCCTCACCCAACCACCAAGCGCTCCCGCCTGCACCCTTCACCCAAAACCAAGTCAAGCATTCCTTCTTCATGCGGGTTAGCCCAAGAATGGGCGCATCCAAATCTGCGCCTTTCTCCTTAGCTTTTGCGCCCTTATAACTGCACCTTAACTCCTTGTTGAGCGAATGAGTGATCAAATGATTGATCGATGGAATGAGCTCCACGCTCTCCCAATATATATCTAGCATAGGGCGAAGTCTAGCTGCCCAGCCGACTCACCCACGCTCCACAGGCCATCGCAAAGTCATGTCGGCTCCCTCACAATCATAGGTCGGCCTCCATACAAGTTACACCACGCTCTCATGCATATAAACAAGCTTGCCCCCTCCTCATATGCGCATAATATCATCGTGTACTCAAGTCGTGAGCTCGCCCTCAACACAACCGCAGTCGTTCAGCTTAACCGCTCGTCCGTACAAGCCTACCCGCACGCACGTTCTGTCCACCCGCGCACCCAAGAACTGCAGGTCGTTACACCTACACTCTCACAACTTCTCTCTCTCCGTTGGTCTCTTACTCTTTTTCTCCCCTTCTCTAACTCTGACCCTTTGTTTCTCTTTCTCTAACTCTCTTTCCCTACCTCTCAATTTCTCTCTTATGTTCTCGCTCCCATGCTTTCTTTGTCTCCACCTCAATCCATCTCTCTCCTAACTCTCACTCTTGCACTAACTCTATCTCTCTTTAACACACTCTCTCTATCTTTCTCTACCATCCCATAAATCTGATGCTCTCGTAACTCCTCTCTCTCTCACCTTTCGCCCCTTCTCTTTTCCTCTCCTTTTACCTCCTCTTTGCTTTATTTTAAAATTAAATTAAAAAAAATTCAAGTATATATTTTTTTGTAGTTACAATAAATATAATCTTAAATATTTATCTTTTCTCAGAACATAGTCACCCTCATTGCAAAAGTAGAAACAACAAACCTTAAGAGAAAAAATGTTTCAAACACGTGAGCTTATATTTAGATTTATAGTTCCGACACTTGCGCTAATAGGCTTTGATACATTTCACAAATCCATAGCTTCACCCCCTTGTAATTAGAGAAATGAAAACATAATGTGCAGAAATTAAGAAGAAAGATATTGGAAAGGCAAAGGAAGGGCATTATGTCGAGCTTCCAACAATATTCTCCGGCCTCGGTTCTTTCATTGTTAATATGTCAAAAACCATTACCGTGATAAAAATATGTAGAAAATTTAAATAAAAGAATATATAAATATTAATTGAAGTTTTTACAAAACAATACTAATTTTTTTTAATAAAGAATTAAAATATAATTTTATAACATTTAATAAAAAATCAATTATAAGATTTTGAATTAAAAATGAGAGAATATAAAATATTACCGAAATTAAAAAATAAAAATAAAAATAAAATATAATTTTTTTATTATCATGAAAACATGATAATAAATATGATAACTAAAAACACTAACCTAAAAGCAATCAAAAAATTACTTACTAACCTTTTGAAAAGAAAAACCTTGAATTTCTGAATATAATATGCAAAAATTTCAAACATTCCAGCTAAACGTTTTAACACATTAATCTTTAAAACGTTTTAACACATTAATCTTTAATGAGCGGCTAGGCGTACCATTTCGAATTGGGGTTTGATAATTTCCATTCTTTAAATAATATTTTTTAATGGATGGTTCAGACTTTGTAAGGTCCGAATATTCTTCGTGGTACTCCATATCTGGGGGATGAAATTAATGAGTTATTAATAATTTTTCAAGCTCTTCACCTGTGCCATGTCCTTCGCATTGGCAATCCGTTCCTGACTCTCCTCCGTAATCTAGAAAATTATCGCTTGTTATTTCAGCTCAGCTAATGACACCCCCTTGCAAATAAAACCTATCGTTCTTCATATATCGTTTCAATCCTAACTATCGTGAACCGTCCCAAGTTCCCAACCATATAACTAGGGTCGACCATAATTATTAGCAACTAACGATGTTTCTCAAGCACGCGAGGAAATAAAATTATTATGCTTGGGGATAAAGTTACGCTGGGTTTTGAGAGCCTAAAACTACGAAAGCAACAAAGCACAAAAGTGAATAAAAATATAGGCATAACCAGATCCTGCACAGGTTGCTCTGGTTTTCCACAGCTAAGGAGGCTTGAACCAAGGACCTTAACCCCAGCCAGAACCATGACAAGGACTGGGATGAAAATACTTTTAAATTTTTACACGGAAAGCTATTATTGGAAAATCAGTGTGTCAGCAAGCCAAGGAATACCACTGTCAATACATGGTCGTACGCTTGGGGAGAAATTGGTGTCGTCGAAATTCTGTTCAACATTCTTTTTCAGTAATGAAAAACTGAGTACCTTTTGTTATACGGAACCTAATTTCTGTTCAGTGGATATTTTTTATTTCGATTATAATACAGAAAGATACGAACAATATAAAAACAAGTCTCATCACCATTTTCAACTTTAATACTTAGAATTAATTTACAAGAGTCCTACCCGTATCCCACTACCCCTCCTCCAACTGATAGGATTTTTCTGTCAATTCACCCTTGTTATATGGTTGTTTCCACTTCCTCCAACGAATAGTTTCTTCTGTGGCCACTCATCCTTATTATATGATTGTTAATTATTTCTAAACAAGTTACCCTTTGAGTTCGTAGCATTTTCCAGATCAAGAAGATTCGGTTCCATAAATTTATTGGGGCCTATTAGAGTTGTCTCTCTCAGAAGATATAGTCCTATATTTGTCTCATCAATGGTCATATGGGTGGTAATGTAGTGGGTAACATTATTTTACCGACTGGTGTCAATGATATAGTTATTTTTGTTTATGATGATAAGCCAACAAGCATAATACCTTATGCACTGAGTTAACAATAATATTAGGCTTGACTATATGACAAGGTACTTGATAGTGAGAAGCAAAAGGAAATAGACAAGGATAAAGAAAAGGAATTCAGACTTATTTGGTCTGGGTGGAGTTGTTTCAAATCCACTTTGGTCGTTAGATGGTTCTTTAGAATCTAGTAAAGTTCTTTTTGAAGAGAGAAGTTCAGGATTTAAGTACTCGGTAACCTACTATTATATTGTCACTAAGTCACTATAAGAAATGGGGACCTCATGGAGAAAGGAACAATGGTTTTTTGTAAAATGCTTGGATGAAATATTTATTATCAAGAAAGTCACCGTAATAGAATTGGAGTCTTTTATGAAGTTTTCCTCAGAATATTTCAAATATTTGTCTGACTCATTAAGTTTTGGAAGTTCCAGATGTTTGGCAAATATCCTTGGTATTTATTTGGTTGGATACTCATATTGTTTATTTTATATTTGACAATTACCTTTTGCAGACTCTTAGAAAGTTTACTAGGCTTTGTCGCCTTCATTGTGCGTGTGCATGTTACTTAATGTGCTTATATTTCAGGTCACTATAAAGAATGAAAAAGGTGGAAAAGAGATTGGGATGGAACTGATGGTAATGGAAAATCTATTGTTTGGAAGAAAATGTAACACAAGTTATGGCCTCAAAGGTTTCAGTCGCTCCTGTGACAATGCAGATTCATCAAGCAAGAACAAAGTTTTTATGGACCAGAATCTCTTAGTGACCATTCCAACTATGGAAATATTTCTTGGGAATAAAGCCCAGTGCCTTTTAGAGAGAGAAGTCTCGAATGATACTTCATTTCTCACGGTAAATGTAGTTTTCATTTTTCTTAATCAACCATAATTGTAATGTTAATTTCAAATTTTTGTTGAGCTAGTCAGTTATCATGATTGTGTGCAATGTGTGTTTGTAGTCAATTAATGTCATGGATTATTCATTACTTGTTGGAATTGATGAAGAGCATTGTGAGTTGGTTTTAGGTAATAATAGACTCATATAATGCTATGTTTTGGTAACAATACACTAATACAATCGCTTTGAAATATATTTTCTCATATTTGATTTTCGATTTTCGGTAACATTATCAATAATTTCAATTGCTTGGGTCAAAGCATCTATCTATCAATGTTTTAGAGATGAATACACTAGTTTTTTTTTCCTTTCAAATTTCAATACGTGAAGTTCATTTTACATTGGTGATAAAGCAAACAATTCTTGCTATGATGTTTCTTATGCAACAAAATTCCCTAATGATGATATTGTAATGATTGCGACGATATTACATTTGGAAAACTGAGCATTATTTACCGGAGTTATATGCTCTTGATATTTCACTTTGATGATAGGAGCAAGCAGCAAGTATTGGTAGTCAAAGATTTCATTCTTTGTGACCTTCATTTAAATGAATAGGTCAGGGGTTACTCTATTTGAATGGTTTGGAGGAGTTCATTTTAAGTTACTCATGTGGATCTAGCTATCTGCTGAAGTAAGATGTGCCCATCTTTTTCTTTTCCATTTTAATTATTTTGATAATATCTTCTAGTTGAATATTGTCTTTCATTTGCTAGTTCGATACCCTTAAATGCTTTAATACTAAACTTGTTTTATGCAATGAATACATAATTCTGGTTGATTTTAAAATGCCTCCTTGACTTATTTTTTCCAACCAGCTAAAGTTAGTGTATTAACACCTTTTTTTTCTGAACTCAAAAGGTTTCTAAATTCATTATTGCAGGTGATACAATTTTGTTTGTCCTTGATGAGAAAAATCAAGACATTTTCTTTGATGTTTCTATCCTTTTAATGGTTGGTACATTGTACGTAAGTTTTAATTTTTTATTATGGGATTTTGGTCTTTATGCTCACTTTCATGTCCATGTTTCATTGTGATGTGGTAGAACTATGCATGTTTGTCAGTTAGAGAAAATGGTTATCAAGAAACAATGTGAGCTTTAAACATGTTGCTCCATTAATGGGAACATCTCCTGTCACAATTCATTAGATTTGTGGTGCTATAGATAGTCTGCAATTGACCAATCCCAACATTGACAAATGTCACTTTATTGTACTATGGATGCCATCTCTATTTAGTGTAATTAAACATGTTCAAATTAGTAGATTTCATTGCTAGGTTATCTTTTTGCTTATCATCTTTATTTTGCCCACTCTAATCGTATTCTCTATGGATCTTTTTGTTGTTCCCCTAGTATAAAGGTAGAGAGGGGATGAAGTAGAGAGTTATTTCCTTGTGTCCATGCAATTGCGTCTTTGGATGCGCATTCTTGGTGTGGATTTAGAAGTGTTTGAATGCATGTTGGATATTTAATTGTTGTAATCGATATTAGCCAAATTTTGTGCTCACAATTTTAACATTTAGTAGTGGTTACATTTCATGATCATTGCTACTGATCATTGCATTTTGATATCTTGAATTAATTAATAACGAGAATCACTCTCAATTAATTTTCTAGACCCCATATCCAGTAGGATTCAAGCATGTAGCTCATTATTCATAGTTGCATCATATATACTCATTGTTTTTTACTTTATGGCATGCAAATTAGTCTTTTAGAGGCAAATCTTTATATAGTCATAACAAATTTACATGATTCACAAGGTAAGAAATCAATATTTGGTGTAGTAGCATATTTTAGGTTTGATAATTATAGGTCATTTAGGCTATACATGTCTTCCAAGGTTTACTTCTAATTGAGTATTCCACTTAACATATTCTATATCGATAACATTACTATTTTTCCCTCCACCCATTTTTCATAACTTCTAAAACCATTAGGTAGGGACTTGCAACTTTGATGTTATTTTTCTTTTTTTGTAAAAGATTTGTGAAGGCTTTACAAAGTTTTATAATTTATTGAAACTTGTAGAATTTACAATTTATAAAGTTTCAAGGTCTAGTTTTTTAAAGTTTGATTCTTTAAAGGGTGCTAGCTCAATGAAAGAGCACCTGCTTTACAAGTAGGTTGGTGGTTCAATTCCATCATGCTATGATATTCATGTGGAATGACAACGATCAATTTTCTGTGACATAGGTTGATGCAGGAGCACGACGATTCCTCAATCAAAATGGAATTTTGACTACTTCTAGAAGACAAAACGAGTTTCTAGAAAGCGCAACTGTCAAAAGATGAGGTGATTTTTTAGTTTGTTGGCTCTAAATGTTATTTAGTGGGTGTAAGTTGAAAGAATCGTGGATCTGAAATGAACCACAATTCTGTAATTATTTTTTATAAATTGTAGCCGTGTGTTTGTAAAGGGGCGGCCATTTGAATGGAGATCAGGTCGTCATGGCGCCACTACAATGTAAGCCTCACAAAATGATTAAGTGGGGCTTCGATTGTGAAATATAAATTATATTCCCTGTGTAACTGCGTGGAGTTAATACATATTTGTTTTGTATGTAATTGGTGATTGAATTAATTTTTGTGTTCTTTGGGGATGATTAGAATAGCGAGCATGAATCATCAATAAAATGATCTATCGTTGATCACAAGATGGATCACTAATGACCAAAATGCATATTGATTTCAGGATGCAGATTTGCTACATCATAGGTTCTTTTTACCATCACCAATGAGTTTATTGGTGACATTTTTCAACCCTCACCAAAATATGAAATGGTGACAATCAATGAACGCCACCATATATATGCATCAACAGTGACGTCCACAAATGGTTCATCACCATAAATTGTTGTTTCTCATATGAAATTGTGATGGTCAACAGACGTCACCATATATATGCATGAATAGTGACGAACATGAAAGGTCCATCACAATAAATCGTTGTTGTTCATATGAAATGGTGATGGTCACTATCGATCATTATAATCATTATTCGTAGCGAACCTTGAATGCCACTACAACACCTATACTTTTGGTGACACCACCTTTGGTGACGTTTAATTTTTTGGCGATGGAGGCAAAGGTCCATCACCATTGGTCATATAAAATAGTGTCTATCACTATCCATCATTATAGATCATTATTGGTGACATACCTTGAATGTCACCACAACACCTATACTTTTGGCGACGCCACTTTTGGTGATGTTCATTTTTTGGTGACGGAGGCTCTTTTGACTGTCACCAATGAGCTTATGGTCAAATTTTTCAACTCTCACCAATGTCCCTTTTCGTTGTAGTGCCTCTCTCTCTCTCTCTCTCTCTCTCTCTCTCTCTCTCTGTGTGTGTGTGTGTGTGTGTGTGTATATATATATATATATATATATATATATATATATATCTTTCTCTCTCCATCTTCATCGACCCCCACCCCCCTATCTCTCACTCCCTACCCTTCCCTTCTATCTCTCTATTTGTCCCATTTCATCCTACTCTATCTTCCCCACCTCTCTCCCTACCTCCCTCTTTTTCACCCCCTCACACTCCCTCTCCGCCACGCCCCATCTATTGTTCACTCACCCTCGCGGTCTCCCGTTCTCTACTTTCCCTCTCACCCTCCATTCCTCCATCTATTCCTCCCCCACTCTCTCCCCCCCTTCCAATCCCTCTACCTCTCTCTCCCTCTCCTTCTCTCCCACTCCCTGTATCAATATCTCTCTCTTCCTTCTTCTCCTTCTCTCTCCTTACCTTCCCCTCTCTGGCTTTTTCCACCCCCTCTCTCTCTCCCTCTTCTACACTTCCTCCCTCCCATTCTCTCTCCCATTCTCTCTCTTACTCCCCTCCAACTCCTACACTCTCACAACTTCTCTCTCTCCGTTGGTCTCTTACTCTATTTCTCCCCTTCTCTAACTTTGACACTTTGTTTCTATTTCTCTAACTCTCTTTCCCTACCTCTCAATTTCTCTCTCATGTTCTCGCTCCCATGCTTTCTTTGTCTCCCCCTCAGTCCATCTCTCTCCTAACTCTCACTCTTTCACTAACTCTATCTCTCTTTAAGACTCACTCTCTTTATCTTTCTCTATGATCCCCTAAATCTGCTGCTCTCATAACTCGTCTCTTTCTCACCTTTCGCCCCTTATCTTTTCCTCTCCTTTTACCTCCTCTTTCTTTTATTTTAAAATTAAATTACAAAAAATTCAAATATATATATTTTTGTAGTTACAATAAATATAATCATAAATATTTTTCTTTTCTCAAAATATAGTCACCCTCATTGCAAAAGTAGAAACAACAAACCTTAAGAGAAAAAATGTTTCAAACACGTGAGCTTATATTTAGATTTATAGTTCCGACACTTGCGCTAATAAGCTTTGATACATTTCACAAATCCATAGCTTCACCCCCCTTGTACTTAGAGAAATGAAAACATAATGTGGAGAAATTAAGAAGAAAGATATTGGAAAGGCAAAGGACGGGCATTATGTCGAGCTTCCAACAATGTTTTCCGGCCTCGGTTTTTTCATTGTTAATATGTGAAAAACCATTAACCACATAAAAATATGTGGAAAATTTAAATCAAAATATATATAAATATTAATTAAAGTTTTTACAAAACAATACTATTTTTTTGAATAAAAAATGAAAATATAGTTTTATAACATTTAATAAAAAGATCAATTATAAGATTTTGGATTAAAAATGAGAGAATATAAAATATTACTGAAATTAAAAAATAAAAATGAAAAATTTAATTTTTTTTTATCATGAAAACATCATAATAAATATGATAACTAAAAACACTAACCTAAAAGCAATCAAAAAATTACTTACTAACCTTTTGAAAAGAAAATCCTTGAATTTCTGAATAGAATATGCAAAAAGTTCAAACATTCCAACTAAACATTTTAACACATTAATCTTTAATGAGCGGCTAGGTGTACCATTTCGAAATGGGGTTTGATAGTTTCCATTCTTTAAATAATTTTTTTAATGGATGGTTCAGACTTAGTAAGGTCCGAATATTCTTCGTGGTACTCCATATCTGGGGGATGAAATTAATGAGTTATTAATAATTTTTCAAGCTCTTCACCTGTGCCATGTCCTTCGCATTGGGCAATCCGTTCCTGACTCTCCTCCGTAATCTAGAAAAGTATCACTTGTTATTTCGTCTCAGCTAATGACACCCCCTTGCAAATAGGTTTAACCATCATAACTATCGTTCTTCATTTATCGTTTCAATCCGCACTATCGTGAACCGTCCCAACCATATAACTAAGGTCGACCATAATTATTAGCAACTAATGATGTTTCTCAAGCACGCGAGGAAATAAAATTATTATGCTTCGGTATAAAGTTACGCTGGGTTTTGAGAGCCTAAACCTAACAAAGCAACAAAGCACGAAAGTGAATAAAAATATAGGCATAACCAGATCCTGTACAGGTTGCTCTGGTTTTCCACAGCTAAAGAGGCTTGAACCAAGGACCTTAACCCCAGCCAGAACCATGACAAGGACTTGGATGAAAATACTTTTAAATTTTTACACGGAAAGCTATTATTGGAAAATCATAGTGTGTCAGCAAGCCAAGGAATACCATTGTCAAAACATGGTCGTACGCTTGGGGAGAAATCGGTTTCGTCGAAATTCTGTTCAACATTCCTTTTCGGTAATGAAAAACTGAGTACCTTTCGTTATACGGAACCTAATTTCTGTTCAGTGGATATTTTTTATTTCGATTATAATACAGAAAGATACGAACAATATAAAAATAAGTCTCATCACCATTTTCAACTTTAATATTTAGAATTAATTTACAATAGTCCTACCCGTATCCCACTACCCGTCCTCCAACTGATAGGATTTTTCTGTCAATTCACCCTTGTTATATGGTTGTTTCCACTTCCTCCAACGGATAGTCTTTTTTGTGGCCACTCATCCTTATTATATGATTGTTAATTATTTCTAAACAAGTTACCGTTTGAGTTCGTAGCATTTTCTAGATCAAGAAGATTCGGTTCCATAACAGTTACCTTCTGCCACATTTGAATTTGGGTTATTCGAGAGTCAATTTAGATCGCAACGTTTAAAAAATACCAGATATAATAGTAAAAATCTAAGAATTAAAATGCATTTACAGCGCCGAAAATTTACCTACCTGCTTGTTAATTATCAGTAAGCAAGTTATTTGTAAGCAAGTCACCATTTGATTTCGTGTAATTTTCTAAATAAAGAAGATTCGATTCTGCCAACTCACCTTTGTTATATGGTGGCCCTTGTTATATGGTGGCTAATTATTGTTACCGTTTGATTTCGTGTCATTTCTAAATAAACAAGATTCGATTTCGTAACTCGTCCTTGTTATAAGCTAATCTACATGGTTGTTAATTACTTCTAACCAAGTAACGGGTTAGGTTCGTGTCAATTTTTAAGCGAACAAGATTCAGTAAGGGTCAACTTCTCTCACATTTGAATTTGCTTTATTCTAGAGTTAATTTCTTCAATAATTTTAGTTATAATATAAAAGTAAAAATCCATTTAATGAGAGTATAAGAAATTTAAAATAAAAAAGTGTAATTCTAAATAAAAATTTTAAGATGGGATGAAAACTAGTAATTGTTTTAAAGGTGTAGAAAGAGGTTATTAAATTGGAATTATTGAATTAGAAAAATTATACTTTGGTTTGAAATAATAATTGTTGTATTAGATTTAGGTAGTTTACATTTGACATCATTCGGAAATCATTTACCTATATCTTATCTTTTCACCGTTATTTAATAGTAAACCAAAAAACATAATCCATAACCCAAAAACAAAAAAATCAAATTAAATATTTTTAATATTCAACTAAAAAAATCTAGCTCATAACTCATTTTTTTTAATCCCAATTAAATATTTTTGGAAGATCTTTGCCACAAATCAAAGAGTGCTTTATAGTGGAGTTGGGATAGTTGGGATTTGAAAAACATTTAATTCATTGGAAATATATTTAATATTATAATAATAATTTTTATAGTTTAATTAAAATCAAATATAAAAACAAAGTATATCATTACAAATATTTTTTTCCCAATTTTTACTTAATATAATAAAATATTAAACCATAGAAGTAAGTTATATTCTGCCATAAAAACGTGTGATTAAAGAGGAGTATCAAGATGACTTTTCCACATTGTAAGCCATGGCTGACTTGGTCATTTTGTAGAAGCTAGTTGATCACTTCAGAGATCTCACAGTTCTGGTACTCTGCAGATTATCCATGAACACAATTTCTATTTTTTTTCCCTTTATGATGATGATGCTTGTGCTCATGATTCACACTCTTAATTTTCTCCATAGATCTTAAGATAGAGACCCCACAACATCTTTTTATTTACCTCTTAATATTCCTATTTTTAAAGATATTAATTTTAAATGATTTTAATAAAATAGTTACACCTATTTTAAAATCATGTATGAATATAACAACAATATCTAGCAATAATAACATAAAATATACCAAGCAATTATACATATTGAAATAATTATTTTTGCAACGTAAATATTATAATTGGTTGGTCAATGCTATGACAAAGTTGTTTTAAAAACATTTAATGAAATGAATAATTTTATCAATAATGTTTGTGTGAGTTTGTTGTGTTGTTGGTATATACAACAACAACCATTGAACATTTAATGAAATGATTGATTCTATTAATAATACGGATGTGTGAGTTGTTGTGTTGTTAGTAGATACAATAAGAACTATTGAAATTTTTAAATGAATGAGTTTTAAATTTAATAGTTATTCATGTGTCTGGTAGCCCTTGAGAAAATCTGAGCATTTTCAGCTTTTGGAAATAGAAAAAAAGAATTGTTGAAGGTCCTACCATAGATTGAAAATATTAAATGAAAAATATTATTTATATTTTCAAATTTTGATTTATGATGTAATCATGGTCATTATCTAAAGTTTTGGTATCACTTTGACAACTAGACAAGAAAATCATACAATAATATAATAGATTGAACTATTACTTTGTAATCAAATCAAATTAATTAATTATTGAAAATAAATTCAAAATTATTAATAATTAAGTTGATAGACATTTATATTTTTAATAGGGATTTCAAAATTATAAAAAAAATATAAAATGGACAAGAAAATCATACAATAATATAATAGTTTGAACTGTTACTTTGTAAATCAAATCAAATTAATTAATTATTGAAAATAAATTCAAAATTATTAATAATTAAGTTAATAGATATTTATAAGTTTTAATAGGGCTTTCAAAATTATAAAAAAAATATTAAATGGATGGTAGGGATTTAAACTCCATAGAATAATGTAGAATATTATTAATGGCATGCACAAATAAAAAGTGAGATTTACCTCTAAAATAATTATATATAATTTTTACTTTCAATTAAATAGATTAATTAAATAAAATGTCACATTAACAAGTGTTATGATTTTTTAGTTTTTTTGGGACATATTATAACAAAACCTATTTGCAAATATTGTAAAATGGAGGTGGATCTCCATGGTTAAGAATATTATTACATGTTTTCTTAAATGCATAATAATAATTGTTATTTAAAATTAATTTGTAATTTATACTTCAATGTTAAGCTCCACTCCCATAACTGCCGCCGAGTCGGCTCCCTTTACAGCTACCGATTTATTACAGAAACCAAATATGCCACCAATTCCGTTAACCATCTGCCGCCCATTCCAAAAATTATGGAAACCATCTGCTATTGATTAATCTCTTGTTGGGAGCTCCTGGAGTGGTCCATTACCCCTTCATGCAGTTCTTTACCATGTTCTATGGAACACTTGACACATAGCCAACATATGCTTGATGGAAGCTTGGCTATCAAAACTTCTGTTTGGTCCCCCAAGCTCACTAACTCAATCCCCTTCAGCTTTACACCATCAAGTTAGAGTGATAGAGCTTGGAAGTGCCACGCAGGTGATAGAAAAAATCTGCAGGTTTCCTTCGTTCCTTATTCTTTGCCCTGTTCCAGTGCATGCTGTGTTACAGAGGCTCCCGAGTTTTGCTTTGGTTTTGAAATCTCTATTATTGTAACGCCCTGCGGTTGTGCACGGGCGCGCGCACCCTCAAACCGTAAAATCGACTAAGTATAAACCGCCATCGTGTATGAGCGTGTGTATATGGAGAGGATTGCGATGTTTATATGCGATGCGCGGACAACACCCACACTCGGGCGAGCCGACATGGGAGGCGAGCAAGTATGGGCGCACATGTTGACATTTAGAAGGTCGGCTTAAAGTTAGGATGACGACCTTGGCAACGTATATATTAGAGTGGACTGCGGTTCATTTCATCAATCAACCATCGCTCTTCGCTCTACAACGCAAAGGAGGTGCGCATAAAGGCGAAGGCGCAGGTGACACTACCGAAAACTCGGGTATGAGCCCGCCGAGCCGGGCGTGATCTTTGGGTGTGCGCGGTGGTGTGGAGTGGTGCACATGGGCGCCCACCGCATGAAGGTTACGCAGGTTTGGGTTGTGGTTCGGGTAAGGGCCGTGCACGGGTGCGCCCACCCGCCCAACGCCGAATAGTGTAAATGTGATATTGTATTATTGTATTCTTGGTGGAGTCTTGGCAGACCCCCGTGCGCTCTTGCACGGGCGGGCGCCCTCCCTTTTATTGAACGCCGGTTGAGCACGGCTCCCGGTCATGTAAAATTCCGCATATATAATAAAATATCGTTTATTATTATTATTGCCGAGTTGTATTATTATCTTTATATTGTTGATGGTTTCCGCACATTAATAATATGAATTAATGTTTATTATGAATTATTGAAGGCGTAGTTCGTAAAGTTAACTAACGGTAAACAAGTTATTAACTTAGGCGGTGCCGCCCGCTCAATTAAACGAAAAAAGAATTGGGGGCATGACAGTTGGTATCAGAGCAAGGTTTGCTCGTGAAAGATTTGATGAAGCCTGATAGAGCAGGGTTGCTCATGACAGGTGAAGCTGATTCAGGGTTGAAGAAGCTTGATGAACAAGGAAGAGTTATGGAGAAATCATGGATGAACAGTCTGGGTTTCGTGGACTTGATGGTTCATGGCGAGACCATTCAAGCTCTAGTGGACACGGGGGCCACTCATAACTTCATGACGACACGGTTGGCAAAAGAGGTTGGACTGATGATCTTCCCATCGAATATGGAAGTCAAGGTAGTAAAATCTAGAGCTAAGGTGGCGGGTTTGGTACACGAAGTACCTGTGCAGATAAAAGACTGGAAAGGTCAGTTGGACTTCATGGTGATGGAGATGAATGACTTTGATATGATACTCGGACAAGATTTCTTGAAGGGCAACAAGGCTATTGTTGTCCCCTTCTGTGATGAGGTGGTGCTGGTTGGACAGTCACAAACTTGGACTTTGCTCACTCATAGGCAAAGGAAGGAAGTCAAGGTGCGGCATGTTTCGGCACTGAGTTTGGAGAAGGCTATGAAGGAGTCAGATATGGAGACATATGCGGTGATGTTCAAGGATGTCGAAGGTGATGGAGTGGGGACGTCTGTTCCAGCTGAGATATCTGATGTGCTTACCAAGTATGCAGATTTGATGCCTGATGAGCTTCCGAAGAAACTTCCACCAAGGCGTGCAGTGGACCATAGCATTGAGCTTGAGCCAGGAAAGCAACCCCTGGCTAAAGCACCTTATCGATTGTCAGGGCCTGAATTGGAGGAATTGAAACGCCAGTTAAAGGAGTTAACTGAGGCAGGTTTCATTAGACCTTCAAGGTCCCCTTATGGAGCTCTGATATTGTTCCAGCGGAAGAAGGATTCGAATGAGCTACGGATGTGCTGTGATTACCGTGCATTGAACAAGAAGACGGTAAGGAACAGGTATTCTTTGCCATTGGCTGCTGATTGCTTTGATAAGCTTGCGAAAGCCCGAGTGTTTTCCAAGCTGGACTTGAGGCATGGGTATTATCAGGTGTGGATAGCTGAAGGAGACGAGAAGAAGACCGCGATAGTAACAAGGTATGGTAGCTTTGAGTTCCTTGTTATGCCATTCGGTTTGTGCAATGCTCCTGCTACGTTTTGCACTTTGATGAACGATGTTCTACAACCATACTTGGATTCATTCGTAGTAGTATACTTGGACGATATAGTGGTGTTCAGTGACAACATGGAGGATCATAAGAAGCACTTGGCGATGGTATTCGAGGCACTGAGGGCAAATCAGTTGTTCTTGAAGAAGTCTAAGTGTGTGTTCGCTCAGACCGAGATTCCGTTCCTTGGGCATATTGTTGGTCAAGGGTACATACGGATGGAGCCGAGCAGGGTGAAGGCGATCGAGGACTGGGTTGAACTGAAGAATGTCCATGAGATGAGGGTGTTTTTGGGCATGACCAACTACCAACGGAAGTTTGTAGAGGGGTACTCTAAGGTGACATCGACACTGACAAACTTGTTGAAGAAAGACAAGAGGTGGAGTTGGACGAACAAATGTCAAGAGGCATTTGATGACTTGAAGAAGAGGATGGTTACAGCACCGATACTGAAGTTGCCTGACTTCGAGAGACTGTTTGAGGTACACACTGATGCTTCAGATTTTTCCATAGGAGGAGTTCTTATGCAGGATGGGCATCCAGTGGCGTATGAGAGTCGGAAGTTGCAGGATAGAGAACGAAGGTATCCGGTCCATGAGAAGGAGATGACTGCCATCATCCATTGTCTTCATGTGTGGAGGCATTACCTGATTGGGAAGCCGTTTGTTGTCAAGACTGACAACGTTGCAGCAAGTTATTTTGCATCACAACCAAAGCTTTCTACAAAGCAAGCTCGTTGGCAGGACTTCTTGGCAGAATTCGACATGACTATCGAGTATAGACCGGGAAGGCATAATGCGGTAGCAGATGCCTTTAGCAGGAAGGGACAACTTGCAACATTGGAAGGAGAAGACCGGGCAGCTAGGAGTAGGAGTCGAGTTCAGATGTCAGAAGAGATGCAGAATAAGATCAAGGAAAGTGTTGAAACCGATACTTTGGTGCAGAATATAGTGAAGCAGATAAAGGAAGGGAAGACACGAAAGTTCTTTCTACGAGACGGGTTCTTGTTCTTTGGAAACCGACTCTATGTTCCAAATTCATCTGGGCTCAGGAGGCACCTTTTGAAGGAGTGCCACGATTCTCCATGGGCTGGCCACCCAGGGCAGCGTCGTTCTTTGGCATTGTTGGAGAGAGGATTCTTTTGGGAAAAGATGCGGGAGGATGTAGAGGAGTATGTACATACGTGCATCATTTGTCAGCAAGACAAATCGGAGACTCAGAGGCAAGGAGGACTGTTGCAGCCTTTACTGATTCCAGAGAGGCCGTGGATGAGTGTATCGATGGACTTCATCACTCAGTTACCACAGGTTCAGGGGTATAATGGGATTATGGTTGTGGTTGATCGTTTTTCCAAGTATGCTGTCTTTGTTCCTACAAAGGTACCTTGTGGAGCTGAGCGGACTGCTGGGTTGTTCTTTAAGAACATAGTGAAGTATTGGGGGATGCCATTGAGCATTGTGTCGGATAGAGATCCGCGTTTTATAGGGAGATTTTGGACCACATTGTTCAAGCTAGTCGGGACGGAGTTATTGATGAGTTCAAGTTACCATCCACAGACAGATGGGCAGACCGAGAGGATCAACGCATTCCTGGAGGACTACTTGCGACATTATGTGACGGCTGATCAGAAGAATTGGCCCGAACTCTTGGATATTGCTCAGTTTAGCTACAATATTCAAAAGAGTTCCGCGATGGGGTATAGTCCATTTGAGTTGGTGAATGGGCAGATGCCGGTTACACCACATACCGTAGTGACGGGAGGCTTCTTGAGAAGTCCTCATGCGAAGAGGTTCATGAAGGCTTGGGAGGAGACCTTGGAGTTAGCACGGTTATGCTTGCACGATGCTGCAAGGAGGATGAAAAAGTATGATGATCGTGGAAGACGGGAGGCACACTTCAGTGTGGGAGATATGGTGTTTCTCAGGATTACCGGGGAGAAGTTTCAGCCAGCCAAGGGGACGACGAGCAAACTGACACGGAAGTATGAGGGACCATTCCAAGTGAAGAAGAGAGTGGGGGAAGTTGCTTATGAGTTGGAGCTTCCACGCCATATGCACATGAAGCACCCAGCTTTTCATGTGAGTTAGTTGAAGAGATGTAGACTTGATTCAGACCATCCGGAAAGAGTTGAATCGACGAGAGGACCAGCTGGGATTGTGGACAGACCAGGACTAGAGTTGGAGAAGATTTTGAGTCTCATAACTACAGGAGTTGGTTGCCACATGCGACGGGAATTTCTTTGCAGATGGAAGGATGCACCAGAGGAAGACAACTTGGAAACAGAGGATTCACTTTGGAGATGGAAGAACAAGATCGAGAAGTACGACAGGAAATTGAGGAAAAGAGTAGGAATTGTCGGGACGACAATGACTTCTGGTTGGGGAGGATGTAACGCCCTACGGTTGTGCATGGGCGCGCACACCCTCAAACCGTAAAATCGACTAAGTATAAACCACCATCATGTATGAGCGTGTGTATATGGAGAGGATTGCGATGTTTATATGCGATGGGCGGACAACACCCACACTCGGGCGAGCCGACATGGGAGGCGAGCAAGTATGGGCGCACATGTTGACATTTAGAAGGTTGGCTTGAAGTTAGGATGGCGACCTTGGCAGCGTATATATTAGAGTGGACTGCGGTTCATTTCATCAACCAACCATCACTCTTCGCTCTACAACGCAAAGGAGGTGCGCACAAAGGCGAAGGCGCAGGTGATACTACCGCAAACTCGGGTATGAGCCCGCCGAGCCGGGCGTGATCTTTGGGTGTGAGCAGTGGTGTGGAGTGGTGCGCATGGGCACCCACCGCACGAAGGTTACACAGGTTTGGGTTGTGGTTCGGGTAAGGGCCGTGCACGGGTGCGCCCACCCGCCCAACGTAGAATAGTGTAAATGTGATATTGTTTTATTGTATTCTTGGTGGAGTCTTGGCAGACCGCCATGCACTCTTGCACGGGCGGGCGCCCTCCCTTTTATTGGACACCGGTTGAGCGCGGCTCCTGGTCATGTAAAATTCTGCATATATAATAAAAGATCGTTTATTATTATTATTGTCGAGTTGTATTATTATCTTTATATTGTTGATGGTTTCCTCACATTAATAATATGAATTCATGTTTATTATGAATTTTTGAAGGCGTAGTTCGTAAAGTTAATTAACGGTAAACAAGTTATTAACTTAGGCGGTGCCGCACCCGCTCAATTAAACGAAAAAAGAATTGGGGGCATGACAATTATAGCTGGAAGGGTGTCTTCCTTTGCATTGACGTTGCAATCTGCCAAATCTTCCATGGAGCGAAGAACATGAGGACGCCGAGATATGTAAACAAGAAGTTTCTATAGGACCCTACGCACACGGACACAGAACAACCATTTTCCCATCTTATATATTCAGAGTGGAATACTATCCTTCCATTGGATGAGATTGTGCGATGCATGATATCAATACTTCTCTGTCCAAAAACCGCCAAATGGGGTGACTTTTTCATTAAAAAATTCAGATACAAAAGTTAAACTCTCATAATAATTCTCTCGATGGAAAGGATTTCGAGTCTTCTCATTTCAGCGTAGCAGAAAATTTGGTACTGCGTGAGCTTTGTGCTTAGGTTTCAGCAATTTGGTTGGCTAAACAATATTAGAGTGTGAGCAAGCATCAATGGTCCAAGGTATGATTTTATTTGGGTATTCAATTTTTCAATTCTTTTAAGTATTTATTCAGCATTATAGAATCATTATTAAGCTAACATTTAATTGTCACAAGTTTTTATTTTTTTTATATTTAGTAGTTAATTCTTTTGAATCGTTAATTTTGAATATGTAATCTACAAAAAAAAAAATTGAGAATTTTCAGACACTAAGTCTATTTGTACATTTAAAATGAATTTTAAATAAGAAAAATTCAATATCTTTAGAAAAAAATTATACTATAGAATCCTAATAAAAATAAGAAAAAAATTCAAAACAATTATACTGCTTTGTTTACAAAAATTTCTTATAAAAACTTATAGAGAAACATCGATGAGTTGAATCTATTGGAAAGTAAGTATATATTTAGATGTTAATAACTTAATACTTTTCAATTCCAATGTTAATAAGATATAGATTTAATTATTTCTCATTCATTTTGAATTAACTTTGTAACATCACAATTGAATTTAAAATTTGTTAAGAAAAATGAAATCAAAGAACCTATTAATTTTAAAAAGAATAATCACAAAATTATAAATGCACATTAACTTCACTTTATTTTTAAAATAATCACAAAATTATAAATGCACATTAACTTCACTTTATTATATATATAGATCAAAATCTATTGCACAGAAACAAAATCTCTAATAATTGATTTTGATCTTAATTAAAATCAATAAAATGTAAATCTTGCGTTTGATTAAACTATGGTTTTAATCTGGCCAACATTTCCAGTAAACAAAAAAAATCTTAAAAGACATTACTTTTTGTTAAACTTTGACAACTGCTTTTGATTAAACTTTAATTATGATCTCCCTAAGTTTAATTTAAGCATTTTCAATATATAGAAAAATGTAAAAAGTTTAATTATTGTATTTTTAATCACATAAAGGAAATATTAAAAACCCCAAGATTTAGATTAGGCTTTGATTTTCATTTACAACCACAAAATATAACCTTAATTATGGTATTTTCCATCACAGAAACGAAATATTAAAAACCCCAAAATTACGAAATATTAAAAACCCCAAAATTTTGATTAAGCTTTGAATTTGATTCAAGTGAAGTCAATTAGATAATCTTACAAACACCTGCTTTTGTTTAAGTTTTGATTTTAAACCTTACGGTGTTTTCAATCGCAAGAATGAAATCTTATTTTTTAATAATATTATTATTTCGCTCAAATTTGTGTGGACATGTCAATACATCTAACTGCTCTCCTTACAAATTCCAGGTGCCAAATTTGTAAATCATACGTATATCATGTGTGTTATGTGGAAATCACTAGGGATTTAATAAGAAGGAACGTGCACTCTCTCAGATATAGATTTAGATTTTCAGAAGCATAAATTTAACATTCCAAAAGCATTCGGTGTTTACAGATGATGAAGAATTTAGTGAAAGATGCTCAATTGAAGGTTGCTCCCAAAATCACTTGAAGGTTTCTCCCCGTATGAGGCTTTTATGGTATTTTTCATTGCTTCACCATTACGCACGTCGGAGCGCATTTACATTTTGTACAACCCAAGTCTGGCTCACAACAGAGTTTTGGCAACGAAGAAAGAAAAAATATATTTTGGTGCGGAGAGTGATTCTGAGCTTACCAAGAGTTTTTGTCCATACTACTTTCAGCAGAAAAGTCGGTTTTTTATTGGAGTCCCAACAAAAAAACACTGCAGAAATGAAACTTACACAGATGTGAGGGAGAGTGATTCTGAGATTACCAAGGGTTTTTGTCCATACTACTTTTAGCCAAGTGGAGTCCGTTCTCCACATGCTCTGGCTCGGCACCCAAGAAAGCATGATTTTCTTCACACAACGACATCCAAAATGGAAAACATGATTTTTACCCTTTTCCCACAACGGGAAAACATGATTTTTACCTTTTTCACACAACGACATGTAAGCTATTAACATATATGCGGAATAAAAATTTAAAGAATCGTAAAACTGGAATGAAGGTTTAATGTTCAGTAAAAATAAATGACGTTTAGCCATTGATAACGCTCTTGCTTCAGTCAAAACCTTTCTATTATGCTTCCATAGTCCACTTGCGCTCCAACTTCAATCCAAGCAAAAAGAAAAGAATACAGAAAGTCTGAAGGCGCTTCCAAGCTCTCTTGCCTCAGCTAAATGGTGTAAAAACTGAAGAGAATGAGATACAAGCTTATGTGATAAGTTTGTTATATCTCATGTGTAACTATACTAAAGGTTTATGCACAAAAATACCTATCCTAAAGCTTTGCTTTTCCATGTCACATATTTGTTGGAGTTCAAATATATTTATAAATATTATATTAATAACATGGTATTTGTTTGTAAGTTTCAGTGATTTTTTTTTTAATGGAAATTTTAGTATGATTATTCATTTTATTTTAAAATGGTTAAAAAATATTTTGAAAATCTAAAAATTATATTTATTAATAAATAGTGAAATGAATGTCTTTTCTAAAAATTTGTATTAATAACATTTCACTAGCTAGAATTAAATTTATCAATAATTTGGAAGTGAACCTAAAACTCCTCTGAAATTTTAAAGATTCAAAAGAAAGTGATGCAAAAGCGTTGTCAAGATAATAGGTTGTGAAGGAATTGAAGAGCTCTGCAACAAAAAACCTAATGGCGGCAAGGTGGTGAAACCCTTGGGGCTTTGCGAAGGAAGGGCCAGAAAGCCGTCAGCAACCCGGACTAGCAAAAATTGGCAGAGACCCAAGCAACAATGGTATGACAAAAGATGTTAAGAGGGGAGAGATCCCCTCCTATCAGGATACGGTGGCAGGAGAGGGATAGAGTAGCCAGGAGACAGAGGAACGGAAGAGCGCAGGGCTAGTGCTAGGAACTTCCTGGCAAACAGGTCACAGAGGAAAGTGCCTGCCATGTGCAGTGGAGAGACCCAGATTCGTGATTCCAACGAATAAACTGGAAAATTACAGAAGCTATATGAGGGATCATGCGCTTATCTGCAAGTTCGTAGGAGTCTGGCCGTCGGAAAGAGATCTTACCAAGTGGATTCAGCAAAAATGGCAGCCCCAAGGCCACATCAAGCTCAAGCTCGGAGCGAAAGGCTTCTTCACAATAATCTTCTTTAACTTGCAAGATAAGGAAAAGGTATTTGAAAATGGCCTGTATTTCTATTACAATGTTCGCTTGTTCATGCGTTTCTGAGAAGAATGCTACAACCCTGATAAAGAAACCTTTCTAGTTGTGCCTGTCTGGGTTCGCTTATTCGGGCTCCCCACAGACTTTTGGGATCCGAAAATCTTGGAGGGGATAGGAAACTCAATAAGAAGTTTCGTGAAAATAGTAGAAACCACGAAGAAATGAAGATACACCTTGTACACTAGGATCTGTGTTTATATGAACCTAGCAAACCCCATGCCAGACACAATAGAACTTGAATATCATGAAGATGTTTGGCAGCAGAACATAGACTACGAACACATCCCATTTAGGTGCCATGTCCATTGACATCTGGCAAAGGAATGCCCGATAACACGAGAGGAAGAAGAAAGTAGAAGCCCCCTGCAAAGAAAGAGAGAGCCAATAGATCAGGAGGAATACCAAGAAGTGAAAAACAAAAGGAAAGTAAACAGGGAAATCCCCTAGAAGCGAAGGAAGGAAAAACAATCATCCCCAGAGAAACCAAACAGCTTTGCAGTTCTGCAGGTAGAGGATGAAGAGGAAGACCAACCCATGGAAAATCAAGAGGATAAGGGGTCGGACAGTAGTGAAAGCAGTGAAAGAAACCACTCAAAAAGGAAAGCCCCGAGCAAGCCAACAGAGAAAGGTAAGGAACAAGACGAACAAGCCGAACAGATGGAGACAGACCAAGAGAACAACAAGGAAGATCTAAGTCAAGAGGAAGAAGTCATAAGGAAACTTCTGAACAAATGGAAGAACCTAGATGAGAGGTTTATTCTGGAAGAACAAAAGAGGATTTATGTGGAAACCTTCCAGCAATATAAAGCAAAACTTGGAAAAGGCAAAGCCTCACCAGAAGAATCCCAAGAGACCCAACAGGAAAGCAGACCTGAACAACAAGGACAAAGTAAAGGGGGGAAAAAAGAGGAAGAAAAAACCTTAAGGACTCTATCCAACTCATGGGCGAAATGTCAGTCAATACAGGAAGAGTGGTCCCGCTATCAGTGGTATTCCAAAACTATCCCAAGTTAACCAATGATTTTGACATCTTGGAATATTAGAGGCTTAAACAACAAAAGAAAATAAAGACATCTGGCGGCAAGACTGAAGAAGGACAAAGGCCAAATTATGCTTATCCAAGAAACTAAAATCTCAGGCCAGAAGATGGGGGAAATACTCAATAAAATAAAACCGAGATATGAACATGTAACTATAGATACCAAAGGGAGTGCAGGAGGGATAGCAATTATTTGGAATCCAATAGAAGTCCTAACCGACTGGTGGATAGGAATGCCAAGAATCCTGACAGGGAGATTCATGCTCATAGGGCAAAGTGAATGGGTGGCGATCTCGGCTGTCTACGGGCACCAGGAGCAGAGATGGATCCTAGCAGGAAACTTTAACTTAATCACTTCTAGAGAAGAGAAAAACGGTGGAATTAGCGGAGAAGACCCGGATATGGAAATATTCAGAGACGTTCAAGCAGAATTAAGGGTGGTTGATATCCCAACTATAAACAGGAAATTCACCTGGAATAACAGAAGAGGCGGGGCAAAACAAATTGCATGAAGATTGGACAGATTTTTAATCTTAGAGCACATAATTGGGCTAGACATCTTCTACGAAGCCTCTATCCTACCCATAATAGGGTCTGACCACTAGCCAATAAAGCTCGAAATAGCCTTGAACAATCCTATTAAAAAGAGGCCCTTCTGGTTCGAGTCCTTCTGGCTCAGAGCTCCTGATTTCCTCGACAATGTAAGGAGTTGGTGGCAGGATAGAAAGAGTGGAAAGGAAGGCCGCAAAAAAATGCACTCCTTTTAGCTCAGACTCAAAGAAATCAAGAGCAAATCAAGAAGTGGAACAGGGAAGAATTTGGCAATATTCAGCTGGAGCAAGGCAAACTCCAGGCCAGATTGGAAAGAATACAGCAGAAAATCATCTTGGAAGGTCAAAATGAAGAGCTGACTGAGGAGGAAGGTAGGGTAATCACTCAAATAGAAGAAAGGCGAAAGCAGGAGGAAATTCTGTGGAAGCAGAAATCTCGGGTCGAATGGCTTAGGAGGGGGAAAACCTCCAAATTCTTCCATAAAGCAATGCTAAGTCATCGCCAGCACAACATAATCTTCTCCTTGAAAGACAGTCAGGGAAACAGAGTGACGCAACAGAAAGAAATAGAACAACTCTTGGTGGATCACTTCAAAGGCATTCTCACTGAACCAAATGCCAACAGATCTGAGGACATAGACAAGGTTTGCCAACATATCCCTAAGAAATTTCTAGAAATCAAAATCTGGCTCTGCTCAGGGTAATCACTAAGGAAGAACTTGAAGAGGTAGTTAACAAAATGCCGAAAAATAAAGCTTTGGGTCTTGATGGCTTCACCATTGAGTTTTACCAGGCAGCTTGGAGTTTTATGGGGAATGAGCTGCTAGACATAGTGGAGGAATCCAGGTGTTCAAACCGCATGCACTAGGGCCTGAATGCCACCTTCCTGGCTCTAATCCCGAAGAATGGCTGCTCGGAGGAACCGCAGGGTTTCAGGCCCATCTCCCTATGTAATGTTGTTTACAAAATTCTAGCAACAATCATGGTAAACAGGCTAAAGCCGATCCTGCTGGATCTCATTGCCCTGGAGCAAATAGGCTTTGTCAAAGGGTGGCAGATCACAGATGGCATCATAGTGGCCCAAGAAGTGATTCACTCCTTGAAAATCTCCCGCACCCCAGGCATGCTTATCAAACTTGATTTCACTAAGGCGTTTGACCGCCTTAGCTGGGGATATCTAGAAGGCATTCTTAAAGCCTATGGATTTGATGAAAATGGATAAACTGGATCTTATCCATGGTTGGCACCCCCGTGATGTCAATTCTGTTAAATGGCACCCCCACCGAAGCCTTCACTCCCTCTTGCGGGCTCAGGCAGGGAGACCCCCTGTCTCCTTTCCTCTTCATCCTAGTTGCGGAAGGCCTGGGTCGGTTGGTTAAGGCTCAAGTCTCTAGGGATCAGCTAAAGGGGCTTCGAATCTACAGGAATGATATCCCAGTTTCGCACCATAAATTTGTAGATGATGTGATGCTATATGGTCAAGCCATGTTGAAAGAGGCCTAAGGAGTCATAAAAACTTTATCTGAATTCAGCAAAGCTTCTGGGACGGAGATTAATAAGGACAAATCAGAAGTGTTTTTTTTCAACACCCCGCAGGCTGTCCAAAGATTCTTAGCGCGCACTCTGGGCTTCAACATCAGAACCTTCCCGTCAAAATACCTGGGCATTATGTTGCATGAGCATCAATACAGGATGACCAACTGGGAACTTCTAATAAACAAAATCCGAAATAAGATGGAAAACTGGATCGTCTGCTCGCTAAATACCCCAAGCCGGATAATCCTTCTGAAAGCTGTTCTGTAGGCTATGCCAATATACCGGATCTCATGCCAAGCTATCCCAAAGACAACAAGCCAAAAGCTGGTCGCTATGTTCAAGAAATTCCTCTGGCAGGGCACCAGCAAGTCCAAAAAGTGGGCCTTAATTTCATGGGAGTGGCTAAGTCGGCTCCCCAAATATGGCACTTTAGGGCTTCGAGACCCCTTCGTCCTCAACCAAGTCATGGGTGAAAAGCACTGGTGGAGGTGGACTCAGGGTGGCCCTGACCTGTGGAAGGTGATAGGGGAAAGAAAATACGATGCAGCAGGGGAACCCGAAGGAAGACTGAGAAGTGAGACGGAGATTAGAGGTTCAGCAATCTTGAACTTGGCGAGGGGCAACAAAGACATGATAAGGAATCATAGGCTTTGGGAAATACAATTAGGGGACAAGGCCAGGTTCTGGGAGGAATCATGGTAGCAACGCGAAAGACTCATCCATAAGGACAACCTCCACGACATCCACGCTTTCACGTCCCAGACTGAGGCAACAACCGTTGGAAATTTCTAGAAATTAGACGAAGAAGGATATTGGCACAATTGGAAACAGAAAGAGGATTGGGAAGGGGCCCCAGAAACTGACAGATGGAACGAGTACTACACAGAGATGGCATCTTGTAAAGTAGCAAGGAAAACAGGGTTCAACATTCTCAGATGGGTAAACGAATTCAAGGTAATTTCTCAATAGCAGAAGCATACTACCAAAAAATCAATCAAAATCAACAGCGGGAAACAAAATAATGGAAGAATATATGGAAAATCAACCACTGGCCAAGAGTATCATTCTTTGTTTGGACTTTACTCCACAGCAAAGCGCTTACTTGGGACCAGATGCAGAGGAAGGGGCGCAAGGTCCATCCCACTGCGCACTCTGTAATTCCCAAGAGGAGACTATGGAACATTTGATGAACCGATGCACAGTCAGCAATTCCCTGTGGGACAGTCACTTCAGATTGTTTGAGCACCGCCACAAAAATCATCGGAACATTGTAAACACCGTAGCAAACTGGCCGAGAAAACCTTACCAAAATCTGGTGGTCAACTATGCATGGCTCCTTTCTGCCGGATTCCTGCTCTGGAACATCTGGAAAGCATGGAATAGGGAAATCTTCAAAGCGGAATCCAAAACCCCAACAGCCATATGGGAACAAACCACCAGGAGCATACGTGAAACAATCCTAACGGAAAGCTGGAAGGACGAAGACTGGCAGGCGTCACAAATGGAGGAGGCAATCCTGAAAAGACTTGAGGTAAACTAGAGTATGTTAAATGGGGGTGTCAAAAGAAAAGACTAGATCAGGGAAGTGGCTGAAAGCAACCAATATTTCCATCCCCTGCAGGGATTCATAAAGCTTAACTTCAATGGCGCCGCAAAACATAATGTGGGAGAGGCTGGCATTGGGGGAGTCTTCAGAGACGCTGGGGGCAAAACCCTACGAACCTTCACGATGGACTTCGGGTAAGCCTCAAATGACGAAGCCGAACTGCATGCCTTAAAACGAGGTCGGGAAATTGCTCTATAGGCTAATTTCAAGGGACTCCAAATTGAGGGAGACTCGAAGTTGGTGGTAGACATGGTCAGGAAACTATAGCAACAACAACCAGCAGAAAAAATTAGCAAGAGCTGGAGAACGACATGGCTTGTAGGAGAAATCGGGAAGTTCCTGCCCAGAATAGACTACCTAATTCCGTCTCACATTAGACATTCTGGAAACAAACCCGTGAACTGGCTCGCGAACTGGGGCAGTCCGGAATCGAGGCAAAGAGATCGACAATGAAGGTCTACCTCAACTACTCCTAGAGGAGAGAGACTGCCTCCAACAATTGCTTGATGTCAATAAGGGTGGTAAAGGCAGGCCCGAGGCGAATGGCCAGGATCAGGCAGCACACAACAGCTGTGGGGAAAGATCACAACAGATGGGAATGGACAGCACATCCGTGGGAAAGGACAACAGTTATAGGAATGATAGAATCGAGTAGATGACGGGGCAAGGTAGGACAAGTCGCGGGGACGGAGAAGAAGCGAGACACGAAACATCATCAAGGAAGGATCTGGAGTTAGCTTGGGAAGTCGGGATAATTGGTAGAGGGAGGACAACAGGTGACACAAGGAGTACAGAAAGGTTACGACAGGAGCATCCGGGAGAATATTGGAGTATTGACGCATAAAGCAGGTCAGTCAAGTCACACCCCATATCGAGATAGGGATACTGGGCGGTTAGTCAGAAAATTAAATGGCCAAGTGAAGGCCCGGTTGGTAGGACAGCGGGTAGATAACAACCATATGCCCGAGAAGGCAGAGGGAATGCTCATATAGTTTGGTAAGAACCATGAAAAAAGGCGGAAAGGTGACAGTGTGATCCTGCGACCAAGCCCCTTCCCCGGATCCGGCAAGAAAAGGTGGTATCTTTTCTATCATCCCTGCCCTCTAGGCGTTATGTTAGCTAGCAATTACGTTAAATCCTTGTTTGACTAGAAATGTTCCGCCCCAGTGAGCAGAATATCAATAGTAGAATTGATAGTGGCCTTCCCGGCACTCGGTTGTATCTCCTCTTTCCCTCCAGAGTAGGGGAGGCCTTGCATGGCGATAGTTCTGGTTCCTATTCGGAGAGATGGGAGGCGAGGGGGGCTTTGTTGGGTCTTGTCGTGCTCCAAGCTGGGTACCGCAGCCCTGGCCATATCTGTTCCCTAGATTTCTTCCATGGCTCTCAACACGGAAGCTATCCTCACCAGATGGCTTGGTTTGCTGTGCTTTGCCACATTGTCTGGTGCGGATTTTCTTGGGATAATGATAGAGGGAGGCGGGTCCTAAGCCGCTTTGCTGGGAGTGTTGTTTTAAGGGTGCAGACTACCGGCCATGCTGAAGCCAGGATGGTCAGCGAGTGGATTATGATATTATTTCATCTCAATAGCACTGACTTGTGGTTTTCTGTTGTGATAGGTAGAAAATCTCATACAATTTCAAAGTCACAGGTCCGTGGCAAGATGGCGCCGAGGAAGGCTAATTATGCAAAGAACTGGGAAGAAGGCACCAGTCACCATCTGAGAAAAAGGGGCAGGAAGCCCGACTCTGAAAAGACCATGCACACGATAAACACGTACATGGTCGGGATTCCTCTAGAGATCCGCACCCAAATCAATGGGTGGGAGTGAGAGCTATGGGATATCAGTGATAACAAAGAAATCCCCTGCGAAGATTGGGAGGATCTGATCCCGGACCCAGGAACCACAAGAGGAAGAAAATCCCTGTTCAATAAAATGCTTCAGCATTACTGGATCATGAAACATGTGGTTGGCCAGGCTATGGAGGTGAATCGGGCCATCCGTGAAGAGGAGGACGAGGAACGCAAGAAGGCGGAGGAGCATCTCAAAAGCCAGCTGGTGAAAGAAGCAGATAATATCAAGAATACTCTCCTGAAAGAGATCGTGGCCGTCCAAGTCCGGGCCACAAGAAACCATCTTTTGTTTTGAATGTTGACAAAACAGAACTGTGTCTGGTTGTTAAGTCATGCTCCTATCGTTAGCTTAGTTAGTAATAGACAAAAACATGGTTATGACAGAAAAAAGGAACAAAACATTTTCAAATTTTGGTCAGGTTTCAAGGCCGAAAGGTGGCGGACTGGTTTCCTGTGGGCAGACTCGCCACCTGAACTTTAGTACGTTGTAATTTTTTTTGTCATCTGGAATGAAGAACGCCTAACCTTACAAAAGAAAAAGAAAAATTATCAATAATTTTATAAGCTAAAAATTTATTTATAAGAATGTAAAGTTGTTTTTTATGCACAAAAATCATATTAAAAACAATATTTTTAATCGTATAAAATTAACTTCCCTGTGTTACCTATAAATTAGCTAAATCTTTCTTAAATCTATATCTTTGCATTTCAATATCAAAACTCTACTAGAGTTCAAGTATAGTTATAAATATTGTATATCAATAACATACCATTCACTTCTACATTGATATTCAATATATTTTTAAAAAAGAAATATAATTTCTTACCAATTTTCAATTTTAAAAGTAAAAAAAATCCTAAAAATCCGAAAAATTATATTTAATATTAAATAGTGAAATAAACTTGAACTTTGTAATAACAATACTTTATTGATCAAATTATTTCAACAATAATTTTATGAATTAGAAATTTATTTATAAGAGGATCCGTTTATGTTTATGCGCAAGAATAATAATAAGAAAGACATTTTTAACCATATAGAATCAATTGTATTGTCTTTATTATATTTAAACTATTTATGTCCATGTTAAACCTGTCTACCAAGTGTGTAGTAGGATCAAGTTATTCAAGATACAAACTTTTTTTTGTGTGAAAAACTTAAAAAAAAAATTGCAACTAAAAAATGATTAAGGTGATAGAGAGGGTGAATTCAACAATTTTCATAGGTATTTAGCGACTACAACAATATTTTTAAAAAATTTAACATGATAGTGAGGGTGAATACAACAATATTCATAGGTATGTAGCCATTAAAACATAAATAAAAATTGATTAAGATGAAAATGAAGGTCAATACAACAATATTATTATGCATGTAGGCATTAAAATAATATGCTTGTAGGGAAGTGAACCCAGTTGAGAGAGATAAAACACATTCTACCCAAGCACCCCAGAGAACTCCAATTGTTGAGAAACACACTAATTTGATGTTCTATATATAATTTTTTTCTTTTATTTTCTCTTGTTTTATATAATGTATACATAGTTCTCACTAAAATATTCATGATTCACATCATAAGCATCCCTTCAAATTGATAGTAGAATATATGCATATGTTATAATTCTTTTTTAAAATTATATATATATATATATATATACATTCTCTAAGGTTAGCTCAATTGGTCTAGTACCTATTGCTAAAAGCACTTTGCTAATGGGAGATGATGAGGTCAATTCACATCTACACTCTTCGGGTATATATATATATATATATATATATATATATATATATATATATATATATATATATATATATATATATATATATATATATATCCTCGAAGGTTAGCTCAATGGGAGATGCGAGGTCAATTCACATCTACACTCTTCGGGTTAAGCTCTACTAATAAGCCAATGCGAAGTGATCCCCCTAGACATTTCCTTGACATACATACATAGATACATATTCTCATAATTGTTCATATCCTACATTTTGAGGAGACACTCTGCTCATTCAAAAAAGAAAAAATAGTCTTTAAAGTATCATATTTATGGCCAACATTGATTTTCTTTTTTGTTCTTATTACTATATTTTTAATTTTGTTAATGTAAATCATTAGAGCACCTAACTTAGTATATTCGATAGCTTATCCCACCTCTAAGAACTATACAATCACGATGAACACATTTTAATAGTATGTTGCACAATATGAGGGAGACATGTAAATATTTTTGTGCTTAAAATGCAATTGACACATGGAATATTTATAACCATCAAATATCCGCATCACTTCTAGATTTATGATGCAATAGGAGGGATCAAAAGAGATACAAACTTTTCACATTCCTTTTAAATAATTTATTTTTTTAGTTTGGTTTGATCCATGAAGGAATTGGACTTTCAATCTCATGCTTTACATAATACTTCATAAGATGGTGATTGGAAATTGAACTTCCTCCAATGGGGTCCCATACAAAATTATCCCATTACCATTATGACACCCTTTCCATGTGAAACAAAAAATCTATCTTTGTTTCTAGTTTTAAATATATCATTTTCATTATTGAAGACATTAAGTCAATATTTGATTTTTGAATATATGTTCTATAAGTATGAAAATATTTTTCTAGTAACTTAAAGATGATAATACTTTTTCATCTCAAGTTACATCATTGATAAGCCTAGTGTAAAAAATAATCAAGCCTCAATCTGCAAATAACACTAGTACAACATGGGAGATTAGTGACTATGTGACTAAAAAATTTAGTCACTTTGATTACTTCGAGTGAATTACTACTAAATTTGATCAATTTTAAGCGATGCAACTGAAAACGACTAAATTGAATGACTAATTTAGTCTAGGAATAAAATATAAAACTAGATGATAAGTGACTCAACTAGAAGCGACTAACTTAAATGACTAATTTTGTCCAAGACTAAAATATATGACTAGATAATAATTGAGAAAATTAAAAATGATTAATACAAACCACTACCATATTCCAAGTATAAAAATATGACCAACTAACAAGTACAACAACTATTGTTCTCTATGATCTTTTTCATTTAGTGTAAGCCAAATAAGCCTCGTTTTGGGTTTGAGGCCATTGTTTTCATCCCTTTTCCATTGTATAAGCCTAAGACCCAATCTTATTATGTAAAACATATGAATGACAATAAATATCCCCCATAGAGGCTTAATATCCCCTATAGAGGTCATGTGTGTTTCTTTGAGAACTACTTTACAAAACTTAATCATTAATGATTCAAATAATGCCTAAGCCCCTTATGTTCCTATTTTGACCAAGCCTACACTTATAAGCATCAAATGTTCTTGGAAATTGTAACTAGGTTCGGTCTTCATTATGACATGTAATTGTGATTTTTGTAAAGATGAAGAAATAAAATTGTTATTCTAATGCTTGCTTCATGGGTTTCATGAGCATGAAATTTTACTTTCAGATGGATCCCATTGATATCCTTTAGGATTTGTCATAAAAGTAAAAAAGAGTTAATGCCATTTTTGAATAGCCTTTCTTGGACATATTACAAATGTATATGAGTCTATAGAATTGTTAATAAGCCCTCCAATATAAGCCCAACTCACTCCTCTTCATGTTAGCCCCTAGATGAAGTGAAGAACTCATGTCGGCTTCAACTAATGGAAACACAACCATTCAAATACACATGTTATATTATTTATATAGGAAAACTACTATATATGTGTATACAGTCTTCACATTTTACACAGTCAACAAGTTTAGATCCAAGGATAATTTTAGGGGCGAATGTTCGCTCTTTGGCGAAATTAAGGGGTTTTAAATTGTTAGTGGGCGAATATTTTGTATCATAGTACATTTTTACAAATCACCTCAAATAGCCCACCTTATTTTAAGGGAGAGGGTAAAAAAGGTAAATTTAGCCCTTGAAATTAGGACTTACAACCTTCCATTCGCCCATTTTCAAGAATAGGTTTTATTTAAGTGAATCCATTCGCCCATTTTCAAGAATAGGTTTTATTTAAGTGAATCCTATGGGCCAAATACCATATTTATAAAAGAGGTATGGTAAATTAATAAAAATATAAATAAATGAGAGGTATGGTAAATAAATAAAACATTTTTTATATTTACTCCATAAGTCACCTTATATACATGTAAGGGTGTAAACAAATAAAAATATAAGTAAAGTGGAGGTATGGTAAATAAATAAAACGTCTTTTTATACTTACTCAAAAGGTATGGTAAATAAATAAAAATATAAATAAACTAGACGTATCGTAAATAAATAAAACCTCTTTTTATATTTAGTCCATAACCCTCGTTCTATTTATGAAGGCTCAAGAAAGAGGTTTTATTTACGTGAATCCTATGGGCCAAATACCATATTTGTAAAAGAGGTATGGTAAATTAATAAAAATATAAATAAACGAGAGGTATGGTAAACAAATAAAACATTTTTTTATATTTACTCCATAAGTCACCTTATATTTACGAACACTCAAAAAATGGGTTATATTTAGGTGAAACCTATGGCCAAAATACTATGGGACAAATACCATGGACTAGATTGTTATTAATACCATGCAAAAAACAATTATTAACCCTAATATTAGAATTAATAAAAATAAAAATGGCACATGGTATTGACCCATGGTATTCACCAAAATGGCACATGGTATTGACACATGGAATTCACCTGGAATGTAGCCTATTTAAATGGGGGAATTAAACCAGCATGTAGCCTATGCTAAGATTCACTAGGAATTTACAAAGTTTTATTATTTAGTGAAAGACTGGTCAAGATCTTACAAGATTTTATAATTGAGTAAAATATTCGCCATGCCTGGTGAGAGATTCGCCAAAAAATTATATATACATATTATATTATTGATAAAATCACCTTCCATTTTTCCTATATACCATGGAGATTCGCCCATTTATTATATTTATAAATTTAGAGGGGGTTCTTAAAATTTTGCCTGTTTAGATCTCTCTGAAATTCAGGTGACAAAGTACAGAGACAAGTTCAAATACCTTTGTAATTCAAATTAAGATTACAGTGACACATTTAAATATTAGAGAACAAAGGTTTTGAAGCTATGACATAGTCTACAATCTCAAATTCAAAGAAGGTTGCGATAATATTTCGTGATCTACGTTTCAGTGCTATTAGAGATAACTTCGTGACATTATTGGCATATAGAATAAGGATTGCAGTGGAGATAGTTCAGTGATACATCACAGTGATTCAATGTTATCTCAGGCTCACACATTCAGTGTTATGTTCGCTGCAATGATGCTACAGTGATCACATTTTAGTGAAATTACAGTGATGTGTTTCAGTACCATATCAAGTGTGTCTACAACTCGTTCCTATCATAGTTTATATTAGTAATGCTCATATAGGAAACGATGGCAGTTCATTTTAATGATATCATTGTAACTATGTCTCAGTGTTAAGAATATCAAAGCAGAGGAGGATTCAAGAATAAGAAAGGAGAAAAAGATAGTCAAGAGAACTAGTGTCTTGGTCTTGGAGTGGTTAATAGGTCAAGGGTCTTGGTATTGTTATTTGTCAATTGGAATTTATATAAGAAGAATTTGTGCAGGTTTTCCTCTCAAAGTGTGAAAGGTTCTAACCCTGACTCCTAGCCTACATTCTATGTCTCTTGTATATTTATGTTCATGCATTGGTAGTTGTTTGATGAAGAAGAACAATAATAAAAGAATATCCTAATCTAAAGAAGTAAAAAACATTCACAAGCAGTTACTAATTGAAGAGAAATCACCCAATACTTGATGCCCTAGATTTTTGAACATGGAATCAAAGCTAAGGTGACAAAGTCAAGAGAAGGGAATCTAATTAAAGAGACACTCACGGATCTATTTTCGATAAAGGCCAGAGTTCTGGCTTTCTCGGTAGACTTAAAATCCCCGTTTCTCTTTCTGTGGATGCAATACCGATCCCGGGGTGGTTTATGGTTTATCGTATTCACTTCAAGTTGGAAGCAGTATTTCAGAGTTGGAAGTGATTCCACTCACCAAGCAACTTGCGGCCAAGGGGGGGAAGGAATACCGCCCTCATCGCGTGCTAATTCTTGGTGCTTTTGGCTCGTGCGATATGATCCTCAGCCATCGGATCAAGAAAGACGAATCTATGGTCAGGAATAAGCGAGCATGTTGGTGGGTCTAGGTTTCTTATTGAATGGCTAATCGTCGTGCTTCTAGGTATTGCGATATCAACCTCCACCGTTGGATCTGTTGAGGATATTTGATGGTTAAGAAAATGTATGCAGGTCTGGGTCAGGAATATGTTTTGTGCTTGTTTCGCTTCAAGATGGGAATCAGTGGATTTTGCGCAATCTACATGCTCGAGGGTTATCCCCCCATTCTGATCCGTAATCTTTTTAGATTGGTCCGTATTTCCTCATTGGGTCCTATTCAATTTTAAAGTGTTTGCTTGTTTCCAGCTTGATTTGAGATCAAACGGTCTTAGCTTTGTCTCTTTTGCGAGGGTATGGTAGTTTTGTTTGCAGCACCTTGGCTCGATATTTAAGCCTTTAGCTCGGTGCCCTCGGTTTCAAGAGGATAGTTTTTTTTCATTGGCCCATAGTTCCTTTGGGAATGTTGTATTTATGTAATTCATTTTAGAATTTAATGAAATAGAAGGTATGACTCTTGCTTTAGCAAAAAAAAGATAATTCTTTTGTGTATGAAGAGATGTTTCATGCATATATAAATGAGCTTTTTTAAATTACCTTAAATGGGTGGGTTTGAGGGGAATTTATTGCTTGCTCAACAAAAGGCGATTTATTGCTCACCCATCAGGGTTATTGAGGTGTAATTAATAGTTATGCTTCAATTTAGGTTAAGTTATTTTATTTTGTAGATGTTTTTTCATATCATTTTAAAAATATAAATTTAGTGTTTATGAATTTTTTGATAGATGTTGTATAAATGGTATCAGTTTTTCTACCTATGAAAAAATCATATTTATTTTTAAGAATGGATTGCCATATAGAATTACTTAAAAATATATATAAATAAGAGTATTAGCTCACATAATAAATATCTATATAAAAATATAGGTTCATAAAATATGATAAAATAAGGTTTTCAAATTTTTATCAATAATTTATAAGAAATTTATTAATATAAAATAAATTAAAGCAAAATTTTTATAGATATATAACAAAGAATAAGAGTAGTTTAAAAACATATATCTTAAGTTTTTTTTTTGCATAAACAGATTTTTAAATTTTATATTATATTTTTATAAAAATTATAATGTATTAATTTTATTAAATTATAGTTTATTTTATATGTAAAATATTAAAATTTGTATAAATTTCTTAAAATAATATTTTTTTAGCATTTTTTTATATGAATTTCAAAAAATAATGTAAATGCATAACTACTATTTCTTCAAAATTAATTATTCTTTATTTTTTCTCTGAAGTATTTTGTTTTTAAAAGTTTGCTTCTATTAATTACAATGAGCCATTTATATAATTTTAATCTCAGCCAAAATTTATCCATTCGGTAACTCTTTTAAATTTTTTTCAATTAATTATAATTAGCCATTTAGATCATCTTAATCAAAGCAAAAAATTGTCCATTCTTTAAAAGCTATTTTTTTTTAAAGATGTTTTTTTAAAGTTGTTTCGATTAATTATACTTCACCATTTATATGATCCTAATTCCAACAAAAAATTGTCCATTCATTATAGCTTTTAATGAAGTTATATAACTTAAGATATTTCCTTTAAATTTATATTTGCTTTAAATCCAAATTTACTCTTTTCATTTTAAAGTAGACTTATATTTTCTTTAAAGTAAATATTGTTAGTGTTATTAGTGACATATAATAATATAATTCTTTTCAATTCTAATAGTAAAAATTTAAAGCTAACATGTTTTGTTTTTAATTTCACTTGAATTTTATTTTTTATTTTTTAATGCATTTCATTATTCAAAACTTAAATTTATACTATTTCAAGTTATTGAGCTAAGAGGCTCATTCTAGAGCCTAGTATGAGGGGATGTGTAAGATTGTTCGTCTGTCTATGGAATTGACACCTCCTCTAAATAGAAAAATATTGTGGTAGATAATAATAATAATTATAAATATGCTAAAAAAATGTGAGCATGATTTTTAAACATTACACTTTTCAGAAATATATCAATAGGAGATTTAATAGAGCTATGTTAATTATTTTTTGCTCATCAGATGCCTCTTTGTATACTTTATGTCAAATATTTTAATGTCAATTATGTATATAAACATTATACTTTTCAATTATATTTGAATAGGAGATTTAATAGATCTATGTTAACTAATTTGCTCTCATAAAATGTTTCTTTGTATACATTAAGTAAAATATTTTAATGCCAATTATGTATACATTGTATATCATATATATATATATATATATATATATATATATATATATATATATATATATATATATATATATATATATATATATCATGAAAAAATAATATTTGTTTTTGTTAAAATGTTTATTTGGTCCTATTCAAAAAGGCAATTTAAACAACGAAAAACTACACATTGTATTTTTCACTCCAAAGAAGTTTACATGTGAAGAAGTTTGATCCCTCTCCACTCATGTTAGATCCGTACTTAAGATGGATCTATACTCATTCAACAACATTTCCACTATCATAAGTTGTAAAGTACCACTCCAAATAGTAATAAATATTATATTAATACAATTTATTTTTTTAAATGTAATTAATCATGCATTAATATATATAACATGATTAAAGGACCATAAGAGCATAATCTTGGTTTTTCCTCTATGGTTTAATCTCTCTTCTTTTTAAGAAGGCTTTTTTCATGGGTAGTTCTCAGGTAAGTAGGTGATTAGTGAAACTTAGAGACGATGTGTCATTCATTTTATCGATGCCTTTTCTTGTCCTAAAAATAGTAGCATGTGGTGATGAAGGATTCAAATTTCGAGCTCATTGATTATGACAACATCCTCATAAAGGTTGGTCTTTTCGGGTGCAGAAGGAGTGCTATGTTAGAAATTTCCATTATGGACCTTAGGATTTTGGCTCTACTAAGGAAAGCAATGGATTTAATGCTCATAATGTGAACATATTTATAAATTTCTCAATCGGAGATGTTGCGATTAATGCATATTTTATTTATAATTCCACTCCTAATGGTTTCTCCCTATCTATGTCTTCGGCAAACAATTCCTCTCCTATATTCCAAGAAGCTCCAGTCTCATATGTGATGTCATCAAGGGAAGTGGTTTCCTTTGAGGCTCATCCTAGAAGAAGTGAAGGAAAGTGAAAAAAATGGCGAAAGTACATGTGAGGTAAGCCAAACAAGGTGGAGACAGTGGTATGCCAGGACATTGTGATAGATGGAAAAAATTCCAGGAAAATTATACAATAGTAATTTGGTACGTTTATTGCTAATCCAAGTTACTGTATTTGTGAGGCACCATGTACTATATATGCATGAAAAATCTCAAAGATACACACACAAATTAACTAAAAAATAATTCTCAAATCAACTTCTCATCCAACAGTGGATATTCTTAGGAGAAAATATGAGTTGAATGTATCATTATGTTGAATATTGTTTTATTGGATGCAATTCATCTGTCAAATTGGCAACCTTTGATCAAACAAAAATCACCAAAATAAGACCTCGGTAATGGGACATGTATTCCAAGTTGAATGTGGGCAGAACATCCTAGTGGGTGTTCATTCATTTTATTAATGGCTATGGAAATTGGCAAAGGAAATGCCTTTGGAAAGACAAAGCGACATTAATTGGAATTTTATTTATTAAAATAATGGAAAATAGCAGAAAATGGAGGTGATAGGTTATTGGTTGCATGTGAGGAGGAAAATGAAGGAAAATAATAAAAAATTGACTAAAATAGAGGCCTCATTAATAAAAAGGCTTATGAGGATCAGTTCATGGATTTTGATCAGTTTGGTATTGAAGCTCTCATTTTCTCTCTCCCTCTCGTACTCTTAGACACTTAGAGTTTTTCTTGGAGAACTCTCGGGGGAGTGTGGCATACTTTGGAATTGGAGTACGAAGGAAAACGATAGGCAAGAAATCATAAGAGGACATCGAGATCAGAAGCTACAATAGGTTTTTTTTGTAGATATTGAGTTGCATATATGATTTCCTTACTAGTTTTGGCATGCATGGCATATGCGTGTGGTTATTTGGTCATGATCCGTCATTGACTTGAAGGATTGCCTAGATTGACAGTGGTTTTTCTCTCCTTTCCATATCCTAGATAGCCATGGTGTTGTGGGTTTCACTTTTGTTTTCTGGTTGGTTTTAATTTGTTGTTGGCTATGGGTTGAGTTATTAGTTCCTGGAAGCCTTTGCTAGACAAACACTCTCGAAGCCATCTAACAACTTGGGTTGAGTTACTAGTCCTAGAAGCCTTAGTTCGAATAATGCTTTGGAAGCCCTTGGTGGGTTCAGTTAGTAGTCCTCGAAGCCCTATTTAGAAAAATGCTCTGGAAGCTTGGCGACAGTTGTGGGTTGAGTTACTAGTCATGGAAGCCTAGCTAGGACAAATGCTTTGGAGCCTTTGAAAACATGGGTAGAGGAAAATCTATTGATGGTGAGTGATGTATGAGTGTGAGGTGGTCTCACTAGTTGAGGATTTATGTGGTTTGGCCTATGGAAGCTCTAGTTTGGTTTTGATTGATTTGTTTTATGAGATCCCACATTCATGCCTGGAATATGACACGGGGGTGATTTGCTAAAATAGTGATTTGGTTCAGCCCAATCTATGGTCGGGTTGTTCGTGTAAGTCTCATACCTGGTCGATCTATGCAATCATGAATAAGGGCTCTTTCTCCTTGGTATTTTATGGGTAAATATACTTGTTTATATGGTTGTTATATGCTTGATTTATAAATATTACTTCCCCTTTGGGCTTACCATGGTTTTAAACTTCTTTGCAAGAATAGAATTGGGTGGATGGGGAATTAAACCTACTAGCTACCACTTAAGATATTGCCTTTAAATTTATATTTACGTTAAATCCAATATTTTTTTTTTCATTTTAAAGTAGGCTTATATTTTCTTTAAACTAAATATTGTTTGTGTTATTAGTGACATATAATAATAATAAACTTTTTTTTTCAATTCTAATAGTAAAAATTTAAAGCTAAGATGTTTAGTTTTTTAATTTCACTTTTATTTTTTAATTTTTAATGCACTTTATTATTTAAAACTTAAATTTATACTATTTCAAGTTATTGAGCCGAGAGGCTCATTCTACAGTCCAGTATGAGGGGATGTGTAAGTTTCTTCGTCTGTCCATAGAATTGACACGTGCTCTAAATAGAAAAATAATTTGGTCTATAGTAATAATAATAAAAAATAATATGATAAAAAAATGTGAGTAATATTTTTAAACATTATATTTTTCAAAAATATTTTAATAGGAGATTTAATAGGTCTATGTTAACTAATTTCTGCTGATAAAATATTTCTTTGTATATGTTATGTAAAATATTTTAATGTCAATTATGTACACATTGTATATATATATATATATATATATATATATATATATATATATATATATATATATATATATATATATATATATATTATATATATATATATATATATATATATATATATATATAATGTGTGATAATGAAAAAACGAGTAATGTGGTCTATAATAATAATAGTGATAATGAAATATGCTCAAATAATGTGAGTAAGATGTTTAAATGTTATACTTTTCAATAATATTTTAATAGGAGATTTAATAGATATATGTTAACTAACTTGCGCTAATAAAATGTCACTTTGTATAAGTTATGCAAAATATTTTAATGCCAATTATGTATACATTGTATATATATATATATATATATATATATATATATATATATATATATATATATATATATATATATCATGAAAAAATCAGTTTTTTTTGTTAAAATGCTTATTTGGTCCTATACAAAAATAAAATTTAAACATTGAAAAATTAGACATTGTATTTTTCATTCTAGAGAAGTTTGCATATGAAGAAATTTGATCCCTCTCGACTCATGTTAGATTGGTACTTAAGATGGATCTATGTTGGTTTAACAACATTGCTGCTATTATAACTTGTAGAGTACCACTCAACACAGTAATAAATATTATATTAATAAAATTTATTTTTATAAATGTAATTAATCATGCATTAATATATATAACATGATTAAAGGACCATAAGAGCCTAATTTTTGTTTTTCCTCTATTGTTTAAGATTGATTCTTTTTAAGAAGGCTTTTCTCAGCGGTAGTTCTCACGCAACTAGGTGGTTAGTGAAACATAGAGACGATGTGTCATTCATTTCTTGAATGTGTTTTCTTGTCCTAAAAATTGTAGCATATGGTGATGAAGGATTCAAATTTCTAGCTCATTGATTATGACACTGTCCTCATAAAGGTTGGGATTTTCAGGTGCAGGAGGAGTTCTATGTTAGAAATTTCCATTATGGACCCTAGGAATTTTGTCTCTACTAAAGAAAGAAATGCATTTAATGGTCCTAATGTGAACATAGTTATAAATGTCTCGATCGGATATGTTGCAATTAATCCATGTTTTATTTCTAATTTCACTCATGGTAGTTTCTCCCTAACTACCTCTTCGGTAAATGAATCTTCTTCTATATCCCATGAAGCTGCAGTCTCATATGTGATGTCGTCCAAGGAAGTGGTTTCCTTTGGGGCTTATCCTAGAAGTGGTGAAGAAAAGTGAAGAAAATGGCGAAAGTGCATGTGAGGTAAGCCAAAGAAGGTGGAGACAGTGGTATGCCAGGACATTGTGATAGATAAAAAAAATTCCAGCAAAGTTATACAATAGTAATTTGGTACGTTTATTGCTAATCCAAGTTAATGTATTTGTGAGGAACCATGTAGTATATATGCATGACAAATCTCAAAGATACACACACAAATCAACTATAAAATGATTCTCAAATCAAATTCTCATCCAATAGTGGATATTCTAAGGAAGGAATATGAGTTGAATGTATCATTATGTTCAATAGTGTTCTATTGGATCAAATTCATCTGCCAAATTGACAACCTTTGATAAAAAAAAAATCACCAAAATAATATTATAACAGCCCTAGTAAAAAATCCATGTAAAATTTAATAAACGTAAAATAAGACCTTGGTCATGAGACATGTATTCCGAGTTGAATGTTGGGAAAAACATCCTAGTGGGTGTTCAATCAGTTTATTAATGGCTATGGAAAGTGGCAAAGGCAATGCCTTTGGGAAGGAAAAGTGGCATTAATTGGCATTTTATTTATGGACATAGTGGAAAATAGGAGAAAAGGGAGGTGACATGTAATTGGTTGCATGTGAGGAGGAAAATGAAGGAAAATAATAAAAATTTGACGAAAATAGAGGCCTCATTAATAAAATGTCTTATGAGGATCAGGTTATGGATTTTGATCAGTTCGGTTTTGGAGCTCTCATTCTCTCTCTCTCTCTCTAATACTCTTAGATACTTAGAGTTTTTTTTGGAGAACTCTTGGAGGACATTGAGACCAGCAACTACAACAGGTTTTGCTTGCATATACTGAGTTGCATGTATGATTTCATTACTAGTTTTGGCATGCATGTGGTTATTTGGTCATGATCCATCATTGACATGGAGGATTTCCTAGATTGATAGTGGTTTTGCCTAGTCTTGCCATATCCTAGACAACCATGGTGATGTGGGTTTCACTTTTTTTCTGGTGGGTCTAATGGGTCAAGAGATTGCACACTTGGATATCTCAATGGAGTGCACAGTTCATTATGACAAAGAAGTGCGCAGTTTGCTGCCATTTGTTGATGGCGTAGTTTCTTGTCACAAAGTGTTGTGCACTTTACTCTATCAAGAATTTGTGCAGTTGACTATAACATAGGATTGCATAGTCTCATAGATCAAGGTATGCAATCAATGTCATCAGGGAATTATGTAACCTCTTTTTTATTTTTATTTTTTTCTTAAAAGTTTAGTATTTCTTTCAAATTTGTGTAGCTATTGTTGACAAGGATTGGTTTTCATCATGGAGTGCCCAATAGTTGTTTGACAGAATTCAAAGTTAAGGTATCACAAGTTTATCATGAGAGAGTAAGTGGTTGTGACACTTAGTCATCTAGATCATTCTCCTTTAGCTGGCCAACAACATTTGGAATCCTTTGGGCATCATACTTATTGATACATTATCTATTTTCAAGCTATGTATGGCATGTTGGAGATATGTATTCTACCCTTTTATCTATGCATTAAGTAGTTAGGGATGTCGATGGTGATTGGGATATCATTGTTGACTATATTGAAGTGTGATTTTGGCTACATATCCCTTCTAATGCCAAAGTTTCATGGTGGGACTATCAAATCACAACAATGGGAATCACAACCTTGAAACTTGAAAACTAGGAGGAAGCCTTTGCACATCCAGATTTCTACAGGGAAGACTAGAAGGTGAACTAGATCACATTTTTAAAGTATTACAAGTTAAAAACATAAAACAAAAAGATACACTCAAACACTAGTATATTAGGAGCTCACTATATATTTTAAACTAAATTTTCCATGTTACATGTAGATGTACTTAATACCATATGATTTTGAGAAAAACATATATATATATATATATATATATATATATATATATATATATATATATATATATATATATATATAATTGTATGTTTTAATAAATAAATAAATAATAATATCTAATAAAATTTGTAAAATATAGTATTGTACTAAATATTGAAAAAAATAAACACTAAAAAAAATGAGAAAATGTAATTAAATTTAGAAATAATCAACGAAATTCAAAGTTAATAGATATTGCATCATATTTGCTCTCAAAGAAAAAGTCAATAAAAATAATTAAATGCATCAAAATAAAATTATTTATTTGTAACTTAGTACCCAATTAAATTTAAAAAAAAAGATGAAAAAAATATATAAAATGATATAATTAAATTTAAAATCAAATATGAATAAATTAGTGATAAATCATCTATTTTTTAAGCAAGGATTAAAAGATCATTAAATTCAAAACAAATTTTAGTAACTAAAAAAATCATTAAAGTCAAAAACAAATTACCAAAAACATGAAAATCTATAACTGACAAATTGCCACATTTAGAAAAGCAATGAAACATTTTACTGAATGGTAAAAATGCGTGGATATTATCTGTTGGCAGAAAAGCATCCAAGAAGTTAACCGTTGCTAGATGTGAGTAATCCAATATCCATTGAAATATATATATATATATATATATATATATATATATATATATATATCAATTCTTTCTCCATCTATGTTATGTTTACATTATTCATAAGATTAAATCTTCCTCCATCTTTGTTTTGTTTGGCATGCTTGTCTGGTTGTTTGTTACTGTAGGTAGCCTACTTCTTTGTTGACTACACACAGAACCCTAGACTTCCGGTTGGAGCAGATTGGAGGCAACCAGATCAATGGTTAATGATCACTTCCCTTTTTGCCCTTTGATTTTTGAGAACGCCTTGATTTCTTCAGAAATAGTTCAGTGATTTTAGTTTATACATGATCGGAGGCAACCGGCAACCAGATCATCGGGTGGAGAAGTTCAATGGTTGACGATCACTTCTCTTTTTGCCCTTTCAATTTATGAGAAACTCTTCATTTCTTTGAAAATGGTTCAGCAATTTTAATTAATCTCTTCATGCTTATGTAAAATTTAGTGTACAACATGTAGTGGCGACGGAGCCCATTGGTCCATCAAGAAGAGGTCCAGTAGGCATATCGGCTAGCTTCACCCCCGCTCACCTCTGGTTTTCCATTGGATTTGAACCGAGAATCAAGAAGATGAGCATCGCCCTCATTTCGAATATGCCGTCAGAGAGTAGATGGAGTATCAAATAAACCCAGAATGAGGCGAAATTGCCATCCAGTAGGGTAGGCTAGGGTTGGCTACGTAGGGTAGCATAGGCTAGGTAGGGTAGGGTAGGATAGGTTAGGGTAGTGTAAGGTAGGTTATGTAGGCTAAGTAGGGTAGGTTAGGGTAGGCTAGGTAGGCTAGGCTAGGCTAGGTAGCTTAGGCTAGGGTAGGGTAAGGTAGGCTAAGCTAGGCTAGATAAGCTAGGATAGGGTGGGCAAGGCTAGGGTGGCCTAGGCTAGGGTAGGCTAGGCTAGGTTGGGCTAGGCTAGGCTAGGCTAGGGTGGGCTAGGCTAGGGCAGGCTTGGCTAGGCTAGGTTGGAGTAGGCTAGGTTAGAGCGGGCTAGGCTAGAGTAGGCTAGGCTAGGGTAAGCTAGGTGGGCTTTGCTAGGGTAGGGTATGGTAAGTCAGGCTAGGCTAGGGTAGGCTAGCTAGGATAGGCTAGGCTGGGTAGGGTAGGGTAGGGTTAGCTATGCTAGGGTAGAGTAGGGTAGGGTAGGATAGGGTATGCTAAGCTAGGCTAGGCTAGGCTAGGCTGGGCTAGGTAAGCTAGTGTAGGCTACCGTAGGTTAGGGTAGGTTAGGGTAGGTTAGGGTAGGCTAGGTTGGGCTAGGCCAGTGTAAGCTATGTAGGGTATTGTAGTGTAGGGTAGGTCAATGTAGGCTAGGGTAGGGTAGTCTATGTTAGGGTAGGAAAGGATAGGGTATGCTAGTTAGGATAAGCTTGGGTAGGGTAAGATAGGCGAGGTTAGGTTACGCTTGGTTAGCATATACTAGGCTAGGATAGGTTAGGCTAGGTTAGGCTAGGCTAGGTTAAGGTAGAGTAGGCTATGCTACGACAGGGTAGGGTAGGCTAGGGTAAGATAGGCTAACATAGGATAGGATAGGGTAGGCTAGGGCAGGCTAGGGTATGCTAGGGTAGGGTAGGTTAGCGTAGGCTAGGGTAGGGTAGGGTAGCTTAGACTAGGTTAGGTTAGGTTAGGCTAGGCTAGGCTAAGGTAGGATAGGCTAGGATAGGATGGGATAGGCTTAGCTTAGTTAGGCTCGGATAGGATTAGGATAGGGTATGCTGGGGTAGGCTAAGGTAGGCTAGTTTATGCTAAGGTAGGCTAAGTAGGCTAGGGCAGGCTAGGTTATGCTAGGCTAGGTAGGGTAGGCTAGGTAGGGTAAGGTAGGGTAGCGTAGGCTAGATAAGGTAGGCTAGAAAAGATAGGCCAGTTAAGATAGGCTAGGTTAGGGTAAGATATGCTAGGTAGGCTGGGTTAGGCTAGGCTAGATAGGGTAGGCTAGGCTAGGGTTAGCTACGTAGGGTAACGTAGGCTAGGTTAGGTTAGGGTAGTGTAGAATTTTCATTTAAATAATTAAAATTTTTCTCGTTTACTTCTTTTAGGCGTTTGGACTAGTTTGTGACACAAGAGGTTTATTCAAAGTTTCTTTTGCAAAATAACAAACTCAAAATTTACCATTGGATGAAATAGGTTTATTCAAAGTTTTCTTCCAAAATGACAAATTCAGAATTTACCATTGGATGAAATAGTTTAAACCAGAGCTACTAAATAAATATATCAACAAGGAGAGTCACTAACATAGCAACTTTACACTATTTAGGATAGTCACTGACATAGCAACTTTACACTATTTATACTATTTGATAGGAGAGAACTGGATTTTGTTGAGAATTGATTAAATAATTCTTTTAGCTAACATAAAAACTTTGATCCACTATTCATAGGTACCATATCAATAGGGATAGTCATTGACATAGCAACTTTACACTATTTAGGATAGTCACTCACATAGCAACCTAACACTATTTACACTATTTGATAGGAGAGAACTGGATTTTGTTGAGCATTGATTAAATAATTCTTTTAGCCAACATAACAACTTTGATCCACTATTCATAGGTACCATGGTTTACTGTCATCCATTATAGAGGAGCCCATTTTCCTTTCCCACATATCCTGCCCTACCTCTGTAGCACGTGATGTCTTCTATTTTGATTAAGTTAGGATCCTAGAGAATTCTCAATCCATTGAGGAGTCCTCTACATGGTATCACTATTACTTTACATGTGTTCTAACATATCTTCACAAGAGAGAATGATTGTTTTCTTGTCACACTTTGTTTCTTGTAGTTCAACACCATAGTGCATTTTTCTTGATTGATTATTATCTTTAACGTGTGATTCTTTCTAGGTGTGTTGAGACCTCGTATATTCAAATAGAGAACAATCATTGGTAACTTAGGATGAAAAGGGAGGTACTTATCTTTTAGGTTAATGGCCTATTATCATTCTACTAAGAGTCTTTTGACTTTATTTAGTTTCTATTTTGTATATTTTCATATTCCATTGCTCTCCCGTGCATTCATTTATCTTACTTTGATATTTGAGAGAGGTCATAATACCTAGTCCTTTAACTTCATTAGATTTGTACGATGACTTAACAAATTTGATATTTCTTCCCAGATATTTCTTTTTTCGACTACTAGAATGATTGAAATTATATACTTTCCAAGTTATATTCTCCATGATCCACTAGGGGGGTTAGGATGTCAATCTACATCATTTAGGTCTCCCTTTCTATTTTATGTGATTCTTCCTTAGACTCTCTTCCTTAGAATCTTGAAGTTCCTCTTCCTTCTTCTCAAGTTTTTTTTCCTTTTGGAGTTGTGTGGGGTTTATTTTCATGAAAAATAAGGGCTCTACTCATAGTCCAAGTTTTGCACTAAAATGGAATGTACTCATAGTCCAAGGTTTGGATCCATTCTATATCTTGGTAGCATATGTTGATAGACTCACGGAGCACTCCATTCACATTCACATACACACAAATATGAACATATGAGGTGTAATCATCCATTATAGTGAATTATGAAACTTTAACAAAGGAACTTAGGGTGTTTTAGACACCTTCAATAGTTTCTTGTTCCTAGAATTCCAAAGGTAATACATTTTGTTACAAACAAAGAATTTAATGAATGTTTATTTATTAGGACTTAATCATATTTTTCAGTGTCTCATATGTAGACTATTTGAATTGGAAAAAATAGCATCCTCTAAAAATATGCTCATTGTCTTCCACATAGGTGAAGAAACCCTTGGAGCCTAGTTTGAAATCACCTTGTCATTTCATTTTGCATGTAGTATTGACCTATCACGTGAGGTATTTTTAAGAGGGCCAAATCACCATGAATTTTACAACAACTATGTGGTCCTTTTATTAGATGTGGTTACCCACATTTGGAGATGTGCCATCATACTTTAGGTTCTCCTTCACTTTGGCCAAGCAACCACTACGTAGTTTTAAGGCTATCTTCCTCTCACCAAGTGCATCTATGTTGGTATCCAATCCTTCCTTGCATCACTCTTTCCATTCAATGGTTGTTTGACAAAAAAAATTCCACATCATTGAAATATAATGTCTTTTCCGACAAGGAGTGGGGCATTGACATGCTTCAAAAAGGACACACTCAAGTAAAAAACCAGAAAATGTTCAAGCAATAAGAACCAAAGTGTAACATAGTACCTAGATAAAAAAATAATTAGAAGCACCATCATCATTTCTCAAAATAAAGTCTATATTTAGGTCCTATTAATTAAACATAAAAAACTATATAATATAAATTACAAATTCATAGTAATTTTTTTTCAAATAAAAATATTTCAATGAAATTTTATACTTTCCATATCTATATAAAACTATAAAATAATTCATATTTAAAAATTTATCACATTTTTTCTTCTAATTTTTATAGAGATGATTAATTTATAGTTATTAACGAAATAATAATAAATCTTACACTATTTTATTATAATTAACCTTAAAAAAATAAGAAGTAATGAATTTACTTTACTACTAAAGTTTTATCCATCCATCCATCCATTTTAAGGTCACAGCCAAGCCAGACACCAAATTGGTGTATGAGACCCCCTTGTTTGTGGGACAAGGGACCCACCTCCGCGCAGCGATTTGACTGCTAAGTCTACGAAGGCATACATACTCTACCCCCCTCTGGTTTTGAACCTGTGACCTCTTAGGAGGAAACACATGCTCTTAACCATTAGGCCCACTCAAGCTGTATATAAACAAACAAAAATCTTCATAAATGTCTTTCATTTCAATTAAAAAAATATCAGCTTAGAAAATTTATTCTCATATAATTATAGAATACTTGATCCAATTATTTACTCATAATTCACTTATGATAGATTTGATGCCATTCACATATTGCCATGCAGAGCTTCGTTACATCCCACGTGTAACTATCAAAATAAGTAATATTAATGTGTTGAAACACTTAGCTTTAGAATGAAAGTTATAGAATACTTTGAATTTATATTTATGATGAATGTTCTATGGTTTGTGTTTGCCTTCTTCTTACCAAAATAATATGATCCATACTATGTTGGGACAACCTCTTTTCTTTGATCATACAACACACCTTTTTCTGCCCTGCAATGGCTTTTTCTAACTTTGATCTGTTAAATACAGTTGCACGTTACAACAACATAATCTACTTGTAAGCTCTGCACCTGAGAAACAAAGGTTCTAGAGTGCTTCCTGCACCATAGTTAATTCTCTAATGCTCATCAATTTGGAGGCTCTTGTTGGGATTTTCTCGGATGACCATCATATATATCTCAGAGAAGTTGAGAGATTCCACAACAAATCCTTGAAATTGCCTAGGATCAAGTGGGAAAGATCTCGATGAAATGTGTTCACATGCAAATCTCTCAGAGAGACTGAACTTCAAAATAGAAACTACTAAAAATAAAGAAAACAATTAGTTAATACTTTATTTTTCATAACATTGTATTTTCAAATTCAAGTTATATTAATATAAATATGAAAAAAGATTAACTAAAATTAAAATTAAATTAAATCTGATTCTAAACATTTATGGTAGTTGTTTGTAATATATATAAATTTATAAAAATACAACTTCATCTAACGTGTCAATATTAATTTAAAATTAAAAAAATGTCGTATAAATAGTAATATTCACTTTTTAAATATTTTTGTGAGTTGAAGAATATTTTGCAACTTATTATATATCTAATTATTTAAAAATACAAGCTAAATACTAATATATCTCGGCTGGCTTGGCACTGATCACTACACAACTATAAAAATGTTTAAGAGCAGTCCTATTAGACATTTTTAATATATTAATTTTAATTTTACATATAAAATTGGTTTATATTGATATTATATGTAGGCATTTTAATATATTAATTTTAATTTTAAATATTCTTTCACATTTTTTTAATATTTAAATATGGCTTGTATATATATATATATATATATATATATATATATATATATATATATATAGAGAGAGAGAGAGAGAGAGAGAGAGAGAGAGAGAGAGAGAGATATCTATATAAATTAACATTAGTCATGTCTCACTAGCACAAGTAGTTGAGGTCACTAGCACAACTGAGTGAGGATGGGCCTAGTTAGCTAGGCTACCTAGGATCAAACCTCAAGGAGGTTATGCTAAAATCAAATCAACTTAGGGTTGGTGTGGCCTAGCACTAATAATGGGATGGTTTCTCAAGCCTAAAATGTAAGTTAGAATTACTAAAACATGACTAATATAATGTTTATTTAGAAAATACAATATGAAATTTTAGATAATGTTTTTAAGATATTATTTGTTTGGAAAATAAAGTTTTATGTTTTACATAAATTTAGTAATATAAGAATTGTTAGGAAAATAGAGTTTTAAATTTTGCATACATTTTGTAACATATTACTTGCTCATAAAATTTTGAATAGATTTGTAAAAATGATGTTGCTAAATATACATGGAGTATTGAAGTTTCTTGATTCTTTCTATTAATTTATTTATTTGACTATGGGGAATTCTTTATTTTTTTAATGAATTATAATACATCATTTATATTATCCAAGGGAAATTTTGTCTATTTACATTATACGTCTTAAAAAAAGGTTATGTAACTCCAAAGAAAAATAAATGATGCAAATCTAAAACCATCATGTCATAGTTATCTTACGTATATTAAAAATTATGTTTACTGAACCTACTCGCTTGTCTGCTTTGCAAAGCATTCTTTTAAAGGTTATGTAATAATTAGTGCACCTACTCATTTGTGTTCTTTGCAAAGTTTTTTTTTAATAGTTTATTAGTATAAATTATCAACCGAGGAGAAACAATAGTTCAAGAAAAATCAACCTCAATAGCTGGATGGGTTGTCTACATAGTAGACGCACATGACGGTGGAAATCACATTTTGAACGCGTGGCCCAAAATGGATTACAGTTTTGCCAAAATAGCATGGATCAATGATCAGTGAGCCCAAGGAAAGGTTAGGGGACCTAACATAAATTGTATCTTCCATATCATGATTATTGTCCCATCACTGTTCAATATGCTCTTAAAGATCTATGTTTGATGTTTTGAATCAAAACGTCATTCAAGCGCATTGGACCAACCGAACCCTAGTTATCTTTTCATATGGACATTGACATATTTACATGCTGACTGAAAATTCATCCAATAAACCTTCTGGCTGATTCCCAAATAACGTTCTATTAATTGAACAGAAACATATTAAAAAATTGAAAGTCTCAGTATATCTCTACAAACTAAAAAAATCTAAACTTATTGAAATTAATGGAGATAACTTGGCCTATGGACATTATATGTTTTTCTATTATAATTTCAAAGAGAACCATATAGACAATAGCCTTAAAATTATAAGTGAACCAAAGATTTTTTGAACTAATCTTCATCATCTGTAGGGGAGTTGGGGTGCTAGGAATTATTTCATGCTGTATTATCTTCGGTGTCCACCTTATCTCATAGTTTTTCATTGTCCTCAACTGCTTGCTCTAAACCTTGGATGGCATTTTGCAGACAGTAATATTTTTCATTAATATGATTTACCTCTTTCAAGATAGTGCTTAGGAGAGGGTTGTTTTTTTCAGATGAAGTCCATACGGAAAGCTATCAATACCTCTATGTGTTAAAAAGGACCTAGGCCCTAGGGTAAGTAAATGTCTAGTGATTTTTATCCATCATAACCCTATGTCTGGGACAATCTAGTGGCAGCTCTACAGGCTCAAAGATTCTCCTCCACTCTTTCCAAGTTTTGAACTATGGCGGTCTTGTGTCTACCCTAAAAACCTTGCTCTCTCTAGAATGCCTCAACATTGCGGCCTCTTGTCTTAGCATTTTGGGTGTAGTGCTTCCACAAGATTTTTTCTTGGGAACCTCCCTCTTCCTTTGTATTTGAGTAAGTTGGGGATGAAATTTTCCTTATTATTCTACTAGTGACCTACCTTCACTTCTCTTAACTCTTGTTCTTCTTAAGTGTATTGATTTAAATACCAAGATGGGTGCCTATTATTTATGCTTTCCTTTGAGCCCTCAGTCCTTTAAATTGTTGCTTCAGAAGAAGCCCTAAAAATTCCCTTGTTCCTCTAGCGCATGATGGAAATATGGAGTGCAATAGGGAGGTTCCTATTATGCATTGTGGGGGTGACCATGAGAATTAAACTAACTTGTAAGAAGAGAGCCATAATCTCCCATAACCCCTATGATGTCTTGTATCACATTTGCTTCATCATTCTCTAGTGAACCTTAATTGGATGCAAATCCTCATTGGCATAGAGTGGTATTCTCACTAGTCTCACCGCCTCCTATACATGACTGTTATGTGTGCCTATTCCTAAGAATAGTCGGGTTCTACTCTGTTACCTCTCTCAAATATGGGTGTGACATCTCCCCTTCTAACGTCCCGTATAGTGTGAATTGGGAAAAAGTTGATGGTAATTAATTATGGGATAAATAATAAAATAAATGAAACTAACATTTAAAAAACATGAATCATTTTTTTTCAATTTATCCCACAAGTATTTATTCTAAGAAAAAATAAAAATAAATTATATGCACCTTTGAATAATCATTATATATCTTTGAAGACAACTACATAATCATTATGATTTCTCTTCTTTTTCTACTATGAAACCATCGAGATGGATGAAAAATAAATATATCGATCCAATCAAGGTAAGAAACCTTGAAGGTCATATTTTGCTCTCAAGAATTCATGAGTCCAACTTGGGCATAAAACTGAGAATTTGACCTTATTATTTTAGTCGTTATTACATAGAATAAAGAAACACTTGCTATTCTACCATTCAAGTTGAAGTTTAATTGAATTTTACCTAACACGAAGTGTTTATGTATTAAAAAACAATCCAAGATTTTACCTTCATATGTAGACATTGGCTTCCTAATTTCGACCCTATTTCTATCTCTCATATGCCAAATAGGTTTCTTTAATTATCAGTTAATTAATATTTCATTCACAACATATATACACAATTCAAATATCTTACACAAGTACTTGAAACACTAAATAATTATTTATTTCCTTTCAGAAGTAGTTCATAGGCTTCAATGATCCTCCCAGTGTTGAACTGACTTGTATAAATATGTTTCCATGAGATCTCCCTCCAACTGTCATGTAAAAGTAGGAATATTATTGGAGTTGTCTACCCCAACAACCCTATGAAGAAACTCATCGGTCATTATCTCGTAGTAGTAAGGATATTTTAAAATCTTGTAAGCATATTTTAATATCTTGTTTCCTTTCTTCTAGAAACACAAAACAAATTCAAGACAAAAATGTATTTCTCTTTTCTTCCTTTTTGTTTTTCTACCTCATTAGGCATAACTAACTTCAATTTTTTCCCCTAACACTTATTGGTTAATCTCTCATATTAACATATTAACATATTTGTGAAGGTTAATGTTCTAGGATAATTTTTCATTCTTTATTATTATTTTTATTTTTATTAAACAAAACATATTCCAACACATCTCTTTTTGATTTCTCAAAAACAAACAAAGGTTACAAAATAAGTCTTTCCAGATTTATTAAAAAATGTTTCAACATGAATTATTTCTGTACATGAATTATTTTTGTAGATGATACACTTCTACAAATATTTGGCTTCAAGCCACTTAAATTTTTAATCATCATTTCGTAAAAAACTATTTTAAACAAATTTTAAACACTTTATTTATATATACAGTGAAGTTAGCAGCTACAATTCTATTAGTTGATATAGTGAGAAGGATAAGAATATGTTGGTATCTGTCAATTTAAACCATAATATCAAAATTATTAATCAAAAGAATAGACATTTATTATGTATAAAAATTAAGAATTTCAAATTTCAATAAAAAAAATTAAAATTAATAATATAGAATAACCTAAATTATATAATAATAATGATTAATATACTAGTTAAAAAATAATAATAAGTTGTAATTTCTTTTATATATTTGAAAAATACATTTTATTTATTTTCTTGATATTTGATAAATTAAAATTAAAATTAATTTAAGAAAACATTAAAAAAGAAAATAATAAAATTTTTATATGTTATATCTACATTAAACATAAATAAATACATATAGATTATATTTATATCATAAATAAATAAAAAACCACCGTCCAAAAAATAACAGATAAATAAAACAAACCAGGAAAAGAAACGCCCGAAAATCAAGAAAGTACCGAAACAAAAAACGATGAGCTTGCTGGTTATAATAAAGCAAAAAAAACTCAAAAGGAAAAAGCAAGAGGTTGAGAGAAAAGCAAAGAGAAGAAGGATTGTGAAAACAACAGTAGACTATCCATTGCAATAGTTTGTGAAGAGCTCATATGTAGTGGTTGTATGGGTTCAAGGCGTTCTTAAAGACCTTAATGCATATGCATCTGTGTGTTTATATATTCATGAATCTATTGTAGTGGCCTTGACGTGTATGCATCTGTGTTTAGATAGTGATGAAGCCATTTTATCGGGCTTTAACCAAGCTTCACGGATGGTTCTTCGTCCATTCTATGCAGTGTTTATTTGGCCAACCAAAAGAATATTCCTTGACAGTTGAGTTAACACAAAATTAATTTTCTTCCATTTTGTGCAGTGGTGTTTATTTGGCCAACCAATAGAATATTCCTTGAGAGTTGAGTTAACTCAAAATTAATTTGACTGTTAAATTCCTTGATCTGTTTGGATGATTTGGCCCTGCTATGTTACAATAGGTGGTTGTTGGTCAACCGGAAATTGCTCCTTCAAGAAATCTACCATTTCAAAAACATGGCCAAGAAAATTCATAAAAACTCCCAAACGATTTTGATGGATTTTCAAATTGTGATTCTCAATTCCTTCCACCATCTTCCTATAGCTCAAAATTGAGGTTCTGTTGTTAGAATTTAAGTTTGTTGTGTTATCGAGTCAAAGGTAGGCAAATTGTCTTTACAAATTCAATAGGCAACTGCTTTTACACAATTAAATGCAGTTTGTACATTATTATTTTCAGTGTAGTTTTGTTTAACCTTGTCTAATTTTATTATATTGAGACTCCGGAGTTGTTTAACTCACATCTCTGTTATATCTAGATTTCTAATTTTAGGTGGCCTTTGTTATCTTCAGAAAAACTTTCTTGATTTCAATCTATTTTAATCTATGTTGATTATATTTCATACAATCATTCATTCTTGATTTGAGTTCATATTTATCTATGTTATTATATTTTAACACACCATTTTCATGATGAAACCCATTTAGTTCGAGGTACATTTTATTATTACTCACTCATTGTTCTACTCCACTCACTCAATCCATCAAAACCCTAGTCTTTTTATTTCTACAACTTTTCATTAGGGTTAATTTCTTTTGCATTTGGCCTCATATATCAGAACAAGAATAAATGAAAAAGTCGTCATTGACCGTTCAAGATCTTACTCCGATGCTTTCCAAAACCTCATTCCTTTCATCAATTACTATTTTCATGTAAATCTTTCTTTTTAAAAAATATGGAAATGTATATTTATTTAACATGCATTTAAATATTGCAGGGTTATTATTACTTCATCAAAAATACTAATGTTACAATGTATTTTGTTATAAAAATGACTAGAATTTATGTCTTTATTTTTAGTTCTTAAAATTGTACTCTAAATAGCATAATGGGTTGTGATTCTTTTATTAATATTATAAAATCGATTTCATGTTTATAGTGTATATAAAATTGTATGTTATCACCATATATTTTTGTTAAAAGAATTAGTTTCACTTAATGCTAAGTAATGTTAAGTGAAGTATGTATTTTTTATAAAAATTTCTACAAAGTATGTTCTTTATTTTTAATTTTTTAAATTGCACATTAAATGACATAATGGGTTGTGATTTTTTTATTAATATTGTGAAATCAATTTCATGTTTATGATGTATATAAAATTGTATATTGTCACCATATATTTTTGTTGAAAGAATTACTTTCACTTAATGTTAAGTAATGCTAAGTGAAGTCAGGTTTCAAAATTAGATGAAAGATATAAGTTTTAGGCTTGGGAGGGAGAGAGGGAGGAAGTGATGGTGATATAGATGGATATAGATGGAGAGCGGTGAATGTGTGAGAGATAATTGAGAGAGACTCTGGGGGACCGAAAGAGATGTTAAGGGAGAGAGAGAGTCAAGGGAGGGGAAGGGGGATAGAGAATGAGAGAAAGGATGAGAGATAAGAAGAGATAGAGAGATTAAGAGAGAAATATTAAGAAAGGAGAGAAGGAAGGAGTTCAAGAGACATAGAGAAAGGGGGAGAGAGAGGGAGGGTGGTGAGTGGGGTGATATCAAGAGAGAGAGAGAGAGAGTGGGACATGGAGAATGAGAGAGACGAAGAGTGAGAGATGGAGGGGGAGAGATCACGAGAGATAGGGAGAGAGAGATAAGAGGAGGGAGATAGAGAGGGATAGGATAGAGAGGGAAAGATATATTCAATGTGAGAGAGGGGGAGTGAGAGGGAGGAAGTGAGAGTGAGAGTGAAAGTGAGAGGAGAGGGAGGGAGAGAGAGAGAGACAATGAGAATGAGGGTAAAAGTGAGAGGAGAGGGAGGGAGAGAACGATATAATGTCAAAGAGATTGTGTGAGAGAGACATTCTCAGAGTGAGAAGGAGAAATATTGAGATACACTAAGAGAGGGAGAGTAAGTGAGAGAAAGAAATCGAGAGATAGAGGAAGAGATGGAGAAAGGGGGGAAAGGAGGAGGAAGTAGAGATGGGAAGAGAGAGAGAGTGAGAGAGAGAGGGAAAGGAAGAGAGAGAGGGAGATGGGGGAAGAGAGAGAATAATACAAATAATGAGAGGGGGAGAGAGAGAGAGAGAGAGAGAGAGAGAGAGAGAGAGAGAGAGAGAGAGACATAGTAAGAGTCACAGAGAGAATGATTGAGAGACACTGAGAGAGAGAGAGAGACGAAGTGAGATAGAGCCTATTTTCGTCCTCAACTTTCTTTCACAATATATTCATACACATTTAGCATTTATTTACTATGTGAAGTAATATTCTCATTCACATTTATTGCAAACTAGATTAATAGTTTCTCCATTATTAATTTTATTTTATCATTTTGTTTTTCCCATTAAATTATTATAATGTTTTGTTTTTTAACCCCATCTATTTTATTATAGCATATCAAGTCATTACTATCATTATTGTCTTTTAATGCGAAAAATTTTAACGAAAAAAATTTAGAAAATTCTCTTATGGTCTCTTTTATTTTTATAAAAAAAAAATGCATTTACTTGTCATTATATTTATTTTTCATTTTACTTTTTTTTGTATATATATTATAAATTTATACTTTTTTAAATCTTATGTTTGTTTATTTGTTCTTCATTATAAAACTTCATTTAGTTGTGTTTATGATCAAATATATATTTTTGATGTAAGATAATATGAATTTATTATTTAATTTATATTGGTTATTATTTTTATGTAAATACTTCTCTTTTTAAATACGAAAATGTATATTTATTTAACATGCATTTAAATATTGTACAATTATTATTACTTCATCAAAAATACTAAAGTTACAATGTATTTTTTATAAAAAATTCTAGAATTTATGTCTTTATGTTTAGTTTTTAAAATTTCACTTTAAATGGCATAATGGGTTGTCATTCTTTTATTAATATTATAAATTGATTTCATGTTTATAATGTTTATAAAATTGTATATTGTCACAATATATATTTTTGTTGAAATAATTAATTTAACTTAATGCTAAGTAATGTTAAGTGAAGTCAAGTTTCAAAATTGGATTTAAGATTTACATTTTAGGCTTAGGAGGGAGAGGGAGAGGGAGGGGTGGTGACATAGAGAGAGATAGAGGGATGGAGGTGAGTGGGAGGGGAGAGAGATGATTGAGAGAGAGTCTGAGAGACTGAAATAGATGTTAAGGGAGAGAGAGAGTCGAGGGAGGAGAGAGAGAGAGAGTTGGGGGAGGGGCAGGGGCAGAGAGAATGAGAGAAAGGACGAGAGGTAAGAAGAGAGAGAGGGATTAAGAGAGAAAGAGTAAGAAAGGGAGAGAGGGAAGCGGTTCAAGAGACATAGAGAAATGGGGAGAGAGAGGGATGGTCGGGAGTGGGGTGATATCAAGAGAGAGAGAGGTACATGGACAATGAGAGAGAGGAAGAGTGAGAGATGGAGGGAGAGGTCAGGAGAGAAAGAGAGTGAGAGCTAGGAGGAGGGAGATACAGAGGGCTAGGAGAGAGAGGGAAAAAAAGATTGAAAGTGGGAGATGGGGAAGAGAGAGACAGGCAGTGAGAATGAGAGTGAGAGTGAGAGGAGAGGGAAGGAGAGGGGGGAAGAGATTTATAGAGACAGAGTGAGAAGGATATAATGTCAGAGAGATTATGTGAGAGAGACATTCTCAGAAATATTGGGAGATAGTGAGAGAAGGAGATAACAAGAGAGAGGGAGAGCAAGTGAGAGAAATAAATTGAGAGATAGGTGAATAGATGGATGGAAAGAGAGAGATGGAGAGAGGCAGGAAGGTTGGAGGAGGTAGAAAGGGAGTGAGAAAGAGAGAGAGAAAAATGAAGAGATAGAGTAAGACAAAGAATGAGAGGGTGAGAGATTGAGAGAGAGAGAGAGATAAAGAATGATACAATATCATAGAGAGAGTGAGAGAGGCACATAGTAAAAGTCATAGAGGGAGATTGAGAGACATTGTGAGAGAGTGATAGAAGTAGTGAGATAGATAAAGAGTTACAGAGAGTTAGAGAGAGAAAGGGAAAAAAGGATGGAATGAGGGAGGGCCTATTTTCCCCTTCAACTTTCTTGCGGAATATATTCATACACATTTAGGATTTATTTACTATCTGAAGTAATATTTTCATTCAAATTTATTACAAACTGGATTTTTGAGCTATCGTCTCTCATCTTTGCTCATGAATTTCTATGACCTAACTCCCGTGGAGAGAACAATGAATTTAAGCTAAAACCATTCTAGTGTAAGGTTAAATATTGGGTTTGTTGAAGCTTTAAAATTTTTGTTGTTTTCCACATAGAATTTTCACAAATAATGAAGAGGATAATGGGGTTCTACCTTGTTTCAATAGATTATTGAAAATTTTAAAAAAGAATAAAACAAATATGGGGTTTCATTTTACTCATTTGTCTTTAAGTCTAATGTTTGTTGATTTTATTTTTATTGTGATTTACTTCTTTTGATTTTATTTTTATTGTGAATTACTTCCTTGATATATTATATCTGTGTTCCAATAATTAAAATAGATCATTGAATGCATTTAGGGAAAGAAGAAAAATACAAGGGCATGGGATTGGAAGATCATATGTGATAAATTTTCATAGCAGCAGCTAAGTACAAGTGGAGTATTTACCCAGGGACATCCAGTATGTAAAGAATGCACTTGGGCTATTGCTATGGGTTCAAAATTGATTTGATAAAGGAAGAAGGAAATGATGTCTTCTTATAGGCTTTTGTGAATAGCCTACTCCATAGAGAGAACACTTTTGGTGTAATCACCTATTATTACATATATCATAATGTAACAATGGATTCATTGCTAGTGAAATTTGAGTGAATACAAGAAGAATACAAGAAGAATACATGAGTTTAACAAATAATAAGAATACAATCCAAGTCATCTGTGCTATTTATTATTATATAATGCTGCTACTTGAAATTTGAGTGAATAACCATCATAATTTGAGTTTAACGAACAAGAAGCATACACGAGTTTAGCTAACAAGAATAATACAAGCCATGTCATCCTCCATATTTATTAATTCCAATATTGTCATAATTACATATATCATAATGTAACAATGGATTAAATGCTAGTGAAATTTGAGTGAATAACCATCATAGTTTGAGTTTAAGGAATCAGGAGAATACATGAGTTTAACTAATAAGAATAATACAAGCCATGCCATCCTCCCTATTTATTAATTCAAATATTGTCATAATTACATATATCATAATGTAAAAATGGATTAAATCCTAGTGAAATTTGAATGAATAACCATCATAATTTGAGTTTAACAAAAAAAGAAAATACAAGAGTTTAACTAACCAGAAGAATACAAGCCATATCATCCTCACTGTTTATTATTATGTGATCGGGGCTTGTACTTATTCGTATTTATCCCTCACACATATATAACCACTTTCAATTCCAATATTGTCATAAGAAGCATATGTGTATTTTATTAGACCTAATTTTCTTTGAATGATATTTTTAAGAAATGAAATACGATGGTATTGGTATCCAAAATTTGTAAGGTTGAATCGTCATGTATGCTTGCGTGTTGAAGTTTCTTTCGCCATTGTTGCAACAATTTCTTAAACTCGTCAAGGAAAATTTCTTAGAAAAGAGGTTAAGGAAAATTTCTTAGAAAACTAAAATTCGGTAAGGTATTTTTCTCTCTATTTCCTTCTCTATTTTCATCTATATAGCCTCTTAATTATATTTTTTTACTAGTTATATATGCCAGTTATTAAATTGGTGTGACCAAGGATTACTTATTATGCTTATGATGATTTTTCTTTTGGACAAGAAATGATTGCATTTATGGAAAAATAAGATCAAACGTTTTTGTAAAATATGCAATCTATTTTTAAAAGAAAATTAATATGGTAATTGCACCCAGAGGTGATCTAGAACATAGTATAGGGGTAGGTCTCACATAAAAATGTAAACTTAAACATAAATGTAAACAACTGAGTATGGGGTTAGATCTCACATAAAAACGTAAACATGTAAAGGTAAACATAATGTTTAACATTTGACATTTCTAATCTAATGTTACTTAAACATAAATGTACACAACTGAATATGGGGTTAGATCTCACATAAAAATGTAAACATGTAAACGTAAACGTAATGTTTAACATTTAACATTTCTAATCTAATGTTGACCCTATTGAAAAACCAATCTAGTTATTAGTATGTATAAACACAATACAAATTTTAAAATAAGAAGGTTTACGAATACTCAAAAAATATGTAAGGTAAATAAATAAAAATATAAATAAACTAGAGGTATGAAAAATAAATAAAACCTCATTTTATATTTATTCCACAAACCTCTTTATATTTAAAGCAAACTCAAAAACGATGTTTTATTTATTTAAAGAAAACTCAAAAACTATGTTTTATTTAGGTGAAGCCTATGGGCCAAATACCATGGGACAAATAACTAATAATACCATGGGCCAAATACCATGAGACAAATAATTAAAAATACCATGGGCCAAATGCCATATTTATAAAAGAGGTATGGTAAATAATTAAATATAAAAAAGGTAGAAAGCGGTATGCTAAATAAATCAAAAGATATCAAATAATACTAGAAATCAAAATCTAATTATATACCAAGCCTATGTGAAAAATACCATGGTAAATAAAAGAGTTATAATAAACAAATAAAAATATAAATAAACTGGAGGTTCGGTAAATAAATGAAACCTCTTTTTATATTTACTCCATAAACCTATTTATACTTACTAACACTCAAAAAATAGGTTTTATTTAGGTGAAGCCTATAGGCCAAATACCACAGGCCAAATTTTTATTAATACCATGCAAAAAAACATTATTAACCCTAATATTAGTATTAAAAGATTAAAATTATTATTATGATTAAATCTAATATTCATATTAATATACTATAATATTAATATTATTAAATTTAATAACTTTGGATTAATACAATATTAAATTTTTATATATTAATATATCATGATATATATTAACTCTAGATATATATGGGAGGGAATTACAACGACATATTGATAGAGGTGGGGAGATAAGGGGAGTGACAAGGGATAAATGGAGATAAAATTAAGGATAGTGGAGAGGAGGAATGAAAAGAGAGAGAGGGAGATGAGTGTGAGAGGTAGAGAAGGGTAAGAGAGGGAGAGGGAGACACAAAGATGGAGGAGGGAGAGAGAAGGAGAGAGGGAGGGATATAGTGAGAGGATTCGAGGGTAGAGAGAGAGAGAGAGAGACAAAGAGAGATGGGGGGATAAATGGAGATAAAATTAAGGATAGTGCAGAGGAGGAATGAAAAGAGAGAGAGGGAGATGAGTGTGAGAGGTAGAGAAGGGTAAGAGAGGGAGAGGGAGACACAAAGATGGAGGAGGGAGAGAGAAGGAGAGAGGGAGGGATATAGTGAGAGGATTCTAGGGTAGAGAGAGAGAGAGAGAGAGAGAGAGAGAGAGAGAGAGATGGGGGAAGATAGAGGAAGGTAGGAGATAAATGGAGAGAGAGGAAGGATGAGAGAGAGGACTTGCAAGATAGGAGGAGAGATGGAAGGAAGAAAAAAGACAGAGAGTATATGGAGAGAGAGAGAGTGTGTATGTTTAGGGGTGAGATAAAGATAAAAAGAAAGATAGATAGATAGAAGGGGGACACAAGGAAGGAGGAGAGAGGGAGGTATATAGTGACATAGTTGGAAAGAGAGAAAGAGAGAGAGGATGAATGTGAGACAAGACTTGGGAGAGAGGAGGGGAGTGATGGGGGAAGAGAGAGGATTTTAGGGAAAAGAGAGAGAGCGAGAGATGGGAGAAGAGAGGGGGAGGTAGGAGAGAAAGGGAGAGAGAGGAAGTATGAGAGAGAGGAGGAGAGAGGGAGGGAGAGAGGAGGAGAGAGAGGGAATAAGAAATATATAGAGTGAGAAGTGGAGAGAGAGAGGGAGCGACAAGGGAGAGTTAGAGAGAGAGTGTGCATGTTTGGGGGTGAGATAAAGAGACAAAGAATGAGATATGGAGAGAATGGGGGAGAGAGAGAAGGATATAGTAGAGAGAGAGAGAGAGAGAGAGAGAGAGAGAGAGAGAGAGAGAGAGAGAGATAATTCTAGGTGTTGTGATATCATCCTCCGCCTTTGGATCCGGCGAGGGGATTTGATGGTTAAGAACAAGTATGCAGGTCTGGGTGAGGAATATCTTTCGTGCTTGTTTCACTTCAAGATGGGAATCAGTGGATTTCACGCGATCTACATGCTTGAGGGTTATCCCCCCATTCTAATCCGTAATCCTTTTAGATTGGTCCCTATTTCCTCATCGGGTTCGATTCTAATTTTAAAGTTTTTGCTTGTTTCTGGCCCAATTTGAGCCTCGTCTATTAGATTTTTGAGGGGAGATCGAATGGTCTCAGCTTTGTCTGTTTTTCGAGGGTATGTTAGTTTTTTTTATAGGACCTTGGCTCAGTGTTTAAGCCTTTAGCTCGGTGCCCTCGCTTTTAAGAGGATAGTTTTTTTTTATTTGGCCCATAGTTCCTTTGGGAATGTTGTATTTTATGTAATTTGTTTTCTGATTTAAAGAAATAGAAGGTATGACTCATACTTCAGCAAAAAAAAGATAAATCCTTTGTGTATGGAGAGATGGTTCATGCATATATAAATGAGCTTTTTTAAATTACTTTAAATGAGTGGGTTTGAGGGGAATTTATTGCTTGCTCAACAAAAGGTGATTTATTGCTCACCCATCAGGGTTATTGAGGTGTAATTAATAATTATGCTTTGATTTAGGTTGAGTTATTTTATTCTGTAGATATTTTTTTCATATCATTTTAAAAATATAAATTTAGTGTTTATGAATTTTTTGATAGATGCTGTATAAATAATATCGGTTTTTCTAGCTATGAAATAAGAGTATTAGCTCACATAATAAATAGCTATATAAAAATATAGGTTCATAAAATATGATAAAATAAGGTTTTCAAATTTTTATCAATAATTTATAAAAAATTATTAATATAAAATAAATTTAAGCAAAATTTTTATAGTTATATAACAAAGAATAAGAGTAGTTTAAAAACACATATCTTAAGTTTTTTCTTTTTGCATAAATAGATTTTTAAATTTTATATTATATTTTTATAAAAATTATAATGTATTAATTTTATTAAAGTATAGTTTATTTTATAGGTAAAATATTAAAATTTGTATAAATTTCTTAAAATAATACTTTTTTTAGCAGCATTTTTTTTATATAAATTTCAAAAAATAATATAAATGCATAACTACTATTTCTTCAAAACTAATTATTCTTTATTTTTTTTTAAGAAGTATTTTGTTTTTTTAAGTTTTTTTTCTATTAATTGTAATGGGCCATTTATATGATTTTAATCTTAGCCCAAATTTATCCATTTGGTAATTTTTTTAAAGTTGTTTAGATTAATTATAATTAGCCATTTAGATCATATTAATCTAAACAAAATATTGTCCATTCTTTAAAAGCTATTTTGCATTTTTAAACGTGTTTTTTTTAAGTTGTTTGATTAATTATACTTCACCATTTATATGATCCTAATTTCAGCAAAAAAATGTCCATTCATTATAGCTTTAATGAAGTTATATAACCTAAGATATTGCCTTCAAATTTATATTTTCTTTAAATCCAAATTTATTTTTTTCATTTTAAAGTAGACTTATATTTTCTTTAAAGTAAATATTGTTAGTGTTATTAGTGACATATAATAATATATTTTTTTTTCAATTCTAATAATAAAAATTTAAAGCTAACATGTTTTGTTTTTAATTTCACTTGAATTTTGTTTTTCATTTTTTAATGCAGTTTACTATTTAAAACTTAAATTTATACTATTTCAAATTATTGAGGCAAGAGGTTCATTCTAGAGCCTAGTATGAGGGGATGTGTAAGATTGTTTGTCCATCTATCGAATTGACAACTCCTCTAAATAGAAAAATAATGTGGTAGATAATAATAATAATTATAAATATGCTAAAAAAAATGTGAGTAAGACTTTTAAACATTACACTTTCAAAAATATATTAATAGGAGATTTAATAGAGCTATGTTAATTAATTTTTGCTCATAAAATGTGTCATTATATATGTTATGTAAAATATTTTAATGTCAATTATGTATATAAACGTTATACTTTTCAAAAATATTTCAATAGGAGATTTAATAGATCTATGTTAACTAATTTTTTCTAATAAAATGTCTGTTAAGCAAAATACTTTAATGCCAATTATTTATACATTGTATATCATTTTAAAGGAAATATATATATATATCATGAAAAATAAGTGTTTTTTGTTTAAAATGTTTATTTGGTCCTATTAAAAAGTACAATTTAAACAATGAAAAACTACGCATTGTATTTTTCACTCTAAAGAAGTTTACATGTGAAGAAATTTGATCCCTCTCAGCTCATGTTAGATCCGTACTTAAGATGGATCTATAATCATTTAACAACATTGCTGCTATTATAAGTTGTAAAGTACCACTCCACACAGTAATAAATATTATATTAATATAATTTATTGTTATAAATGTAATTATTCATGCATTAATATATATAACATGATTAAAGGACCATAAGAGCATAATATTGGTTTTTCTTCTATGGTTTAAGCTCGCTTCTTTTTAAGAAGGATGTTTTCATTGGTAGTTCTGAGGCAAGTAGGTGGTTAGCGAAACTTAGAGATGGTGTTTCATTCATTTTCTTGATGCCTTTTCTTGTCTTAAAAATCATTGCATGTGGTGATGAAGGATTCAAATTTTGAGCTCGTTAGTTATGACAGCATCCTCATAAAGGTTGGTCCTTTCAGGTGTAGGAGGAGTTCTATGTTAGAAATTTCCATTATGGACCTTAGGATTTTGGCTCTACTGAGGAAAAAAACGCATTTAATGCTCATAATGTGAACATAGTTATAAATTTCTCAATCGGAGATGTTGAGATTAATGAAAATTTTATTTCTAATTCCACTCATGATGGTTTCTCCAGATCTATGTCTTCGCGCAAACAATTCCTATCCTATATTCCATGAAGCTCCAGTCCCATATTTGATGTCATCTTTGAGGCTCATCCTAGAAGTGGTGAAAGAAAGTGAATAAAATGGTGAAAGTACATGTGAGGTAAGCCAACCAAGGTGGAGACAATGGTATGCGAGGACATTGTTATAGATGGAAAAAGTTCTAGCAAAATTACATAATAGTAATTTGGTACGTTTATTGTTAATCAAAGTTAGTGTATTTGTGAGGCACCATGTACTATATATGCATGAAAAATCTCAAATATACGCACACAAATTAACTATGAAATCATTCTCAAATAAACTTCTTATCCAACACTAGATATTCTTAGGAAAAAATATGAGTTGAATGTATCATTATGTTCAATAGTGTTCTATTGGATGCAATTCATCTGTCAAATTGACAACCTTTAATCAAAAAAAAAAGTAATGTGGTCTATAATAATAATAGTGATAATGAAATATTCTCAAATAATGTGAGTAAGATGTTTAAATGTTATACTTTTCAAAAATATTTCAATAAGAGATTTAATAGATATATGTTAACTAACTTGCACTAATAAAATGTCTCTATGTATAAGTTATGTAAAATATTTTAATGCCAATTATGTATACATTGTATATCTCTTAAAAAAAATTACACACACACACACACACACACACACATATATATATATAATAAAAAAATAAGGTTTTTTTTTTAAATGTTTATTTGGTCCTATTCAAAAATAAAATTTAAACATTGAAAAATTACACATTGTATTTTTCACTCTAGAGAAGTTTGCATGTGAAGAAATTTGATCCCTCTCGGCTCATGCTAGATCGGTACTTAAGATGGATCTATGTTGGTTTAACAACATTGGTGCTATTATAACTTGTAGAGTACCACTCCACACAGTAATAAATATTATATTAATAAAATTTATTTTTATAAATGTAATTAATCATGTATATATATATATATATATATATATATATATATATATATATATATATATATATAAAGGACCATAAGAGCATAATTTTGGTTTTTCTTCTATGGTTTAAGATCGCTTCTTTTTAAGAAGGCTTTTCTTAGGGGTAGTTCTTAGGCGAGTACGTGGTTAGTGAAACATAGAGATGATGTGTCATTCATTTTTTGGATGCATTTTCCTGTCCTAAGAATCGTAGCATATGGTGATGAAGGATTCAAATTTCGAGCTCATTGATTATGACAACGTCCTCATAAAGGTTGGGATTTTTAGGTGCAGGAGGAGTTCTATGTTAGAAATATCCATTATGGACGTTAGGATTTTGGATCTACTGAGGAAAGAAATGCATTTAATGGTCCTAATGTGAACACAATTATAAATTTCTCGATCAGATATGTTGCGATTAATCCATGTTTTATTTCTAATTCCACTCATGATAGTTTCTACCTAACTACCACTTCGGCAGATGACTCTTCTCCTATATCCCATGAAGCTCTAATCTCATATGTGATGTCATCAAAGGAATTGGTTTCCTTTGAGGCTCATCGTAGAAGTGGTGAAGGAAAGTGAAGAAAATGGCAAAAGTGCATGTGAGGTAAGCCAAAGAAGGTGGAGACAGTGGTATACTAGGGCATTGTGATAGATGTAAAAAATTCCAACAAAATTATACAATAGTAATTTGGTATGTTTATTGTTAATCCAAGTTAGTATATTTGTGAGACACCATGTACTATATATGCATGACAAATCTCAAAGATACACACACAAATTATCTATAAAATTATTCTCAAATCAACTACTCATACAACAGTGGATATTCTAAGGAAAGAATATGAGTTAAATGCATCATTATGTTCAATAGTGTTCTATTGGATCCAATTCATCTGTCAAATTGACAACCTTTGATCAAAACAAAAATCACCAAAATAATATTATAACAGCCCTAGTAAAAAATCCATGTAATATTTAATAAAGGTAATATAAGACCTTGGTCATGGGACATGTATTTCGAGTTGAATGTTTGGTAAAACATCCTAGTGGGTGTTGATTCAGTTTATTAATGGCTATGGAAAGTGGCAAAGGCAATGCCTTTGGGAAGGCAAAGTGGCATTAATTGGCATTTTATTTATGGAAATAGTGGAAAATAGGAGAAAAGGGAGGTTACATATAATTGGTTGCATGTGGGGAGGAAAATGAAGGAAAATAATAAAAATTTGATGAAAATAGAGGCCTCATTAATAAAGGGTCTTATGAGGATCAGCTCATGGACTTTGATCAGTTCATTTTTGGAGCTCTCACTTTCTCTCTCTCTCTCGTACTCTTGGACACTTAGATTTTTTATTGGACAACTCTTGGAGGACATTGAGACTAGCAACTACAACAGGTTTTGCTTGCATATACTGAGTTGCATGTATGATTTCCTTACTAGTTTTGGCATGCATGGCATATGCATGTGGTTATTTGGTCATGATCCATCATTGACATGGAGGATTTCCTAGATTGATAGTGGTTTTGCCTAGCCTTGCCATATCCTAGATAGCCATGGTGATGTGGGTTTCACTTTTTTTCTGGTGGGTCTAATGGCTCAAGAGATTGCACACTTGGATATCTCATTGGAGTGCATAGTTCATTATGGCAAAGAAGTGTACAGTTTGCTGCCATTTGCTGATGGCGTAGTTTCTTGTCACAAAGGGTTGTGCATTTTACTCTATCAAGAATTTGTGTTGACTATAACATAGGATTGTGTAGTCTCATAAATCAAGGTATGCAATCAATGTGATCAGGGAATTATGTAGACTTTTTCTGAAAGGTGCTTAGTATTTCTTTCAAATTTGTGTAGCTATTGTTGACAAGGACTTGTTTTCGTCATGGAGTGCCCAATATTTGTTTGACAGAATTCACAGTTTATGTATCACAAGTTTATCATGAGAGAGTAAGTGGTTGCGACACTTAGTTGCACCTACAACATTTGGAATACTTTAGGCATCATACTTATTGATACATTATCTATTTGCAAGCTATGTATGGCATGTTGGAGATATGTATTCTACCCTTTTATCTATACATTAAGTAGTTAGGGATGTCGATGGTTATTGGGATATCGTTGTTGACTATCTTGAAGTGTTATTTTGGCTACATATCCGTTCTAATGCCAAGCTAGTGTCATGGTGGGACTATCAAATCACAACAATGGGAATCACAACTATGAAACTTGAAAACTTGGAGGAAGCCTTTGCACATCTAGATTTCTACAATGAAGACTAGAAAGTGAACTAGATCATTACGGTTAGGGGTCAACCCCACAAAAACCATGTCACTAAAGTCCATTTGCTAGGCTGCATATTGTCAACATGACAGTTGGACCACATGCATTACCGGGTATCTCTATCCTCAAATCTTCGTCCATCATTCTTATGGGTCATCCACAAAGCTGCGGTTATGGATCGACCACATGAAACCATTTCCATCGAAGTCCATTTCCTAGGCAACACATTGTAAGTATCATAATTGGCTCATAATCATTACAAGGTATCTCTATCCTCGGATCTTCATTCATCATGATTATGGGTCATTTGCAAACTTGAAGTTATGGGTCAACCACATAAAACTGTTCTATTCATTGGATCATGTCCAACAAAATTTTCTAAGGAGGGAAATTTACGCAATCGAGACCATTACTTCTTAATGAGGGAGGAATAATATAAATGGAAAGTCGCATCACCCCGTTGTAGTTACCCATGGTATCTGCTCATGGTAATTACCCATGGTATCTTGTCATGGTAATTACCCATGTATTGTAACTAAAAAGGCTATAAATTTGGGCCTCACTTTGTAAAAGGGTAGATTGGTCCACACAATGTAGCTAGAACAATTTTCCTTATTTTAATAAAATGGTCCTTTATGCGTTTTTATCTTCTCTTTGGGCATTTTTAGCTCTCGACTGCCCAGATCCAGATAATTTGGATATTTTAGCCCATTTGTGTTTAGCTTCCTATACAAGCATCATTAAGATAATTGAATACAGTTACATATCAATGGAGATTGAAGGCTCACATGTTACAATGTGGTTACATAGACACATATATTTCTAAATCTATCTTGATGCATTTCTTGAGATGAGGCATAGATTGACCCATCATAAAAATTCCCTCCCTTGAATGTTAACCACTGCAAAAGTGTGGATACTAAGCCCACCGCAATACAATGGATAATTCCCTCCCTTCAATTATAAATACTACAAAATTATGGATACCAAGCCCAACTAAATACAATGGCTAAATTGACCTATAAAGATTTCACAACAGAAAAAATGCAGAATTTAGACTAATATACCATGATTTCACATTGACCTCACAAGAGTAGTTTCAATTTCAATGGATGGCAAGTAAATCAACATCAATCTACCAAATGCATCAATTTAGCTCAAGTGGAAGTTTTTTAGTAAGAGAAATTCAAAACTAATCCACATGTTCTACCCTAGTAATAGTGATCGTATAAAAAACTATTTACTACCGTCACTCATGAAACAATCATCAATATAATCCTTAGTTACATTAGCATGGGCACATATATATATATATATATATATATATATATATATATATATATATATATATATATATATATAAACAAGTCACATCTTAATAATGGATTATTACACTTTTTTAATTATAAATTTCACACTCTTTAAAGAAAATATTTACAATACCATGATATATTTCAAATAAAATCTATAAATCTTTGTCATAGGTGACAATCCTAGTACAATAGTGGGTATCCTAAAATTATATAAGCAATGAAGTATATATTTAAAAAAAATACCATAACACATTTATAAGTAACTAGTTATGAGATTTTATTATAGATTCATCCCATAAAAGAATAAAAAATATAAATGCATCCAAACCTTGTATAAATATAGCAAACATTTGCATTTTCATGATGTTAATATTTCCCCATTTTTAAACATTATAAGTGAAAAGAAAAACAGAAAAGTACATTCATACACTACTATATTAGGAGCCCACCATATACCATAAACCAAATCTTCCATGTTACATGTAGACCAACTTAATATGATATGAATTTGAGAAAAATATAAACATGAAAATTGAGATGATTAGTATATATATACATTTGTATTTTCATGATGTTAAATATATTTCACATTTTTAAAATATTATAAGTTAAAAACATAAAACAAAAAGATACACTCAAACACTAGTATATTAGGAGCTCACTATATATTTTAAACTAAATTTTCCATGTTACATGTAGATGTACTTAATACCATATGATTTTGAGCAAAATACAAACATATATATAATTGTATATGTATTCGGTTTTAATAAATAAATAAATAATAATATCTAGTAAAATTTGTAAATTATAGTATTGTACTAAATATTTAAAAAAATAAACACTAAAAAAAGAAAATGTAATTAAATTTAAAAATAATCAATGAAATTCAAAATTAATAGATATTGCATCATATTTGTTCTCAAAGAAAAAGTCAATAACAATAATTAAAAGCCTAAAAATAAAATTATTAATTTGTAACTTAGTATCCAATTAAATTAAAAAAATATATATAAAATGATATAATTAAATTTAAAAACAAATATGAATAAATTAGCAATAAATCATCTGTTTGTTAAGGAAGGATTAAAAGATTATTAAATTCAAAACCAATTTTAGAAAGCAAAAAAAATCATTAAAGTCAAAAACAAATTTAGAAAAACGTGAAAATCCATAACTAACAAATTGCCATATTTAGAAAAGCATTGAAACATTTTACAGTCTGGTAAAAAAGCGTGGATACATTTTACAGTCTGGTAAAAAAGCGTGGATACTATCCGTTGGCAGAAAAGCATCCAAGAAGTTAACCAATATCCGTTGCAAGGACGCCGAAGAATATGGCATGCTTGTCTGTTAATGTAGGTAGCCTGCTTCTTTGTTGACTACACACAGAACCCTGTACTTCCCGTGGAGCAGATCGGAGGCAACCAGATCAATGGTTATTGATCATTTCTTTTTTTCCTTGATTTCTTCGGAAATAATTCAGCGATTTTAGTTTATTCGTGATCGGAGGCAACCGGCAACCAGATCGTCGGGTGGATAAGTTCAATGGTTGAGAACTGAATGAGAAATGTAAGATTCAGAAAATGAAATCAAGCTCCAGGTATGTATGGATCCAATAGTTTTGCCACGGCTCCATGTATCTGCTGGTTTGGATTAATTAATATTCTGTGTTTTCGTTTATTGTGTAAATTAATATTCTGTGTTTTCGTCTATTGTGTAAATTAATGTTATGTGTTAGTTTTATTGTTAGCTTAACCCATTGGCCTCTTTGAAGGAATTAACCTAGGCCTATTATTTCCTTATTTCAATGGCCTTACGAAATTTATGGATTTCCTTTAAATCTGAACCCACCTGTATTATCGAGTTACTGATCTTCATATGATTGTAATTTCGAATGAATCGCTATCATGATTTGCTGACCTTGGCTTGCGCCAGCAACGCTCTTCTTGACGGCAAATTTCTAGGTTTATTTGATACTTTGTTTACTAGGTCCAGTAGGCATGTCGGCTAACTTCACGCCACTCACAACTTCCTCGCTCACCGCCGGTTTTCCATTGAATTCGAACCGAGAATCAAGAAGATAAGCATCGCCCTCGTTTCGAATATGCTGTCAGAGAATAGACGGAAATCAAATAAACCTAGAATTAGGCGAAATTGCCGTCAAGAAGCCGAGCTCAGCACTCCCTTGAATTTCGAATGAATCACTATTGAATTTCGAATGAATTAACAGCGATTTCGAATGAATCACTATTATGATGTGAGTTTAATAAACAGCAAGTCATAGTGAGTGTTCATATTTTTTTATGATCTATGGACATTTTAGAGTTTTAAATCAAATATCAAATTCATTGTATTTAGTTTTTTTTTTAAATAAAAAATAAAAATAATATATTCTTGTTTTTTATTATTACTATTTTTTTTTAAATTTATTATACAGTGATTTCAGAAATTTAATGATGGCAGACTTTAATTGTGCCATGTGTATTAATTTCCTTTTTGTTGTTGTTGCAATATGTTTTTATTGGCACCTCTAATCCCATTGCTTTCACAGTCATATATATATATATACACACATATAGTGTTTTAATTTATTTCACCCTTTGTTTTTTTCAGTAATTTAGTCGAGTCAGAAGTGAATGATTGTATTTCCATGATGAAAATATTTTGAGTATCTTATAAAATTTATATTTATTATTTTTCTTATTATAAGTATTTATTTATATAGTTTTATTTATTAAAATAATAAATACGATTTTTTTTCTTAATTAATATAGAAAGTTATTTTTTATATTAATTTGCTTTTAGTTAAAAATCATATTTTCTAGAAAAAAAAGAAAATTGTATGCTTTCAATAAAGTAAATTGTCTTTTTATAATTTCTTAAGCATTCATATCTTTTATATGATTCTTCTTAGCTTTTATATATTTTAATGATGTAATATATGAATTTTATATTAGTGATTTTATCTTTTAAAGTGTTTATTTATTTTTATAAATTTATTATTTAATTACTTAATTGAACATATATATATATATATATATATATATATATATATATATAGGGTAGTCTAGGCTAGGCTAGGCTAGAGTAGGCTAAGTAGGCTAGGGTAGACTTAGCTAGGATAGGGTAGGGTGAGGTAGGCTACCTAGGCTGTGTAGCTTGGGCTAGGGTAGGCTAGGGTAGGCTAGGCTGGGTAGGGTAGGGTAGAGTAGGTTAGGTTATGTTAGGGTAGTGTAGGGTAGGGAAGGGTAGCATTGGGTAAGCTAGGCTAGGCTATGCTAGGTTCGGTTAGGAAAACTAGGGTAGGCTAGCGTAGGTTAAGGTAGGTTAGGGTGGGCTAGGTAGGCTACGTTAGGCTAGGGTAGACTAGGTTGGGCTAGGCTAGTGTAGGCTACCCAGGGTAGGGTAGGGTACGGTAGGCTATGGTAGGCTACGAAAGGCTAGGGTAAGCTAGTTAAGATAAGCTTCGGTAGGGTAGGATAGGCGAGGCCAGGTTGGGATAGGTTAGCATATGCTAGGATAGGTTAGGGTAGGTTGAGGTAGAATAGGCTAGGTTAGGGCAGGGTAGGGTAGGCTAGGACAAGATAGGCTAATGTAGGCTAGGGTAGGCTAGGGTAGTTTAGGCTAAGGTAGGTTAGGCTAGGGTAGGCTAGGCTAAGGTAGGCTAGGCTAGGATAGGACGGGATAGGCTTGGATTAGGTAGGTTAGGGTAGGATTAGGATAGGGTATGCTGGGGTAGCCTAGGGTAGGCTAGGTTATCCTAGGGTAGGCTAGGTAAGCTAGGGTAGGTTAGGATATGCTAGGCTAGTTAGGGTAGGGTAGGGTAGGCTAGATAGGGTAGGGTAGCCAAGGGTTGGCTACGTAGGGTAGCATAGGCTAGTTAGGGTAGGGTAGGTTAGGTTAGGGTAGTGTAAGGTAGGATAGGTTAGGGTAGGCTAGGTAGGCTAGGCTAGGCAAAGTAGCTTAGGCTAAGGTAGGGTAAGGTAGGCTAAGCTAGGCTAGATAGGCTAGGCTAGGCTAGGCTAGGCTAGGCTAGGCTAGGCTAGGCTAGGCTAGGCTAGGCTAGGCTAGGCTAGGGCAGGCTAGGCTAGGGCAGGCTAGGATAGGCTAGGCTAGGCTCGGGCAGGCCAAGTTAGGCTAGGCTAGAGTAGGCTAGGTTAGAGTAGGCTAGGCTAGAGTAGGCTAGGCTAGGGTAGGCTAGGTGGGCTTCGCTACCGTAGGGTATGGTAGTCAGGCTAGGCTAGGGTAGGCTAGGTATGATAGGCTAGGCTGGGTAGGGTAGGGTAGGGTGCGCTATGCTAGGGTAGAGTAGGGTAGGGTAGGATAGGGTATGGTAGGCTAGGTTAGGCTAGGCTAGGCTGGGCTAGGTAAGCTAGTGTAGGCTACCATAGGTTAGGATAGGTTAGGGTAGGCTAAGTTAGGCTAGGTAGGCTATGGTAAGTTAGGGTAGGCTAGGTTGGGCTAGGCCAGTGTAAGCTACGTAGGGTAGGGTAGTGTAGGGTAGGTCAAGGTAGGCTAGGCTATGTTACGGTAAGAAAGGCTAGGGTACGCTAGTTAGGATAAGCTTGGGTAGGGTAAGTTAGGCGAGGCTAGGTTAGGTTAGGTTAGCATATGCTAAGCTAGGATAGGTTAGGCTAGGTTAGTCTAGGCTAGGTTAAGGTAGAGTAGGCTAGGCTAGGTTAAGGTAGAGTAGGCTAGGTTAGGATAGGGTAGGGTAGGCTAGGGTAAGATAGGCCAACGTAGGCTACAATAGGGTAGGCCAACGCAGGCTAGGGTATGCTAGGCTAGGATAGGCTAGGGTAGGGTAGGGTAGTTTAGGCTAGGATAGGTTAGGCTAGGGTACTCTAGGCTAAGGTAGGAAAGGCTAGGATAGGATGGGATAGGCTAGGATAGGATGGGATAGGCTTGGCTTAGTTAGTTTAGGATAGGAATAGGATAAGGTATGTTGGGGTAGGCTAGGGTAGGCTAGGTTATGCTAAGGTAGGCTAGGTAGGCTAGGGAAGACTAGGTTATGCAAGGCTAGGTAGGGCAAGGTAGGGTAGGCTAGGCTAGATAGGGTAGGTTAGAAAAGGTAGCCTAGGTAAGCTAGGCTAGGTTAGGGTATGCTAGGCTAGGTAGGCTAGGCTAGGCTAGGCTAGATAGGGTAGGGTAGGTTAGGGTTGGCTATGTAGGGTAGCGTAGGCTAGGTAGGGTAGGCTAGGTTAGGTTAGGGTAGTGTAAGAATTTCTATTGAAGTAATCAAAATTTTTCCCATTTACTTCTTTTAGGCATTTGGACTGGCTTGTGACACAAGAGGTTTATTAATTTTTTTTTTCCAAAATAACAAATTCAAAATTTACCATTGGATGAAATAGGTATTCAAAGTTTTTTTCCAAAATGACAAATTCAAAATTTACCATTGGATGAAATAGTTTAAACTAGAGCTACTAAATAAATATATCAATAAGGATAGTCACTGATATAGCAACTTTACACTAGTTAAGATAGTCACTGACATAGCAACTTTACACTATTTACACTATTTGATTGGAGAGCACTGGGTTTTGTTGAGAATTGATTAAATAATTCTTTTAGCTAACATAAAAACTTTGATCCACTATTCATAGGTACCATATCAATAAGGATAGTCACTCACATAGCAACTTTAAACTATTTAGACTATTTGATAGGAGAGAACTAGATTTTGTTGAGCATTGATTATATAATTCTTTTAGCTAACATAAAAACTTTGATTCACTATTCATAGGTACCATGGTTTACTGTCATCCATTATAGAGGAGCCTATTTTCCTTTCCCACATATCCTGCTCTCCCTTTGTAGCACATGATTTTTTCTATTTTGATTAAGTTGGGATCCTATAGAATTCTCAATCCATTGAGGAGTCCTCTGGATGGTATCACTATTACTTTACATGTGTTCTAACATATCTTCACAAGAGAGAATGATTGTTTTCTTGTCACGTTTTGTTTCTTGTAGTTCAACACCATAGTGGGTTTTCCTGATTGATTATTATCTTTAACATGTGATGTTTTCTAGGTGTGTTGAGACCTCGTATATTCAAATAGTGAACAATCATTGGTAACTTAGGATGAGAAGGGAGGTACTTATTTTTTAGGTTAATGGCCTATTATCGTTCTACTAAGAGTCTTTTGACTTTATTTAGTTTCTATTTTATATATTGTCATATTCCATTGTTCTCCCATGCATTCATTTATCTTACTTTGATATTTGAGAGAGGTCATAATACCTAGTCCTTTAACTTCATTAGATTTTTACGATGACATAACAAATTTGATATTTCTTCCTAGATATTTCTTTTTTCAGCTACTAGAATTATTGAATTATATATTTTCAAAGTTATATTCTCCATGATCCAGTAAGGGGGCTACAATGTCAATCTACATCATTTAGGTATCCCTTTCTATTTTATGTGATTCTGCCTTAGACTCTTGAAGTTCCTCTTCCTTCTTCTCATGTTTTTTTTCCTTTTGGAGTTGTGTGGGGTTTATTTTGGTGAAAAATAAGGGCTCTACTCATAGTCCAAGCTTTGCACTAAAATGGAATGTACTCATAGTCCAAGGTTTGGATCCATTCTATATCTTGGTAGCATATGTTGATAGACTCACAAAGCACTCCATTCACATTCACATACACACAAACATGAACATATGAGGTGTAATCATCAATTATAGTGAGTTATGAAACTTTAACAAAGGAACTTAGGGTGTTTTAGACACCTTCAATAGTTTCTTGTTCCTAGAATTCCAAAGGTAATACATTTTGTTACAAACAAAGACTTTAATGAATGTTTGTTTATTAGGACTAAATCATATTTTTCAGTGTCTCATACGTAGACTAGTTGAATTGGAAAAAATAGCGTCCTCTAAAAATATGCTCATTGTCTTCCACATAGGTGAAGAAACCCTTGGAGCCTAGTTTGAGATCACTTTTTCCTTTCATTTTGCATGTAGTATTGATCTATCACGTGAGGTATTTTCAAGAGGGCCAAATCACCATGAATTTTACAACAAATATGTGGTCCTTTTATTAGATGTGGTTGCCCAAATTTGGAGATGTGCCATCATACTTTAGGTTCTCCTTCACTTTGGCCAAGCAACCACTATGTAGTTTTAAGGCTATATTCCTCTCACCAAGTGCATCTATGGTGGTATCCAATCCTTCCTTGCACCACTCTTTCCATTCAATGGTTGTTTGACAAAAAAATACCACATCATTCCACGTCATTGAAAGATAATGTCTTTTCCGACAAGGAGTGGGGCATTGACATGCTTCAAAAAGGAGACACTGAGGTAAAAAACCAAAAAATGTTCAAGCAATAAGAACCAAAGTGTAACATAGTATCTAAATTAAAAAAATTAGAAGCACCATCATCATTTCTCAAAATAAAGTATATATTTAGATCCTATTAATTGAACATAAATAACTATATAATATAAATTACAAATTCATAGTAAATTCTTTTTCAAATAAAATATTTCAATGAAATTTTATACTTTCCATATCTATATAAAACTATAAAATAATTCATATTTAAAAATTTCACATTTTTTCTTCTAATTTTTATAGAGATGATTACTTTATAATTATTAATGAAATAATAATAAATATTACAGTATTGTATTATAATTAACCTTAAAAAAATAAAAAATAATCAACTTACTTTACTACTAAATTTTTATAAACAAATAAAAATCTTCATCAATGTCTTTCATTTAAATTAAAAAATATCAGCTTAGAAAATTTATTCTCATATAATTATACAATACTTGATCCAATTATTTACTCATAATTCACTTACATAGATTTGATGCCATTCACATATTGCCATGCACCAGAGCTTCGTTACATCTCAAGTGTAACTATCAAAATATCAGTAGTAATATCAATGTGCCGAAACACTCAGCTTTTGAATGAAAGTTATAAGAGAATTTGAATTGATATTTATGATGAATGTTCTATGGTGCGTGTTTTCCTTTTTCTTACCAAAAAAAAAGATGATCCATACTATGTTGGGACAACCTCTTTTCTTTGATCATACAACACACCTTTTCCTGCCCAATGGCTTTTTCTAACTTTGATCTGTTAAATAGAGTTTCACGTTACAACAACATAATTGCACGTTACAACAACATAATCTACCTGTAAGCTCTGCACCGGAGTAACCAAGGTTCTAGAGTGCTTCCTGCACCATAGTTAATTTGGATTTTCTTAGATGACTGTCATGTATATCTCAGAGAAGTTGAGAGATTCCCTAACAAATCCATGGAATTGTCTAGGATCAAATGGGAGAGATCTTGATGAAATGCGTTCACATGCCAAGCTCTTAGAGAAACTGAACTTCCAAATAGAAACTAGGAAAAATAAAGAAAACAATTAGTTAATACTTTATTTTTTCAAATTCAAGTAATATTAATATAAATATGAAAAAGGATTAATTAAAATTAAAATTAAATCAAATATCATTATAAACATTTATGGTAGTTGTTTGTAATATATATAAATTTATAAAAATACAACTTCATCTAAGGTGTCAATATTAATTTAAAATTTAAAAAGTGTCATATAAATAGTAATATTTACTTTCTAAATATTTTTGTGAATTAAAGAATATTTTGCAACTTATTATATATCTAATTATTTAAAAATACAAGTTAAATACTAAATATCTCGGCTGAATTGGCACTCATCGCTACACAACTATAAAAATATTTAACAGCAGTCCTATTAGACATTTTTAATATATTAATTTTATTTTTACATATAAAATTGGTTTATATTGATATTAGATGCAGGCATTTTAATATATTAATTTTTTTTTTTTGTAAGCTGAGGTGGTACTCTTTCTATTACTGGATAGAAAATAAAACATTACATCATATCAAAAACTTGCAGACCCGCCCACATGGGGAAACCGGGTGACTACTCCATCTATAGTTTTTTATAGCCGCCCAAAAGTAAAAGGCCCAAAGTCTGAAAATCTTAGCCAAATAAACAAGGCAATCCTGAGATTTCCTAATGCTACTAGTCTGCAGGAAATACATATCTCTATTTACGTCATACAAAAAACTATAATCAAAAGGACTGTCAGATCTTTTAAACATATCTCATGTCAAATAGTGTCCATTGCCGGTTGCTGACTTGCTCCTTTCTCTGCATCTTGCTGGTCTCCCTTCAGCAGCTGATGAATTGCGTCCAGCTTCTCCTCTTGCCTCTCCATCGCAATGCGGATAAAGCTTAATTCCCTGCGCATGTCCGGATTTCCCTGGGCCAGCTCAACCATCTCCGTAGCCACCTGCTCTAGAGCCTTTTCCAGCAGCCCCTTCATAACCCAATATATGTGTAAAGATTGTTTAAACAGTGACATTCTCCCCCTTGTATGCCCAGGATCGTGAAGCAGGAACTCCCATTCCTCCATGTCCTCTTCAGATTGATCTTGAAGAGATTCCTCCTCCAGATACTGCATAATTCTCCTCACTGCTGGGTTGGAGTTACGCTGGTAGGCCCTTTCTGCCCACCGAACCCTGTGATTCACCGTCCTCCTTGCCTTTTTAGCCGGAATCTTGGTCTGCCTGGAGTTCTCTCCTTCTTCCTGCGACCTCCTATTCTGTCCCCAGCCCCTTTTCTTGTTCAGGTCCACGCCCCTGCCGGGGCCCCTCTCTCGTTTTCTCATACCATAACGTCGAAACTTAACCTCCTGCGGAGCAGGGTAATTCTCTTCCGTCTGTTGGTGCTTGTCGACTGCTGCCCTGTCCTGAGAGAAAGACCACACATTCCACTCGCCCTGTGGAAGCTCTTCCTCCGACTCATCCTCGATGTCCCAGACCTTGATTGGCTGGTCGTCCTTCATAATTCCTTTTCCTTTCCTGCTCTTATTCTCATCAGCTGCATTATACTGCTCCTCTGTCTCCCTATCTTTCTGTCTCGTTTCCATATTGCCCGCGGGACTGGCGCAGAGAGATCTCGGGTTCTCAGAAGCTTTTACCTTTAGATGCTGTTTCTCAGCAGCAATGTCCGCAGTTCTCCAAATTGGGAAACAGCTTGGTAAGTAATCTCCCATCCCCGTTTGGGTATATATCGATTTCCTACCCTTATCGTACCTCCTTGGTTCAGTTTTCGTTTGCCGTCGGTAACTTACCGGGATGACGATTCCCCCTGCCATCATTCCCTGATTAATTCCCGCTGTCAGAGGATCTGACAGACCGCTCCGACCTCCTCTAATGTCTCGCTCATTTATTATTTCACCTCGGATGTCTTCCTGGGCCGTTCTCCACGCCCGCCGCCACTGTACTAGCCTGTGTCTTATGATCATATCTTTCCTCTGTCCCATCTGATTTGGGATCATTACTCGGGACCTCCACGTCCTCTTAATGCTCCAGCTCATTGATCCTCGTGTTCCCGCTTGTGGCTTGATCATAGTCAGATTTTATTATTTCTGCCAGGTCCTTCCACTCCCTGTGCCCGCAGACTTCTCTCCATTGATTATCTACTGTTCTGCCCCGACCTTTACAGCCCCAGTTTGCCATGAAATCGACCGCCTGGTTACCTTTCCTTCTAACGTGGTTTATAATTTTGTAATTAATTCTTTTCAGGAGATCGGCAATTTCCTGGATAATTCCTGCTGTGCGCCAACTATTCGTGACCTTCTCCCAATCCCGACTATTGCTAAGCTTTTTCAGAGTCTCAACCGCAATCTGAGAGTCTCCCACAATTTCTAAATTGGTGTAACCGTTTCTTACAGCAATTCGCAATCCCTGGTGGAGAGCCCAGAATTCTGCCTCATTATTAGTCATTTCTCCACCCCAGTCTGCGAAGATCCATCTTACCTGCTTGTTGCTATCCCGGAAAATGCCCCCAAAGCCAGCTTCTCCCGGGTTCCCCTTCGAGGCCCCGTCGAAGTTTAATTTGATAAAATTTCCACTGGGGAAGCTAAATTTATCAGGGCTTTGAGTCCGCATATCCAATTGAGAATTCTTCTTGAAGTGAACCATCTCATACTTGAGGTTTAACTTGTTCAGAATGCCCTCCTCAACTGGGTTGGCCTTCCAATCCTCTCCATCCCACTTTTCGACCAGGATTGTTTCCCGCATTAACTTGACTGCTCTTTCCCAGATTACTTCAGGTTCTTTTTCTGTATTTTGAAATACCCTGCGATTCCTCTCCTTCCATATCATCCACAATACAAACCCTAAGATGAGGCTCCACGCTCTTTTGACCACTCTACACTGGAAAACCTCCTTATTCCATTGAAAGATCGTTTCAGTGAATTCGCTAGGAATTATCTCGGATTTACCAAAAGCTCGCTTGGTGTTCATCCACAGCTTCTTTGCAAACGGGCACTTAAGCAGAAGATGATTTCTGGTCTCTGTATCAGTGTTACATAGACAGCACCTCGAAGGACCATTGAAGCCTTTCTTCTGAAGTTGATCCCAGGTTAAAATCTTTTTCTTAGTTGCCAGCCAAATAAATATGGAGACTTTAGGCCACCAGTTATTTTCCCATATCATTTTCCAGTCTAGATCCCCTTCACCTCTGGTTTGGGTATCAGTTAAGAAATAAGCTTCTTTGGTTGTGAAAGAACCCTTCATAGAATTCCCCCACCTAAGGATATCCTTACCTGTGCGGGCTCTAATTTTCCTAGATTCAACCTCCTTCCTGTAAGCTTCTTGATGATCATGACTGAGCTCTCTATCCCACTCCATCGGGTCAGTCCAAACTCTCCAGCTTCCATCTGGGTCATTGGCTTTCCAGTAGTCTCTAACACATATTCTATCTCCTGCTATTCTATCCCGAATTTGATGGAGCCTCTGAATTCGATTCATTCTTTCTTTCTGTTGCCACCTATCTTCCCAGAAGTTGGCTTCTTCTCCCCCTCAGATCTCCCACAAGGTATGCTTTTCCACCAGATCTCTGTTTTGACGCGCAAGTTCCCATATTGCTGACCCTTTAGGAGTATCTCTCTGATGTAGAATCTCAACTGTGGAGTCAGGCATATTGTATTTGGTTTTCCATATGACTTTCCAAAGATCATTGCCTCCCCTAAGCCAGCGCCACCAGAGCTTAGCTCCCAAAACTCTATTAAGAGTGTCAGGGTCCCTCAGCCCTAACCCTCCTCCCTCTTTTCTCTTAGTTACCTGGTTCCAAGAAACTAAGGCCCACTTTTTCTTCTGGTCAGTCCCTCCCCATATAAAAGATCTAATGATCTCTCGGATCTTAGCACATACTCCTAGAGGGGCAGCCATTATCGACAAGGGATAAATGGGGATATCTTGAAGGACCGCTTTTGCCAAAACTATCCTTCCTGCTATATTTAAGACTCTGAAGGCCCAATTTGCTACTCTGTTTCTCAATTTATCCAGAACTCCTTGCCAGTTTCTCATCTTTTTGGAGGTAAAGTCCAATAGATTACCCAAGTATTTCGTAGGCAGTTCTCCCCTCTTGAAGCCTAATAATCTTATAAGATGGGTTTTGACCTGCTCCACTGTATTAAATATGAATATACAAGATTTATCTCTGTTAATTTCCAGACCCGAGGCCTCAACAAATAAGTCCAGAATTTTTTAAACTGTCTTACTTCTTTAACCGTTGGTTCCCCGAATAGCATTATATCATCAACAAATTGCTGATGAGTTAAAGACAGATTATTTCCCCAGAGCTGTAAACCTTTGATTCTGTTTTCTTCTCTTTCTTTTTTAATAAATCGACCCAGACCTTCGGTTGCTAGGATGAACAGAAACGGGGATAATGGATCACCTTGTCTAATCCCTCTAGAAGCATTAAAAGTTTTAGAGGGAGTACCATTAACCAAAATAGAGAAATTTGGAGAGGAAATCAAGCTATGTATCCATCGAATCCATCTCCTGTTAAAACCAAAACTTCCCAACACTTCTTCCAAATAATTCCAATTAAGCCGGTCATAAGCCTTCGACAAGTCCAACTTGATCATCATACCCTTTTGCTTCTTTGTTTTTAAAGAGTGAATAACTTCTTGAGTTACAACCAGCCCATCAAGGATCTGTCTACCTTCAACAAAACCTGTTTGTTCAGCAGATATTAACTTGCCCAGAAGGGGTTTTAATCTCTTGGCGATCAGGGATGTTATAATCTTGTAAATAACATTACACAAGGCTATGGGTCTAAAACCATTAGCATCTTCTAAATTATCCCCCTTTGGAATTAAAGCATAAAAGGTAGAGTTAATGGCAGGCCATACCTTTTGGTTCATCCTGGACTCTTCAATCAAATCGAGGATCTCTTTTCCCAGGAAGTGCCATCCCGCCTGGTAGAAATCAACTGTGAAGCCATCCGGGCTTGGAGCAGTGCCTTTCTTCATTGCTTTCACCGTTTCCTCAACCTCCTCTAAGGTCACTGCTCTCATTAACGCCATATTTTGGTCCTCTGTGACTAAACGAGGAATAGCTGAGCAGATCTCCTGAATTGCTCTCGATCTATCCATTTGAGGCTCAGTTAGAATTCCTTTATGGTGATCGATTAGGACTTGTTCTATCTCAGCTTGTTCCACCACTCTATTCCCATTCCTATCTTTGATGGAGAGAATCCTATTGCTCTGTCTGTGTTTGATCATAGCATGATGGAAGAATTTAGTATTCCTCTCCCCCTCCCTTAACCACTTTATTCTTGACTTTTGCCTCCAGAGAACTTCCTCCTGCTTTCGTCTTTCTTCTAGCTTTCCAAGGACTACACCTTCTTCTCTAATGCTTTCCTCAGATCTGCCATCCACTATCATTTTTTGTTGAATAGATTCCATTTCTCTCTCCAGCTTTTGTTTTTCTTCCATAATGTTGCCAAATTCTTCCTTATTCCATTTTTTAATTCTACCTTTCAGCTCTTTCAGCTTCAACTGGAATGTATGCATTTTTCCTTTGCCTTGCACTGTACTTTGCATCCACCATTCTTCAACTTTCTTCATGAATTCTGGGTCCCTTAACCAGAAGGCTTCAAATCGGAAAGGTCTTTTGCCACGGTTCCTTTTAATATCTACCTCGAGTCTAATCGGCCAATGATCAGAACCTAGGGATGGAATGATTTTTGCTTCAACAAAAACATCCTTATTCATGATAGCTTCTGAAACTAGGAAGCGATCAAGTCTTGAGGCAATTTGATTTTTGCCCCCCCTCCTGTTGTTCCAAGTGTGTATCCCGTTGATGGTCTGGATATCCACTAATCTTAAGTCCTCTATCATTTCATTAAACTTATCCATAAAGTGGTCTACCCTCCTTATCCCACCTTTTTTCTCTTCTAAGGATCTGATTAGGTTGAAATCACCTCCTAAGATCCAAGCAACTTCTGGGTATAATCTTCTGATGGTTTTCAGACTATTTATAAAGTTTTCCTTTTCCCCTGGGGAAGGGGGACCATACACCCCTGAGATGACCACCTGTTCCTTCGTCCCTACTATCCTACCCAGGCCGGTAAGGACTCTACTCATGCTGGTCCAACTTTCTAAAATGATGTCATTAGGATTCCACAAAATTGCTATGCCCCCCGCAGCGCCGATAGCGTCTTGCCCCATAACTTCGTATTGCAGTTTATTTTTGTCCAATATTCTTTCAAGCTGTTGAACAGTAATTTTTGTCTCCTGTAAAATCATAATGCTAGGCTTCTCCTTTTTCAATTTTTCTTTCAGATATCTCTGTTTACCTTTACTATTCAGGCCCCTAATATTCCAACTGATAACAATCATTTAAAACTTTTGGTAGGAAGGGAAGAATACCTCTGACAGAGGTATCACTTTACCTGAGTTTATCAACGTCTCTCCCACAGTCTGGATGGTTTCACTCATCGTTTTTCGACCTCTTTTCCTGCTATTTTTGCCAGAGCCGTCCATTCCCGCTTGTCCATTCCCCTGCTCACTTCCTATCATGACCTGCTGATTCATGTTCTCCCCTTTTTTTTCCTTGTACTTCTGAAATGCTTCCTTATACAGATGTTTCTATTTTTCAGGAATAAATCTGTTATCTAGATGCTTCCATTCCTGGATTAGCTGTTTCATGATTCTCTCCTCTTCCACCTCAATTTCTAGTTGGTTTTCCACATCCATCTGCGATTGTACCTCTGTATTTTCTGTCTTTCCATCGGTCTGGGTCTCAATAGTTTTTCTTAAGTTTGCACCTTTTCCTTTTTCCTCACTTACAATTTCCATTGGTGAGTTTCCGGGGTCTTCGTCGTCCTCCAAATTCACTTCATAGTCCTCGTTCTCATTCTGCAGCACTTGGAACTTGTTCTGACTTGTTGTTTGGCTGGGTTTATCTTGTGAGTGGAATTTTGGACCCTCTCTGCTCTGCTTCTGTCTCCTTGTGACCTGTTGAAAACCCCTGTCCGCCTCCTCTACTTTTTCTGAATTTTTTTGGGTTTCCTCTTGGTTTCTCCTTGATTCCTCCTCCTTATTCAGCGGGCTCTGCCGGTATAGATGGCCATATTCATGACACCTGCGGAATCTAAATGGTATATGTTCATAGTCTATTGGCTGCTTCCAGAGTTCGTCATGATATTCTAATTCAATATTTTCTGGGAGGGGTTCTGCCAAATTCATGTAAACACAGATCCTTGCGTATGAAGTATATTTACCTCGTTTCGTATTTTCCGCAATTTTTACAAAACTCCCAATTGAATTCCCGATTCCTTCCAAGATTTTAGGGTCCCAAAATTCGTCTGGCAGCCCAAATAATCTAACCCAGATTGGGGCGTCAAGCATTTTTTCTTTCTCTGGGCTGTATCTTTCTTCCCAGTATTTCATGAACAGGCCTGCATTGTTCATGAAATATGGGCCTTCTTCGAAGATCCTGTTCTTGTCTTCCAGATTCGTGAAGATAGCTGTGAAAAACCCTTTTGCACCCAGTTTCAGATCTATATGACCTCTTGGTCTCCACCTTTGGTCGATCCATCTGTACAGCTCTTTCTCTGATGGCCAGTACCCTATGAATTTACATATCAGGGCATGGTCCTTCATATAGCAGTTGTATTCCTCCAGTTTGTTGCATGGGATGACGTATCTCGGTTGTTTTTGTGCCCTAGGTAAGCATTTTCCTCACATTCTTTTCTGCCATAGATTACCCATCACTGGGGTCGAGCTTTCCTTCTTATTATGTTGCATTCCACTTGCGCTGGTTTCTCCTGCTACCACGTTTTTGAAGGAGGGGATCTCTCCCCTCCCCTTTGGGTTGTCCATTTCCCCCTCAGCGCTCGCCTCGAATTGTTTCCTCTAGCTTTACTGCTAAAATCTCGTTGCCTGAGAAGAGGGTATTTCAGGATTCTATTCCCCTCTGCGTTCTCTACGGGCTCCCTCGCCCTCTCGACCTCGATAAGCCTCTGTCAACCCCGTCTGCTGCGCCGTCTACAAACCCTAGCAGCGCGCATCTCCCCCTTCCTTGGTGAGGACCCTTTTCACTTCCCTTAATATATTAATTTTAATTTTAAATATTCTTTCACATTTTTTTAATATTTAAATATGGCTTATTTTATATATAAAAAAAATTAACATTAGTCATGTCTCACTAGCCCAAGTAGTTGAGGTGGCTAGCACAACTGGGTGAGGATGCCAATAGTTAGCTAGGCTACCTAGGATCAAACCTCAAGGAGGTTGTGCTAAAATCAAATCAACTTAGGGTTGGTGTGGTCTAGGGCCAAAATCAAATCAAATTAGGGTTGGTGTGGTCTAGGGCCGATAATGGGCGATGGTTTCTCAAGCCTAAAAAATGAATTAGAATTACTAAGACATGACTAATATGATGTTTATTTAGAAAATAGAATATGAAATTTTAGATAATGTTTTTAACATATTATTTGTTTGGAAAATAAAGTTTTAATTTTTACATAAATTTAATAATATAAGAATTGTTAGGAAAATAGAGTTTTAAATTTTGCATAAATTTTGTAACATAGTACTTTCTCATAAAATTTTGAATAGATTTGTAAAAATTGTGTTGCTAAATATACATGGAGTATTGAAGTTTCTTGATTCTTTCTATTAATTTATTTATTTGACTATTGGGAATTTTATTTTTTTTAATAAATTATAATCCATCATTTATATTATCGAAGGGAAATTTTGTCTATTTACATTATACGTCTTAAAAAAATGTTATGTAACTCCAAAGAAAAATAAAATATGAAAATATAAAAGCATCCCATCATAGTTATGTTCTGTATATTAAAAATTATGTTTAATGAATCTACTCGCTTGTCTGCTTTGCAAAGAATTCTTTTAAAGGTTATGTTATAATTAGTGCACCTACTCGTTTGTGTTCTTTGCAAAGAATTTTTTAATCGTTTATTAGTATAAATCATCAATCAAGTATGCAACAGTTGAAGTGAGGAGAAACAATAGTTCAAGAAAATTCAACCTCAATAGCTGGATGGGTTGTCTACATAGTAGATGCACATGACGGTGGAAAGCACATTTTGAGCGTGTGGCCCAAAATGGATTACGGTTTTGAGAAAATACCATGGTTCAGTGATCAGTGAGCCCAAGGCGAGGTTAGGGGACCTAACATAAATTGTATCTTCGATATCTTGATTGTTGTCCCATCATTGTTCAATATGCTCTTAAAAGATCTATGTTTGATGTTCTGAATCAAAGCTTCATTCAAGCGCATTGGACCAACCAAACCCTAGTTATCTTTTCATATGGACAGTGACATATTTACACGCAGACTGAAAATTCATCTAATAAACCTTCTAGCCAATTCCTAGATAACGTTCTATTAATTGAGCAGAAACATATTAAAAAATTGAATGTCTCAATATATCTCTACAAAATAGAAAAACCTAAACTTATTGAAATTAATGGAGATAACTTGGACTATGGACACTATATGTTTTGATATTATAATTTCAAAGAGAAACATATAGACAATAGCCTCAAAATTAGAGGTGAACCAAAGATTCTTTGAACTAATCTTCATCATATGCATGGGAGTTGGGGTGCTAGGAATTATTTCATGCCGTATTATCTTCGGTGTTCACCTTGTCTCCTAGTTCATCATTGTCCTCAACTTCTTGCTCTAAACCTTGGATGGCATATTGCAGACACTAATATTTTTCATTTATCTGATTTAGCTCTTTCAAGATAGTGCTTAGGAGAGGGTTGTTTTTTTTTCCAGATGATGTCCATATGGAAAGCTATCAATACCTCTATGTGTTAAAGAAGACCTAGGCCCTAGGGTAAGTAAATATCTAGTGATTTTTCTCCATCATAACCCTATGTCTGGGACAGTCTAGTGGCAACTCTACAGGCTCAAAGATTCTCCTCCATTGTTTCCAAGTTTTGGGCTATGATTTTCTTGTGTCTACCCTCAAATCCTTGCGCTCTCCAGAATGCCTCAATGTTGCGGCATCTTCCCTTAGCATTTTGTGTGTAGTGCTTCCACGAGCTTTTTTCTTGGGAACCTTCCTCTTCCTCTGTATTTGAGTAAGTTGGGGGTGAGATTTTCCTTATTATTCTTCTAGTGACCTACTTTCACTTCTCTTTCCTCTTCTTCTTCTTCTTAAGTGTATTGATTTAAATACCAAGATGGGTGCCCATTATTCATGCTCTCCTTTGAGCCCTCAGTCCTTTAAATTGTTGCTTCCAAAGAAACCCCTAAAATTCCCTTATTCCTCTAGCACATGCTCGAAAGATGGAGTTCAGTAGGGAGGTTCATATTATGAATTGTGTGGGCGACCATGAGAATTAAACTAACTTGGAAGAAGACAACCATAATCTCACATAACCCCTATGATGTCTTGTATAATATTTGCTTCATCATTCTCCAGTGAACCTTAATTGGATGCAAATCCTCATTGGCATAGTGGTATTCTCACTAGTCTCACCTCCTCCTATACATGAATGCTATACGTGTTTGTTCCCAAGAATAGTCAAGTTCTATTCCGTTACCTCTCTCAAAGATGGGTGTGACATCTCCCCTCCTAATGTCCCATATAGGGTGAATTGGGAAAAAGTTGATTGTAATTAATTATGGGATAAATAATAAAATAAATGAAACTAACATTTAAAAAATATCAATCGTTTTTTTCAGTTTCTTGGTTATTAATATTTATTATTATCTTTTGAATGGATTGGACATTTTTTAACATTCAATGAAATTCTTGACTAAATGAATTCTTCTATCTTGATTTTCCACTTCCCTTTGCTAATGAATTAGTAGTCTTGTACATCATGTCACTTCAGAGAAAGAAGGTGATTAGATTACATGCATAATCCAAAAGTGAAGAGAATGCTCAGATGAAGATTCTAGAGGAAGGAGTCCACAAAAATACTATGAGAAGACGAGGCATGGATGCAACTAATATGGTATTTACAAACAAGTTGATGGATTTAGTTTTTTGCTGTGGCTTGTGTGCAGTTCATAGTGAGATAGGAGAAGCTCATAGAAGAAGGAGATTTGTGAGTACTCAGGGTCATAGTAAAGGTTCATAGAGAAGCCATAGTATGTCAAGATAGGACAAACTTGATAGAGAAGTAGCTAAAATCAAATTACGACTAGATATGATGAGATGAAAAGAAGAGGAATACTATGGTTATAGAGAAAGTCTCTGGAAGAATGTAAAATAGAATTTGTTGCAGGTGAAGCAGAGACATGGATAAATTCTTAGTGCGAGAAAAAGCTAAATAGAGTTGAGTTGCTGCCATGGAAGAACAACTTAACTTGGATGAACACATGTGATGAAGAAAATGAATATTTGATGAGCAACCTAAAGATAAAAAATGAAGTTGGAAATAGCAAAGTAGAAATGTATAGATGGTTGTATGAAGAGACAACCTATGATTCTAAGGAAATTTTGAACAGTTTGACAACAAGTAAAGGTCAAAGTTGGCATTTGAAGGATTGGGCAGATCAGAGAGATGGCGAGTGTTAGGGTTTTCTCCTGCAGAGCTTTGTTTGTCGCCGCAGCCGTCCCTAAGCCTGCTACAGGGATCGATGGCGATCCATGGCTTGGGGTTACGGTGAATGTTTCTCTTTACGATGCGGACAGGGCTTTCTTAGTGCAATCGCCTACAGAGAAATGGCTCCTCTCTTGTAGTCAAATGCTTCAAACCCACCTAGGTCAGCGCGGGTATGTATCTGTGGGGTTTTCTGCCCCAAGAAATCATGTGAATTTTGACTGGGAACGACCTGCAAGTATGAGCACTCTCATCCACAATGCCATGATAGTGACCATGGATCCCGAGTTCAGGGTCTTCACAAACGGGGCTCTGTTCATAAAATTCGATCAGATCCACACAATTGGTTCTTCGCCCTATATTCTAAACCACTTTTCAGCTGAAGCTGCCGAGGTTATTGACCTGTGTGACCGCATTTTACTGCCAGGATTCCAACTGGATCACGCGGCGAGGTCATCAACGGAAGACCACCACCTTGCGTGGTTATACGAGGAGGTTTTCGTGTTGCAGAGAATCGAGGCGCCCAAATGCGGCTTTGAGCCATGCAACCATCATGCCGCAACGTGTTTAGAGGTCAGGTCGCGCCATACCCAGAATGCACAGAGCAATGGCAGGGGGGGAAGAAGAAAAGAAATCTAGGATGGATCTACAGGTTTTCACACTGGTTTGGTCGTTGCAATCAATGAAGGGGGACTGCATGGTGCAGATCTGCTCCCTCTCTCCATGCATTGGCCCAAACATTGCAGATCCGGTCTGGATCTACCTGATCTAGCCAACATTCGAGAACAGACAGATCCCAGGCAGCAGATCGATGGCAACAAGCATAGATCAAGCAAAGGGTTTGTAGATCTAGGCACGCACAAGGAAAAACAACCCAATACGAGGCTAGATCTAGAAGATTGTTTACAGCCAGAGCAGGTAACAGCAACTCGTTTTTAGATTTTTATTAAATCCCTTGAGGGGAAAACCCGTTTAGTGTGGGTTCATGTAGGAAGCACCATCTTGCAGCTGAAACAACAAATACGGGCAGTGACGGGATACCCAGTTCAGATCCAACATTTGGTCAGTGGTAGGTGGTCCCTCCAGGATAGTAGAACGCTGAAAAGCTATGAGATTAGTCTAGGAACAATCATTTCTTTAAACTTTAGGCTGAGAGGAGGGGCTCTGCCTCAAGGACAGCCAAGCTCCTCAGGGGGAGACAAGGGGAAAAAGGCAGCACCTCAGCATCAACCCAAGGGAGGTTCCTCCTACAAAAACATTTTACAGGGCAACAGAGACTCAACGTCATCTCCAGATCAAGGCGGATATACACCTAGGCCATACATAGTAGAACAGTTAGGGCAAACCCCAGCCCTTAACTTTGATTCTACAGGGCTTGATGATTTCGTTAAGTCCTATGAAACGCAGGCCCTAATCTGCCGTTTTAACAGTTTTTGGCCAAAACCAATGGATCTATTCCACTGGATCTTCACCAGTTGGACCATGGAATGTGATATACATCTATGCTCCAAGGGGTTTTTTATAGTAATATTTACATCCAAGGAAGTCAGAGATACAATCATCAGTGTTGGGCCTTGGTTTTGGGGAACATCGGGGCTGTTCATGACCCCATGGTTTCCAGATTTCGATCCAAACAAAATGATTGTATCCAAAGTGTCGGTCTGGGTCCGCCTATACAACCTTCCCCTTCACTTTTGGAGTGAACGAGTACTGGAAGGCATTGGGAACAGCATAGGGAAATATATCAAAACATATCTGGAAAGGATTGATGAAAGGGTCTACACTTTTGCACGCATTTGTGTGGAAGTAGATCTAAGTAAAGGGCTGCCGGACAACATAAAGCTGATCTACAAACAACAAAATTGGTTGCAAGCACTAGACTATGAAAACACCACTTTCAGATGTAGGTTCTGTAGGCAGACAGGACACTTGCAAAGCACATGTCCAGAAGCCAAGAAAGTAAACAGTAAAAAGAAGCAGAAAGGGAAGCAGAGGAAAGGATGGCAATTGCCCCCCTAGACTCAAAGGACGAAGAATCAGAAGTAGAGGAGGAAGAGACCCGCAGAGAATGCCGAGGTTTCTCAAGAAATGGAGACCCAGAAAGGAACCACATTAGACAACAAGGCTTCACAGTTTCACTCAAATCAGGCAGAGAAGGCAAGCGAGGATTTGAATATGGGAGGGATCGAAAGGCATCACCACTCAGACACTTCAGACGCAGACAAGGAAACAACCTCACAGAAAGAAGAAACAAAGTTAGTCATAGCTTCGATTGAGCCCACTCAAGGAGAGTGGCACAAGGTCGAAAAGAAAAAGGGGAGAAAAACTTGAAGGGTGAGTCCTTTACTCACTACCGGATTCTAGTTTTTCTGCCTCTTTCTCCCTTCTTCTCTCTTTCTCTTTTTCTTCTTCTAATGCAAGTTAGTTTTGTAACGTTGCATGGGTTGCAAAAGCACATGAGCCCAATGGGAATCTTACGGAAATGCTTCAATGCATCTGCTAGTGTAACTTTTAATTTTTTAAATAAAAAGTTACCGATTTTTTCCTTGGAAAAAAAAAGTAAAGGTCAAAGTTTGCAACAAAAGCAGTAAAAGAAGGTACAAGTTGATTAAATATCTGGTAATATTTTAAGTTTCACTATGTAGGTGACAATAGAGGAAGGTGAGGATATTTGCAGCAGCCTAGAGTACGGAGTGCTTTAAGGTTTCCAAAGAATAGAACCAAGAACATGCCAAAAGCCAAAATAAAAGAGAAAGTTTGGTGAGATATTGTGTAGCAAGGTGGAGACTTGTTACTACAGAGGCATATTGCAGCTCACGAGTTGAGGTTGCTATGAGAAGACTGAATGCATATTACCAAGAGGTTATAAATTTTTGTACCTTGGGAGTCTGATGTAGGTGCATAGATGGAGCAAAAAATTCACTAAAAACTAGATTGAAGCTTGCTAATGTGATGGGATGGTCACATGATGATGTTAGGAGAAATTTAAATTTTTTTGTAAGAAATTGTAGATATTTACATTAAGAAGTGAGATTTTTTCTTAGAATAATTGGAGGAATTTTTTCCTAATGTAAATGAAGTTTCAATTTCCCTTGTTTTTTGGAGAAGGGGAAAATTTCATCTTGTGACTCTTGGTTGTCCCATGTTAGCTTTATCTTTAAAAAGGAAGAGTGTTTAGGAAGAGAGAGTGTAGTGGAGGAATAAGACGAGGAGAAGAAGAGAATCTCCAACACGAGGAGAAGAGACAAAGGTTGAGAGGACTGAGATGTATATGCCCACATTGTATATTTGGCCAATGTAATGCATAATTGAATTTGACTAGTGAGAAGTCTGTATATATTCCTCTATGTTTGTTAACTTATTTGTCTATATGTGATCTGGATTTAAATAGGAATGCTACAAAATATAGAGATAAACATATACACAAAGATACAGTGGAAATAATAATTCATTTCATTAATCTAAAATACTGAAATATGGTTACCGACAAAAATGGAAATAAACCAGCTAGGGCAATGATAGCTTATCTCTGAGAAGAGATGTGCCAGCTACATGCCCCTAAACTGTGTTACAATGAGGCTCAAAGGCCTATTTATTGTTGAGAAACAATGGAAAACCCTTAATAACCAAAAACATAACCCTAGAAGATGAAACACCAAATTGTGGGCCCCGTTTTGGCTAAATTGGTACATCAATTTCCTGGAGTCATAGCTTTGGCATATGATCTCTATTTGACATGTACAATAGCTTGTTAGAAATATCTATCCGAGCAATACAACTTTGGGAAGAGAAATATCAGTCCATGGACCAATGTTTCTCCTAGTTTTACCAAAAAAATAGTTTAGGGCCTCAAAATGGCTCTGGAAATTCAGGACCTGAAAAACTGTTAAAAATAGTAAATTGTGCTACAATTACGGAAAATGAAAAGATGAAAGGGACAATTGTGGGGGTGCAAATGGGATAGGTGGGTGTCCACCAACATCCACCTGGATCATTCCTCCCCCCTTAGGAAGCAATGGCCCCCATTGTGTTGAGTTCCTCCATCTGCTGAACTTGGTCCCTAGTGAGTTGTTCTGCAATCTCGGATGTGTCTAGTAATGGTGGGAAGCATGGTCAAGGGTAGTACACATTGAACACTTGGTGCAGGTGCAGGAATGGAGGAATGTTGTGCTCCAAAGAATTACTTCCCATGGCCTTGGTAATGGTGTAAGGACGATGTCGGTGTGGTCGAAGCTTCTGATGGGATCTCGTAAGGTGTTCTTTTTGCAGATGCAACTAGACTTTGTTGCCCACCTGAAGCTTGTGTGGTAACCCTGTGGGTGAGGAGAAGTTGTTATCATGTTTTTTCATGACCATATCCCTTTGTTGCTATTGTTGCGTGGAGGAACCCTTCGCAGACGTCATGGATGTGGTGACTATCTTCCCCTTACTTTGGGAGTGAACCAAACAGATGAATTTCCTAGTCTGGGAGATGATCTTGCTGCCTTTCTTAGCAATGATCAAAGAGGTGGTGGTAGGTGGGGCTACCTCAAGTATCCTGTATAATGAATTACACAAAGAAATAATGATAGCACGAGGCCTTTACTCATACACAACATGTCACCTCCATAAGTATGGCTGGCCTAATAGTACATCACAAACATCCAGAGGTGTAACATCACACAATACCTTGTCTATGAAGGGTTTGATGTTGTAGGGAAGGTGACACTGTTGGCAAACTTTGAGATTTTGTCCTTCATGAAGCCACCTGATACTGTACGACTGCGGGTGTGGTGTAGTTGGTGCGCCCAAACGCTTCACAACCTCTACTGAAATGAGGTTCTTTTGGCTGCCACTATCAACAATGAATTGTATCTGTGAACCCTTCACCCACATTTGTGAGTGGAAAAGACGTTCCCCCTCCTATGGATCTTCGGTCTCATTCTTCTGGATCTTGGTGGTGGCAACAGTGATGCTAGGCTCTGCATCAATGATATGCTTCCCTTTACCATTCCCCTTGTCGGATTCTGACTCAGGGTCGGAACTTGCCTCTGATTCTGAAGCCTTCAACTCGGCCACAAGTGATTTTTTGGTCCGACACTCACTTATGTTATGAGTGGGACTCATGTGGAATTCACACCACTTTCCTGTGTCCTTCTTCGACTTCGTGGTGTTTTTCTTTTCTTGCAGATTCAGCGGGTTGTCTTGGGTCACCCTACCTTGGCTTTGTCATTTGGTCTTTGGATTTGCAGATACAAAGTCTCACTTCTTTTGTATGAACTTTTTCTCGATTTTGACAGCATATCAGTATGTCGTGCCGAGCGAGGAGATGTTTAGGAACTCCATCTCTTCCTAGATGTATCTGTGTAAGCAACCGCGGTATTTGAGTATCAAATGCGACTCAGAGTCCTTGATATGCAACTGTGTGTGAAGTGTATGAAAAATGCTTGTGAACTTTGGCACATCTTGGTCCCTTCCCTACCGCAATCTGCTCCATTAGATGTATTTGTCCTCATAGCTTTTGACAGGGTAGTACTGCTCCTTGACGACATCCCGGAATGAATCCCAAGTGGGTGTGGCTGAAAATAGTGATCCTGTACCTTCATTCTTCTACTCGCAATAGGCTTACCACCAGTCCTTGACATGGGGGGCTTCTTTGAGAAGAGCGAAAACAATATTTTCCCGACTCGAAAATTCATGAATAGAAAAATACCCATCTAGCATATTTAACCATTTATCTACGACATCTGCATCTATTTTACCCTCGAAGATGGGGATTTAAAAATTAACGTGTACCTTAAATGGTGTGGAGTTGCCAGAGTAGCTATTAGAATTTGATGCATCGCCTCTCGGTAGCCGTTGAAATATTTGTGCAAAGCTATCCATCATCACATTCCTTTGCCGCTCGAGGGATTCTTCGAGTAAGATTTTGATAGGATATCTTGCCCCTTCATCTTTCTTTTCATCAACCATGGGAGGCCGTCAAGATTTGTGAGGCTGGTCTTGCAAAGGTTCGACTAGTTCAAGCCCTAACTCCTTATATCCCAACCTCGTTGGGGACATGCAAAGAAAAACAGAGAAAATGTAGACTGCTCTGATGCCACTGATCTATATTTTAAATAGGAATGTAACAAAATATAGAGATAACCATATACATGAGGATGCAATAGAAATAATCATTCATTTCATTAATGTAAAATATTCAAATATGCTTACAAATAGAAATGGAAATAAACTAGCTAGGGCAATGGTATCTTATCTTTGAGAAGAGATGTGCGGGCTAAATGCCTCTGAACTTTGTTACAATGAGGCTCAAAGGTCTATTTATTGTTGATAAATAATGGAAAACCCTTAACATCCCAAAACCTTACCCTAGAAGATGAAATGCCAAATTGTGGGCCCCGTTTTGGGTAAATTGGTACATCAATTTCCCAAGGTCGTAACTTTGGCATACAATGTCCATTTTACACGTACAATAGATTGTTAGAAAGATCTATCCAAGCACTACAACTTTGGGAAGAGTAAAATCAATCCATGGACCCATGTTGCTCCCAAATTTCCCAAAAAATGTCGTTTACGGCCTCAAAAAGGTTCCAGAAGTTCAAGACCTGAAAACTGCTAAAAATAGTAAATTGTGCTACAATTACAAAAACTGAAAAGCCTAAAGGGATAGTTGTGGGGGTCCAAATGGGATAGGTGGGTGACCACCAACATCCACCAGGATCAATTCTATTTTTAATGAAGTTATTTGTCTACACTTATTGAGTCGATTTATGTTAAGAATCTGAATATGATGAGAAGGTTAGTGGTTGTAAATGCTATGTATTGATGGTGTACTATTATTGGGACTTATATATCCATGTTATTGGTCCTTATATATCCATGGATAATTCAGTACTTGTTGTTGATATGTTGTTGGTGCTAATATAGTGTATGGTAAGATGATATTTAAAGGAAACTTGACTATTGTGGCCTCAACCATTGTGTAGTTGTGCACGGTTCTTTTGTATTTTGGTTGAAATTCCCATGGGAAAGTGTTCCCTATGTTTTGATATAGTGCTTGTGTGAGATTTATACTGACTAAGTGTTGTTACCATAGAACACAAAATTCTGTTTTGGAAACATTGTTAAAATTCCCTTTACTATTTCTTATTGGAAAGGTGTACAGCGTGATCGCCTATTTGTGTTTCTGGGATTCTTATTAGAAATCTTGTAGAAGAATGTGTATCCACGCCTTGGATAGTGGCCGCATGAATTTATGTTAGTCATTGAGCACTGTCACAGAAGAAAATAGAGCACTCATTTTGTTGAATGTTGTCAAAACCCATTGAGATTCATTCCTAAATGGAAAGTTAAAGTTTGCATTGTAAATCACAATGAAGAGAGGTAAATTAAGTCATTGAGAGTGTCAAGGATAAATATAAGGCCCTGGGAAGTTGATTAAAACAAGGTTGAGTAATTTCACCTTCCTAAAATATGAAAACAATTTTTTTTTAGAATAAGATTTTTAGTGTGCTAGGAAATTATTTTGTGTACCTACAACCAACGGTTTCAGGGCTCCGTGTTTGGTTTCTAAATTCCCATTTTATCTTTCCTATTGCACCAATTGATAAGTTGAATCCTATGTAAATTGGATGAGGTAAATATAATGGTTTGGAAAGTGGGAGAAAGGCCTCTCATAGAATTTGTTAAGACAAACCCACATTCTTATTTTGATTGCATATTTTAAATAATTCTTGAAATTCTAGAATTGGGGTGAATATAGAGTTGTAGATTGAGTTGTTCTCAGTCATTGGTAGCCAATCTAACCTAGTCTATCATCTTCAGTTTCACTCCTTCATACCTCCAGGTGGGGACCACTGAGAATATATGGCAATAGGGCCTCCTCTTAACCAATTGCGTGACTACCGAGCTCTTGAGGAAGTTGACAACACTCTGCCTACACTTGGCACTATCAAGCAAGGGCTTCTAGGATGCATTGTTTAGTGGGGACCACCTTTAGCCAATGGTATACTTTCCAGGCATATGTGTTAGATAATTCATCCTAGCTGGTGTCATCCTACTGAATCCTTTTGCAACATAATATAAATCTCCAGGTTAATCCTTTTCGGTTGAGGGCTTCGAGGCCATGTCATCGTTTACTCTTCCAATCATGGTCAGGAAAATATGGCCACACCAATACCAAGCTTCCACGAATAGGGTTCCTCCAGGTTAAGGGATAATGTTCTCATTCTTGAGCTATAATCTTAAGGCTCCACTCAACTTCACCCAAACCTTTATCATGGTTGATGCTTTCCATGAACCAATTAGGGAGGATTTCTATATCCTAGGAAACCTATTCAATATTGGTTAAAAAGGTTCTCAATGGAGTTCACTCTCTTCTGCACATCCCTAGCCTCCCACTGGTCCATTCGGCCATGACTTGGCCATGATGGTTCTATGCATTTTAAGATATGGACCAACTTCCAATAAAGGATGCAATGACTTACTAAAGTATCTACAAACACTACCCCTATGGAACTTATACTAAAGCCACTCCAACAAGTTCCTGACCTTCAGGTTTTCCCGTCTTAGGGATAGGGGATTCCATGCATGTTGGCATTGGAAATCTCTTATCTACCCTCTGCTAGAGACTTTTTGTGAACTAATGAAGGGACTTAACCTCTTATGCCACATGCCAGGGGTTCCATGCTCCAACACAAGCCTTTAAGTGGCTCTATGGCGCAACTCAGGGATTTCTCAGGCATTTAGATATTTGAAGGGACCTACAATCCCCAACATCGGTGTCCCGTTGGGAAAGAACGTGGGTTGCTGAAAGTGGATGGCTGATGAAGCCCATGATGTAAGGTTTCCTTTCATTATATTTATATGATGAGCGATTTCTCTGCATGACCACAACGCCTTAGAATTTGAAGCACACACTTATAATCAATATATGTATATGTTTATTTATACATCTAAATATGTATAAATTGGCCTTTTTAACACATGCCTCTCCAATGTAACCATTATTCCTTAACAACAAAGGTTCATATACAATTCTGTCATGTTTCTTGGATTAGATCCTTGTTGATCCTTTCAATGCCTTCAAGGCTTCACAATATATGTTTTTTTATTAAGTAATAACAAATCACATTCATGTATTTCGTAAGAAGACTATTTCAACACATCAATGTAACATGATCCTACTTATTATGTATAGACATTGCATCTTTTACCATTTATAACTTAAGGATAAAATGTAGTCCTAAACTATTCTCTGTAATATTATGCCAATATAGGAGATGTAACTAATATTCAGTTCATTTACACATACCATTTCAATATAGAAATGCAAACATATTCATGGGCAATGCAGATACATAAGAGAACTTATCTTGTAGTGTTTGGGAAAATGAGTTTGGGACTACAACTCTCCACCCAGTCTTAGATAGCTACAACCAAGATCACTTGCAGCTGTCACCCGTGGGCCAAATTCTAGAGACTGAGCGACTTGCTTGGCAAATTAAACATTGCAAACAAATGACCTAGGAACCAGGGATTTCTTATATATTTTCACAACATAACAATAGAATCACCAGTGCCCCATGGCACTATAGCTTTTACCCCAAATACACATATTTTTAATGTTCCTTACCCGATTTTGAATCCACAGTGTTGGACATGCAAGTCATATCAATACTCTCATTACATAATAAACAAAATAAAATATTCATTGTATAATCATAATTAAAACATAAAATATTTTAATGGCTATAATAATTAACATAATTTTATGTCAATTTGAGAGCTATAAAATAATAAAAAATATATATATTTTTATCTTTTTACTTTTCAAGATAATGAAGATGTATAATTCCTTTATTATTAATTCTTTATTAAAATAATTATAATATATATATATATATATGAATGTAAAAATTTTCTCCCCTAATAAATATTTTCCACTTTCTAATATAAAGGAGATGTGAAATTTATTTAATTATTTAAATTCAATGTGAACAAAAATAAAATAAAGAGATTGATATTTAATTAATATGTTCTCTTTAATTCAAGACATCACAATGTATAATTCTTTTGATTGGTTAGAAAAGCGTTGAACAAATATTCATTGATGTGATTATTTTCCAAATATTTTCTCATAATGTATATATGGATCAGAAAAGCCTAAACTCAACAAAAAAAAACAATCATAATTATACATATATTATATAAATGAATTGGAAAAAAAATAATTATTTAATGTTGTGTTACTCAAAATGAAAGAGATGTGTAAATATTTCCTTATTTAATTTGGCACATCTCTCTCTCTCTCTCTCTCTCTCTCTCTCTCTCTCTCTCTATATATATATATATATATATATATATATATTTCAATGTTAATGATGCATATGTTAAAACACTTTAACGAGTTGTGACTCAAAATGGGAGAAACGTGTAACTATTTCTTCATTTAATTTGGATTTGACACATGATATATATATATATATATATATATATATATATATATATATATATATATATATATATATAACTTTAACTGTGTATCTATCAAGGGCCAAGAGGGAGAGGTGCAAACCTTTGTTTTAAAATTTTGCAATATAACCAAGGTTTGTATTCCAAGAAATTTGATCACTAACAAATTTGATAGATCCATGGTTAAAATAAATCTATGCTCATAGTAAAATTATTCACTTAGAATGCTACTATAAATAAATTTTCTCATATATATGTAATTTAAAATTTTAATTTTTAAGTAATAATTTTAATTTTATATAAATAAATTTTCTCATATATATGTAATTTAAAATTTTAATTTATAAGTAATAATTTTAATTTTCTTGAATAAATTAATAAATTTAAAGTAAAAATTACAAGTAATTTACGATCAAATAATTTCGATATCCATGATAGTATTTAGCAGTGACGTTTAAAAAGAAAATTATTTTCACTTATTTATTATTCATTGATTATGTGTTGATTGTTTTTCCTCTATTTAATAAGTAGGTTGGTCCAAAGTCTAACCAAGTTAGTTATTAAGGAAAAAAATACTAAACAATTTTTATCATATATACATGTTTAAATTTAATAATGGTATCTAGAATATTGGACTCTCCATATGACCTAGCATCTACTTTTTAATCTACCCATGATTTCATTTTAATACTTCAAAAATAATATTTATTTTAATAATTATATTCTAAATAAATATTTATTTAAAATTTAGTTATAAATTTGAAAACTAATAATTTCAAATTGTTAAATTTATATAATATAATTTTTTTTTTGAAATATTAAAATCATTAAACAATATCATAAATTATTAATAACATTTCTAGATATATTTTTGATTTTGTGTTGAAGTCTACAATTATTATTATACACATATTTTCTTCAATAATCCACAGATATATTGACATGTATTAATATCATTTTGCTTTGAATATATTATATTTTTTCCCCACTAATTTATCTATATTTTTTATTATTTTATATTTTTATAAATATAAAAATTTTATTTAATTGTAAGATTTGACATTCAATTGTATTTAAATTATAAGATAAAAATAACTTTTTTTAGGTAACTAACTGTAACTATATATCTCCATATAACTGTAACTGAGAAAAATTATATATAGGGTTATATATATTTATATATCTCCATATAATTGTAACTCAGAAAAATTATATATAGGGTTATATATATTTATAGGAAAGGATCCGTTAAAAACCATATATATATGTTTTCTTTATATTTCTGAAGAGGAAGGATCCATTAATATATAGGAAAACCATGTATAGGTTTTCTTTAATAACCTAATCGACATATACAAGTGTAAGTAAAAAGGGAGGGAGGGAGGATTCTGTGGTGCATTTCTCTCACAATTGGATTTGCAAGATAATGTTACACCTCAAGCACATAGAAAAATGTCTTGATAGGTATTTTGGAGGTGTTGAAACTTCTGAATAAGGGCGGAGCCATTTCCAAACATGGTTCCCAAAACGTTAAATAAATCGAAATTCTGGTTCGAAAGATCAATAAGAGCCGAACTAGATGACTCTCATTCTGATAGTCAGACTCTATTTTAAATCAAAACAAATTTATTTTAAACCCTAACTACAAAATGGTTTGTTCCTCGCAAAAAAAACTACAAAACAGTTTGTTTACCCAAAACGACATGACGAGTCCAACTATTAAAAATGGAATTGACAGAACATTGCAGGCCAACGTAAACTCCTTCAGATGGGTTTAGTCCAACCTCAGAAGTGAATGGAGTATGTGGCTGATTTACAAAAACACTTCCGCCTTTCCTCTCTGCGCCTCCATTTTCAGAATCTGATATTCCTTATCGACTCGATGGTACATGGCGTTCAAGCCAAACTGAAGGAGATAGGAGCTTCCGATATTATGGTACATGACGGTTTTTACTTTTGAGGTATCTCGGGGCATGGATATGTGGGTTATTTTGAGGTATGGCATGGATATGTGGGTTATCTTGTGGCATCTGCGAGTTCTCTATTATGCGGTCCTATTTGCAATTACCACCGCCGAAAATGTGAGTTAACTGCTTCGGATACACAATCATCACTACCTATGCGAATTATCACCTGATATGTAGGTTCCCACAAGATATTTTGAGTTATCACCGGTGCATACACGAGTTATCGGCTATATGCTAATTTCCCACACGATATTTTGAGTTATCACCAGCGCATACGCGAGTTATCGTCTATATGCTAATTTTAACCAATGTATACGCGAGTAATTATCCAATATGCGAATTATAACTGCAGAATATGCTCAGCATTATGCTGATATGCAACCTTTCACCACCAGATATGCGCATTATTGAGGGATACGCGGGTTATCACAGCAGGATATGCGGATCATTAACAGACATGCCACTTGTTTTTACCGTTTATGCGAGGGATCTGATGGAAAATCTGAGTAATAGGCGCCGAATATGCGGGTTATCTCCAGTTATGCGAGTTATCACAATGTTTATGCGAGTTATCACCAGGAGATACGCGACTTATAATTAAATACGCAAATTATCACTCGATACACGAATTATCAGCGGATATGCGAATTATCAGTTGATACAGGGGTTATCACAACAAGATCTGCCAGTCATTACGCTGATAGAAGAGGTATCTCTGCCGTTTATGCGAATCGCCACCGGCGATTTGAGGGTAATTGCCGCCGTTTATGATAGTAATAGCCGTCGGCGATTTGAGGGTAGTCACCGCCGTTTTCTTCCGTTTATGCGAGTTATTCCCGATCGCTGCCAGTTATTTCCACTGGTGCGAATTGTGCGAGTGATCCACTCACCCGCTTGGGTTTCGTTTGGTTCCACGGAGGAGCTGAGGACAGACAGGGCGTGCTCAGCTGCCTCCGATTCTCTTCCCCAGCATTGAGTGATTAGGGTTCAAAGTACATATGTAACAGTTGGAGATTTGCGTGTACAGTGTTATCAGTTTGAGAAGGAAAGAACATGCTGAGCCATTAGGGCCAACACGCGTCAATCACAGCCGCTACAGTTCTTCAATAATTAAAATGAATGAGAAATTCAATGACTCCCGTCTCCAACCACAGTGACAAATGCAAGTGGGCGACCGTATTTTTGCACAGGCAGGGGACGTTAACATGTGCCATAGGGAATCGGGGGAATAAGTGTGGGGTACAACATGGTTTTTCTTGTGAAAAGAAAAAACATTAAGGTAGCCAGTGTTTGTGTGTCACATTGTTGACCATGTGGACTTTTTTCGAAACGTCATAAATAAATAAATAAATAAAAATAAACCCTGTTAGTAAATATTAATACCAATTTTTATTTTTTTTTCGGCATATTATAATAAATAAAAAATATTTTTTAGGGTTAGCAATGGAGAGTGTCTCTAGAGAATGTAGCACAATTTAATGTGTTATTGTGTAGCCTACCTTGAAAATATCAAATTGAATCTCTTTAAGCATAGATTTTCACTATAGCTCTAGGTGTATGCTTTTTATATATGTGATGTATTTTAACATTTATTGATAGATCTGTTCTTTATGCTTTTATGTGTCTCGATAATGATATATATGTGATGCATGCCAGCGCAGGATTTGATTAGCTATGCGGTCATCTACATGATTTTGATTTCTTAGTATATTTATAAATGTGATATGATCAAAACCACAAGCTAATATTTGTGCATGCATGTAATTCTGAAAAAGCGCAAGGGTCACATACCCTGAAGGTTTTGTTCCATTGTGATACAACAACATAGGAGTCAAGGAACACATGCAGATGACTAATACCTAAGTTGGAGGCATCAACCAAGAGGCCTATGACGACATCGTGTTCGTCTTGGTTATTTGTGGCTAACCCAATACAAAGCCCATTTTGGTGGAAGGGTGTCAGGTCAGGAGAGTATATGGCCTAGACTATGACGACAAGATTTGACGACCATCGAGAAGCACCATCAATGAACCCGTGAAGATAGGTTTATGAATGATCCATCTATGACACATGATGAGATTATAGCTTTAGCGTACATTCATGATGAGATGATAATAAAAAAAAAGGAAATAAAGGTACAATACAGTTACATGCTAGGGCTGATTTTAGTGTTATTGATATAATATTTTGAGATAGAGCCCATTGACGTGGTCTTTGAGGCAAGTCCCATTAGCCTCTAGTAACATATATGCTCCTTTTAGGAGGCAATGTTTAACTATGTATGGTCATTTCCATAAAGTTTCAAACTTCCCTGGTCCTAAAGCTTCTTTGGCAACATCATAGAACAGGACTAGATCTCCCGATGTGAATGAATGAAGGGTGACATTGCAATAAAAGGAGGTTTTGGTCCTCCTTTTGTGGGCTTCATTATTCTAGATAGATTCCCACCGACTTCCGTCGAAACATTCCAACTATACTAGGCTTTGCTCTAAAGGTGAGATGTGAGAGAGGAGTTCGAAAGCTGAGTGTAAGGTAGGGTTGTCACACTCAATAGGGAGTAGAACCTCAACTCCACATGCTAATTAGAAATGTGTGAGCCCTATGGATGCTTTGACTACTATGCGATATGCCCATATGGCTAAAAAAGCCATGTGATGCCAATTGGTTCTGTGGTTGTTCAACATGCATTGAAACATTATTTTAAGGACTTTGTTTGTAGCTTCTACCTAGCCACTAGACCAAGGGTAGTATGGGGAAACATGCTCATGTGAAAAACCAAGGTGTTTGGATAGTTCTTGAAATATCTCATTCTAGAGTTGTTTTCCATGATTCGAGATTAAATCCTTGGGAACACCAAGATTTGTGATGACATGGTTATAGAAAAAACATGTAGTGGTTTCTACGATGTGTTTATAAGTGGGCATGGCTTCTGCCCATTTCGTGAAGTAGTCTACTGTGACAATAATTTACTTGTGGCTATCTTCAAACTGTGGACTGTACGTCATTAATTCTATGCCCCATTTGCAAAAAGGGCTTGTGCAAATGACTCGGTGGAGCCCATGATTTGTGAGCATATTATTGGCAGTATTCACATGTCTTGACTGGTTGAATACAATCAACAAACAAAGTGTGCCAAAAATCACTAGCACAGAGGAAATTTTAGGTAGTCACCCTCCGAGATAGGTGGCTACTGCAGGCTCCATTGTGGCAATCATTTAAGACGTACTCAACTTTCTCAAAGATAAGGCATCTACAAATAATGGTGTCGATGCTTCGACGATAGAAGAAATCCCCCATAAGAATGTAATGGCGGCCTAATCATAAATGCACCTGTGATCGTCATGAGTGTGTTGAAGGTTGAACTTTGGAGTTCGAAGGAAGAGAAGTATATTGTTGTACCAAGAGTCATCTGTAGATATGAGGAACAAGTGTTTGTTGTGGAAATAATAATTGAACTAAGACCCTTGTGATTCTATGGGGAGATCAACGATGAATTCTATTGGGATTTCTTGATTTTAGGGGGAGAAAACTATAAGATGAACTCTTACAAAATAACTACCCATATGACATACTTATAGTTCATCATGCAGCGAGTGAGCAAATACCTCATGGGGTTAATGTTTTCTATTACAGTTGTGGTTCATAAGATGTTATAATGTCGAAGATTTTGTACTAAGTGTACACATATATTTGTTCCTTCTTCTACAAATAACCCCATAATTACTACTTCAGATACTCATAAGTAGAGAAGTTTAATCATTGGTATCTTCAAGAAGGATACTAACCAGTGCTTGAGATAATGTATCTTGTAAGGCCCCAAATTATTTTTGGGCTTGTAAATCCCAGTGGAAGCGAATGTCCTGGTGAAGAAAGCCGAAGAAACCGTGTGCATAAGTGGCCTAATCAGGGAGAAATTGATGTAAAATATCGGTGTTACCTTGCATTCTTTTAATTTACTTCAAAGTTTCTAGAGGGGAGATTTACTAGATGGCCTGGACCTTCAGAGGGTTGAATCTAATACCTTATTGGGAAAAGATGAATCCCAAGAGTCATCCTACATTAACGCAAAAGACACACTTGAGGTGGTTTAAGAATAGGTTATATCAACGACATCTCTGAAAAACAAGTGAAGATACTCGAGATGGTTAGAGTGGTTTTTGGATCACACTGTCTGGTCATCCAAATAGGCTAGTATAAGATGAGCCAAGTTGTGGGAGATGTAGTTCATGGCCCGCAAAAAGGTGGAACCAATGTTATTAAGGTCAAAAGGCATGACTCGATAGGTGAGTGTGCCCCATCGAGTTATGAAGGTTGTTTTGTACTAATCGGTATAACATATTTAAATCTAACTCTATCAAGAGAAGCCATCCATGAAGGATAAGTCTTAGTGTCCAACGCATGCATCAATTACTTGATCAGGGTATAGGGTCATTTTCCTTGGGCCATGCCTTGTTTAGATCTTTGTAATCAGTACAAAAATGGATGGTGCCTTGTTTCTTCATGAAGGGTACATGGTTAGAAACCCAAGAGGTGTAAGCGATAGGGTATATCGAATTGACATTATGAAGCTCATTCGTTTATTTTTTATTCACTTCTTCTTTGGAGAGGTGGTGCTGATGATACTTTTTCTTGAGAGGGTGGGTGTCAGGCCATGTGTCGATATAGTGCTCCACTATTATAGGACTAAAGTGTGGCATTTCTGAGTAAGACCATGCAAATATATCCCTATATTCTTCAAAGAGGGCTTTGTATGAGTCCACCTCATTTGGGGAGAATGTTTGCCCTAATAAAAATTATTTTGTATAAATTAATGTGTAGATCCAAAAATTCTCATGAAATTTGCTAAATCACAAGACTGCCATCTACTATACTCATCCACAGAAGTAAATTCATGATTGAGAAAAGAAATCATTAACTTGCATCAATATTTAACAAACATACAAAGAAAATTATCTAGGGGAAAACAATTGCTCAAAACCCCTTATTATATGTATTGCATTAATCATAGAATCTCGATGAATACAATATGATCTCCTGAAGCTTGAGCTCAACCTGCACTTGTATCTGCTATCCTCTTCTTGCATAATTGACAATTGGCTAATACTTAGCCAATTTTACAAGCATCCAATATCCTATTTCCTTGTGTTGTTCCTCAAGGAATTGGCCCCTATTAATTAGGAACTTCCACATTTTGGATAGCGTGATTCCTATAGGTCCTTCTCTCACTTCATGGATGAGTTGTACAACTTTGAATAATTTACAATTGATAGTAACTCATTCTCAACTGGGTAACCAAAACTCTCTGCATGCATGAGTTGATTTAGACCAATTGATTAGTTAACTGGATGAATACTCAATGTGTAAGAAATGGCATACCCTCGTCACTTAGTGTGAAGAGGCTTCCACACTCTTGACTGAACCTCCATTAGTTCTACTAATAGTGAGAACTAGTTACACTAACAATAACTCAAATTAACTCTAATGGATTTCTAAAAATTAGAAATTAATCATGTAAAAATGAACTCAAGTGTCTCCAACTCAAATTTAATGAGTTAACTGAGTGACAAGAGCTATGTAATATCAATTAACCACCTCCAAGTGTTCTGCTGAAACTGAAATTGAAATTTTTCCATATTTAATCAAGGAATTAAATTAGGAATTTCTTGTTGCATTTTCAACACTCCCTCTCAGCAAGGCTTCTATGGAACTCAAATTTGCCTCTTTACAAGGCCTTTGTTAAAATATATACATCTTGTTCCTCTATCGAAATGAAATGCAACAACATAGTCCTCCTCTACAAATAATCTCGTAGATGGAGGTACCAGATGTCGATATGCTTGGATCAATAATGAAATACCAGATTCTTGGAGAGTTTCATATAGCTCTGATTGTCACAGTAAATCACCATAGGATCCATATTCTAACCAAATAACTCAACAAAAATCTTTCTCATCTAGATAGCCTCACACGCTGCTTTATTTGTAGCCATGTACTCTACTTCCACTAAGTTGAGTTCAACAAATCATTTCTTCCTGTTGTACCAAGAAACTTCTACTGACACAATGCTAAAAATTCGTCTTGAAGTTCTCTTCTAGTCTCATGGACTACCCACCCAATTCTCATCCGTGAAGCCTTGCAACTTCACTCCCTGTGTTTGTCTATACCAAAGACGAAATTTAGTGCCTCTAAGGTATTTCAACACACATTTTGATTCATTCCAATAGAGTTTGGTTGGCTTAATCATGGCTTGACTAATTTGGTCAAATGCATAACACATTTATGAACATGTGTTCACCAAATACATGAGCGAACCCACAAGCTACTTGTAAATGGTAGCCTTCACTTCTTCAACTAGGTGGCATCCTCTTTCCTCCAGTTACCTGCTAGAGGAGTGTCCATGGGTTTACTACTCTTCATGCAGAAATCCTTCAATATCTCGTTGGCATACTTTCCCTAAGAGACAAAAATTTCCCCATCTCCTTTCCATACTTCCAAACTCAGGAAACAATGCATGAGTCCCATGACCTTCATCTCAAACTCTCTTGCAAGGTGCTCCTTGTAAGATCTTATTGTTAGGTCCCTATTATACTAGTGTATTCCCTGATTGTTATTGCCAGTCTAGCCAACTTATTATTATTGTTATGCCCATGTTTTCCCCATATTGTTATTAGTGGCCCCATAGAATCCCACCATTGTTATTCTTATTCACTTACATTATAATTTTTATGTCGGCTCTCATTATATTGTGACCTATTAGACTCTTATATCTAGAAAGGAGGTTTTGTTGTTTGAATCAGCCAAGAATTGTTCATTTATGTAATGTAAAGGAGGTTCTCCCCTCGAAGATGTTAATTTTGAAGTTGTTGATCTATCTACTTGTGAGCTGGTTATATAACATTTGGTATCAGAGCTTTGGATTCTAGGGTTTTGTTGTTGGGTATGATTTTCAGGGCTGAATATCAAAACAATGACACGTGACACTCCATATAGTTTAGCTCTAAGGAACCAGTCTATAATCAGGGAATCGTGGGAGATTGGGCATAACTATTTAGTGAAGAATCCAATCTTGATCAAATTTATGGGGTTGGAAAGAGGACTTAGAGGGTTATCGCAAGACAAAATTTCACAATTTGATGATCTGAAATTACAGAGATACAATAGATTAAATAACAAGGTCCAAGAAGGAAATGATCCATCTATGACACATGATGAGAGTATAGCATTAGCATACATCGATGATGAGATGATAATCATAAAATAGAAGCAAAGGTACAATACAGTTACATGTTAGGATTGAATTTAGTGTTATTGATATAATTTTTTGAGATAGAGCCCATTGACGTGGTATTTGAGGCAAGTCCCATTAGGCTCTAGTAACATATATGCCCCTTTTAGGAGGCAACGTTTAACTATGTATGGTCATGTCCATAAAGTTTCAAATTTCCCTAGTCCTAAAGCTTCTTTGGTAACATCGTAGTAAAGGACAAGATCTTCCTATATGAATGAATGAAGGGTGAGATTGTGACCAAAGGAGGTTTTTGTCCTGTTTTTGTGGGCTTCATTATGATAGAGAGATTCTCACTGACTTTCGTCGACATGTGCCAACTATACTAGGCTTTGCTCTAAAGGTGAGATGTGAGAGAGAAGTTCAAAGGTTGAGTGTAAGTTAGCATTCTCACACTTAATAGGGAGTAGAACCTCAACTCCACACACTAATTAGAAAGGTGTGAGCCCTATGGATGCTTTGACTACTATGTGATATGCCCATATGGCTAAAAAAGCCATGTGATGCCAATTGGTTTTGTGGTTGTTTAACATGCATTGAAATAATATTTTAAGGACTTTGTTTGTAGTTTCTACCTAGCCGTTAGACCATGGGTAATATGGGGAAACATACTCATGTGAAAAACCAAGGTGCTTGGATAGTTCTTGAAACATCTCATTCTTGAGGTGTTTTCCATGATTGGAGACTAAATCCTTAGGAACTCCAAGCCTTGTGATGACATGGTTATAGAAAAAAGCATGCAGTGGCTTCTACGATGTTATTATAAGCGGGCATGGCTTTTGCCCATTTGGTGAAGTAGTCTGCTGTGACAATAATTTACTTGTGGCTATCTTGAAACTGTGCTCTGTACGTCATGAATTCTATGCCCCATTTGCAAAAAGGGCTTGTGCTAATGACTCAGTCGAGCCCATGATTTGTGAGTGTATTATTGGCAGCGTTCACATGTCTTGACTACTTGAATACAATCACCAAAAAAAGTGGGCCAAAAATAACTAGCATAGAGGAAATTTTGGGTAGTCACCCTCCTAGATAGATGGCTACTGCAGGCTCCATTGTGGCAATCATTTAAGACCTACTCAACTTTCTCAAATGTATGGCATCTACAAATAATGGTGTTGATGCCTCGATGATAGAGGAAATCCCCCATAAGAATGTAATGGCGGCGTAATCATAAATGTACCTGTAATCGTCATGAGTGTGTTGAAGGTTGAACTTTGGAGTTCGAAGGAAGAGAAGTATATTGTTGTACCAAGGGTCATCTGTAGATATGAGAAACAAGTGTTCGTTGTGGAAATAATAGTTGAACTAAGACCCTTGGGATTCTATGGGGAGATCAATGATGAATTCTACAAGTATAAGAGATTTCTTGATTTTAGGGGATGAAAAATATATGAACTCTTGGAAAATAACTACCCATATGACATACTTATGGTTCATCATGCAGCGAGTGAGAAAATATTTCATTGGGTTAATGTTTTCTATTACAGTCGTGGTTTGTAAGATGTTATAATGTCAAACATGTTGTACTAAGTGTAAACAAATATTTGTTCCTTCTTGGACTGATAACCCCATATTACTACTTCAAATACTCATAAGTAGAGAAGTATAATCCTTGGTATCTTCAAGAGGGATAATCAACAATGCTTGAGAGAATGTATCTTTTAAGGCCTCATATTATTTTTGGGCTTGTTCATCACAGTGGAAGGGAATGTCCTAGTGAAGAAAGCACAAGAAACAGTGTGCATAATTGGCCTAATCAAGGACAAACTGATGTAAGAAATTGGCATTACCTTGCATTCTTTTTAATTACTTCAATTTTTCTAGAGGGTGGATTAGGATTGACTCTAATACCTTATTGGGAATGATGAATCCCAATAGTCATCCCATATTGACGCAAAAGACACACTCGAGGGGGTTCAAACATAGGTTATATTGCCGACATCTCTAAAAAAATAGGTGGAGATACTCGAGATGTTTAGAGTGGTTTTTGGATCACACTGTCTGGTCCTCCAAATAGGCTAGTATAAGATGAGCCAAGTTGTGGGATATGTAGTTCATGGCCCAAAAAAATGTGGAACCAATGTTATTAGGGTCGAAAGTCATGACTCGATAGGCGAATGTGCCCCATGGAGTTAGGAAGGTTGTTTTGTACTGATCGGTATAACATATCTAAATCTAGCTATACTGAGAGAAGCCATCCATGAAGGATAAGTCTTAGTGTCCAGCACATGCATCGATCACTTGATCAGGGTATATGATCATTTTATTTGGGCCATGCCTTGTTTAGATATTTGAAATTAGTACAATCTTGGATGGTCCCCTGTTTCTTCATGAAGGGTACATGGTTAGAAACCCAAGAGGTGTAAGCGATAGGGTATATCAAACTGACCTTACGAAGCTTGTTGGCTTATTGCTTATTCACTTCTTCTTTGAAGAGGTGGAGTTGATGATGCTTTTGCTTGATAGGTTGGGTGTCAAGCCATGTGTCGATATATTGCTCCACTATTACAGGACTAATGTATGGCATTTCCAAGTAAGACCATGCAAATATATCCCTATATTCTTCAAAGAGGGCTTTGTATGAGTCCACCTCATCTGGGGAGCATGCTTGGCCCAATGAACTTTATTTTGTAGAAATTAATGTGTAGATTCAAAAATTCTCATGAAATTTGCTAAATCACAAGACTTGCAGCTACTATACTCATCCGCGAAAGTGAATTCATGATTGAGAACATAAATCATTAACATGCATCAATATTTTACACACATACACAAATATTTATCTAGGTGAAAACAAGTGCTCAAAACCCTTTATTATATGTATTGCATTACTCATAGAATCTAGATGAATGAAATATGCTCTGCTCAAGCTTGAGCTCAACCTGCACTTGTATCTTCTATCCTCTTCCTGCCTGATTAACAATTGGCCAATACTTAGCCAATTTTACAAGCACTCAATATCCTATTTCATTGTGTTGTTCCTCAAGGAATTAGCCCCTATTAATTAGGGAATTCCTCAATTTGGTTATCGCGATTTCTATAGGTCCTTCTCTCACTTCATGCATGACCTATAAAACTTTGAATAATTTACAACTGATAGTATGCTTACCTTAAGTTCCAATCTCAACTGGGTAACTCAAATTCTCCTCATTCATGAGTTAATTTTAACCGATTGATTGGTTAATTGGATGAATACTCAATGTGCAAGAAATGACACACCCTTGTAACTTAGTGTGAAAAGACTTACACACCCTTGACTAAACCTTCACTAGTTCTACTAATAGTGAGAACTAGTTACACTAACAATGACTCAAATTAACTGTAATAGATTTCTACAAATTAGAAATTAATCATGTAAAACTAAACTCAAGTGTCTCCAACTCAAATTTACTAAGTTAACTAAGTGACAAGATCCATGTAATGTCAATTAACCACCTCCAAGTGTTTTGCTGAAACTGAAATTTGAATTTTTCCATATTTAATCAAGGAAAAATTAAATTAGAAATTTATTGCTGCATTTTCAACATTCCCTCTCAGCAAGAAAGGGATTATCAGATACCACAATCTTGCTTCTATGGAACTCAAATTTGCCTCTTTACAAGGCCTTTGTTAAAATATCTACATCTTGTTCCTCTATCAGAATTAACTGTTAAAATATCTACATCTTGTTCCTCTATCAAAATCAACTACAACAACATAGTCCACCTCTGCACATAATCTTGTAGATGGGGGTACCAGATGTCGATATGCTTGGATCGATAATGAAATATTAGATTCTTGGAGAGTTTGATATAACTCTGATTGTCATAGTAAATCACCGTAGGATCCATATTCTAACCAAATAACCCAACAAAAATCTTTCTCATCTAGATAGCCTCACATGCTACATGATTTGCAGCCATGCACTCTACTTCCACTAAGTTGAGTGCCACAAATATTTTCTTCCTATTGTACCAAGAAACTTCTGCTAACACAACGCTGAAAATTCCTCTTGAAGTTCTCTTCCTGTCTAATGGACTCTCCACCCAATTCTCATATGTGAAGCCTTTCAACTTCACTCCATGTGTCTGTTTATACCAAAGACCAAATTGAGTAGTGGCTCTGAGGTATATCAACACATGTTTTCATGCATTCCAATACAGTTTGGTTGGCTTAATGATGGCTTGACTAATTTGGTTAAATTCATAACACATGTACGAACATGTGTTCACTAAATACATGAGTGAACCCACAAGCTGCCTATAAATGTTAGCCTCAACTTCTTCAACTAAGGTGGCATCCTCCTTCCTCCAGTTACCTTGTAGAGGAGTGTCCATCGGTTTACTACTCTTCATGCAGAAATCATTTAGTATCTCGTTGGCATACTTGCCCTAAGAGACAAAAAATTCCCCACCTCCTTTCCATACTTCCAAACTCAGGAAACAATGCATGAGTCCCGTGACCTTCATATCAAACTCTCTTGCAAGGTTCTCCTTGTAAGATCTTATTGTTAAGTTCCTATCATACTAGTGTATTCCCTCATTGTTATTGTTAGTGTAGCAGACCTATTGTTATTGTTATGCCCATGTTTTACCCATATTGTTATTAGTGGCCCCATAGAATCCCACCATTGTTATTCTTGTTCACTTACATTATTATTTTTATGTTGGATCTAATTATATTGTGACCTATTAGACTCCTATATCTAGAAAGGAGGTGTTGTTGTTTGAATCAGCCAAGAATTGTTCATTTATGTAACGTAAAGGAGGTTCTCCACTGGAAGATGATAATTTTGAAGTTGTTGATCTATCTACTTGTGAGCTGGTTATATAACATTTGGTATCAGCGCTTTGGACTCTACGATTACGCTGCTTCAAACATGTCATCATTGAATTTTTTCTATAATTTATTTTTCTACGAAGCTTCAAAAGTTGAAATTGAAACCCCATGGAGCTGAAATCTTAATGAACCTCATGTGTGAATTTCAAACCTTGTCTTGCTATATTTTTGAAGATATGATCTGAGAAAGTTAGGTTTTTTGCAGGCTCCAGAATTCCATCTCAAATAGTGACCTTGGGAAAACCATCATAACTTTCTATCTGAGCATTCGATTTTTTGACCTTGGGAAAATCATCATAGATTTATATCTAGGCATTGGATTTAAATCTAGTAAAAAATTATAGAAATATGGCGGGATTTATTTTGTTGGGTATGATTTTCATGGCTAAAGATCGAAACAGTGACATGTGAGGTTCCATACAAGTTATCTCTATGGAACGAGTCTATAATCAGGGAGTCATGGGAGATTGGACATAACTATTTAGTGAAGAATCTAATCTTGATCAAATTTATGAGGTTGGAAAGAGGACTCAGAGGGTTATCACAAGACAAAATTTTAGACTTTTATGATTTGAAATTACAGAGATCTATAATAGATTAAATAACAGGCTCCAAGAAAGACAAAAAGGGTGTGTATTTTTTAAAAAATTACATAACTTTTGTTTGAAAAATCAATTTGAAGTGATTCAAAGGCCATATTGAAGAATAAATATCATTGTTTGATTTTAAGATGACTCGAATCGAGAAAATGGAAATACCTAGTAAGCAACCAAAAATCTCTACTATGATGCATGAAGAAGAAGAATAAATGAAACATGATATATCAAAATTACAAGACCAAGTGAAATAATTTTTGGTCTCACAAAGTGTAACAAAAAATGAAATGGAGGCTAAGATGGATAGCTTGAAGAATATCTTAAAATCCAACATGGAAGGTTTGAAGGATGGCATGAAATCTAATATAGATGACATTAAAGCTAATATGGATGGCATGAAACTTAATATGGATGGCATGAAAGCTAATAGATATAGAATAAAAAATGAAAGGAAACATGGAAGATTTCAAGAATGGTTTAAAAGAAGACATGGAAGGTTTGAAGGGAGGTTTGAAAGATTTGCTACAAGAAATTATTCCTAATGGAGAAAAGGTATTAGATGAAACTCATGGTGAGAACAAAAGAAATGTTAATCGTGATTTCATAAAATCTAACATTGGATTGAAGACCCACCAAATTACAAAGATAGATATGAGAAAGTTTGATGGCAAGCGTTCGATAACATGGATACTACAAATGGAGTAATATTTTGATCTTCATAATGTGAAACACACACAAAAGGTACACATTGTAACTTTATATTTAGAACCCAATCAGTTTGTATGGTATCGATGGCTTTGTTCTCATAAACCACTTGTCACTTGGTAAGTTTTTATGGAGGAAATGATAGCACATTATGAAGATACAAATATAAACACCTTATTTATCCAATTGATAAATCTCAAACAAAAGGGTTTAATGCGAGAGCACATTGAGGACTTCCAAAAATTAAATATAAGGGGAAATGATAATCCATAGGAGCATAGTATTGATGTGTTCATAGGGACTCTAAAGGATAACATCCAATATGAGGTTTGCCTTTGGGAACCTAATTCATTAGAGAAGGCATTCAGGCTGGCAAGAAAAATTATGGCAACAACGAAGCATACCACTCAACTCTATAAAGATGGAAGTGTTGGTACCCCTAGCCTTCCACAACCTACAAGGTTGGCACCACAAAAAATGGAAGAAAAAAGAGCAAAAGGGTTTTGTTACAGTTGTGATAGCATATATACTAAAGGTCATTAGTGTGCTGAGAAGAAATTATTTTACATATAATGTGAAGTGGAGGAAAAAAAGGAATAAGAAACAACAAAAGAAGATGATATACACCAAGGACCAACCCTAGAGAAAGAAGAAATGAATCTAACCATATCTTGTAATGCATTGGCAGGAATTACCACTCCTTAAACTTTTAAGGTAGAAGGACATATCAAGAAGAAAAAGGTAATAGTGTTGATTGATTCAGGTAGTACCGGTAATTTTATTCATTGTAAGATAGACAAGGAATTAAATTTCGTCCTATATCCAGCACCAAAGTGTCAAGTGATGGTTGAAAATGGAAGAACCATGCATTTCTCTGGAAATTTTAATAGTATCAAGCTATTCATGGGAGAATATGTATTGAATAGTCCAATGCTTTCCATTCCAATGGGTGGTGTTGATGTTGTATTAGGAGTCCAATGGCTACAATCGTTGGGTATGGTAGCTCTTAATTTTCAAGAACTTTTCTTGATTTTTTTTGGGAAGGAAAGGAATTTTAATTAAGGGGTATCACAGGGAAACCAGGAAATATAATCAACTCAAATGACATGAAATATCTTCTAAAGAAAGAGAAATAGGGCATAATTTCACAATTATGTTCACTAGAGGTTCCCACATCAAAATCATCTATTTCTCCATATCTCCAAAAAGTATTGGACAATTATTCCAAGGTATTTAACACTCCCAAAGGCCTCCCACCTATTCATGATCATGATGATGCTATTTATTTGACTCCAATAAGTGTTCCTCCAAACATCATGACTTATAGATATCCTTATGCCAAAAAGAGTGAAATTGAATGTGTGGTTTTAGAAATGATAAAGGCTGGTATAGTTCAACCTAGTCAAATTTCTTTCTCTATTCTAGTAGTATTGGTGCACTAGAAGGATGGACCATGGCGCATGTGTCTGGATTATATGGAGCTCAACCAGCTCACTATTAAAGATAAATTTCCCATTCCCATCATTGGTGATTTATTGGATGAATTACATGGAGTAATTTACTTCACCAAGTTGGATCTTTGTTGAGGATATCGTCAAATCAGAATGAAGACTGAAGACATTCCCAAAACAAATTTAGAACCCATGAGGGTCATTATGAATTTTTAGCCATTCCTTTTGGCCTTACCAATGCACCTTCTACATTTCAAGGTTTTAAGAATTCCATTTTCAAACCTAGCCTTAAAATAATTTGTGTTAGTATTTTTTTATGATATACTAATGTACAACAAGTCTTGGAAGGATGATGTTCAACATGTTGACAAGGTGCTCAAACTATTGGAGGAGAAATAGTTATATGCAAAAACCTCCAAATGTTTCTTTGGAGTACAAGAGGCAGAATATCTGGGTCATATTGTATCTCATGAAGTTGTTAACGTAGACCCTAGAAATATTAAAGCCATCAAGGAATGGAAAATCCTACATCCATAAATCATCTTCGAGGATTTCTCAGGTTGAAAGGGAATTATTGAAAGTTTGTTAAGGATTATGGGAGAATAGCAGCACCTCTAACAAAATTATTGAAGAAATATGGATTCTCTTGGATTCAAGAATCAACTAAGGCCTTTGAACATATTAAAGAGTCAATGTGCCAAGCACCGGTCTTAGCTACACCAGACTTCATAAAAACCTTTATTGTGGAATGTGATGCCTCAAGAAATGGAATTGGTGGTGTTTTAATGTAAGAAGGAAGACCCATTGCTTTTGGAAGTCATCCAATCAAAGGAAAGTATTTACACAAAGTTATTTATGAGAAGGAAATGTTGGAAGTACTGCATGCACTTAAGAAATGGTGACTTTACCTAATGGGAAGATAATTTAAGGTAAAAGATGATCATGATAGTCGTAAATACTTGTTAGAACAAAGATTATCTTCAGAAGAGCAACAAAAATGGGTGAAAAATATGTTGGGTTATGACTTTGAAATCATATACATAAAAGGTAAGAAAAATGTTGTTGCAGATGCACTCTCAAGAAAGGATGAGGATGTGGAAGCATTCTTTTGTTCCATTTCTATTATCCAACCAGATTAGATAACCAAAGCAAGGGATGAATGGAAGAATGATGAAGTGTGGGCACTCATTCAAAAGTCGCAGCAAGATCCAAATACATCTCATACATTTAGCTAGAAAAATAATTCGTTATGGTACAAAGATTGCTTATACCATTGTAAGAATTATCAACTCAAACAAAATATTCTTTTGGAATCACACACCTCTCCCTTAGGAGGGCACTCAAGATTTTTAAAAGGTTACCAAAAGTTTAAAAAGGAAATTTTTTAGGTTGGAATTAAATATGATATTCAAAAGCTTTTGGCAGAATGTTTGGTTTTCCAACAAAATAAATTTGATAAAATTAAGTCCCTGGGTCTATTACAAACTTTATCCACTGCAAGTCAACATTGGGAGGAGGTTCCACTAGATTTTATCACAGGTTTACCCAATTCCGAAGGAAATAGTGTCATCATGGTGGTATTTAATAGACTTACCAAGTATGCACACTTTTGTGCATTATCTCATCCATTTAAAGCTAGTACATTTGCTACTACATGTATGGAAACAATTCAAAAGGTAGATGGAAACCTAAAGATTATTATAAGCGACATAGATCCCATTTTCATTGGAAATTTTTGGACGGAATTATTTTCTTGTCTGGGTACTAAATTAACTCATAGCTCATATTATCATCCTCAATTTGATGGGAAAACTAATATAGTGAACAAATTTTTAGAAGGATATATTCATTGCTTTGTATCTGATAAATAGATTGTAAGGCCCTCCTCCCACATCTACCCAAGCACCCATCCAGCAATTGTAAACATGCGATGAGAGGCCACTATGATATGATTCGACCTCCTAAGTCACATTAAGGAAGTGGAACCAACATAAACACACCATACAGACATCCAACATCATCAACAAAACCCTTAGAAGACAAGTTAGCCACTCAGACAACCTATCCCTGGGTCCCACTGTTGTTTTAGTCCTCTTGGGCCATAATCGCTCTCATGGTATGGGCAAGGGAGAGACCACAACCTAAAGTCACTCTCATAGGCCTGCCTGCCATCGGCTGTGGACAAAAATTGTCAGTGTTGTGCCAACGAACCTGGGATTTAAGCCACTTTCTCAGGCTCAAAGCCTAGAGCACTAACCATAGCTGATGCATCTCTTCAAGTCAGTAAAGTAATATCGAAACGAAAATACTAAAGAAAATACTTGTCCAAGAACTTGATTAGATCCCTACTAGCCATGACAGGAATTTCATCAAACATATCACTGACATGTAATATAGAGGTGTAAATAATAGAGCTAAATGTAGGGATCTCATACTAATGTTAGAAACACTATGAACCATTGTTCCCTTATGCCATTTTCTACATTATCATATATTAGATCATAGGAACCTTATCCGTTCACATATAGGTAAAAGCATGTTGATATCCATACATAGTTGTTGTCATAAAATTTGCATATAACCAACATAATAGGAACAAAAGTACAATAAACATATCAGCCATCAAATCCATAAATACATCAATACCTTTACACATGAAAATCAAGGGAATGAATTTCTCATTAATGAATGCAATGAAACAACCATAGATGGGACTACCATGTTCAACCTAGATGTAGAATGGCTGAGCCAAATCTCTCTATAGCCATTCACCCCTGACACATATTGCAAGCATGAATGTGGGTTCTCATAGAGCACATCAATGAAAACTCATCCAGGGCTTCCATAGTTCATCCACCTTAACCCATCAAACAATGATTCCACCTCACGGTCATACATCACCAGAACCATCATCAAATCGGTCTCCATCGTAGCCATCTAGGGCTCTAGAGAATTTATTCCAACCAAGGCTCCAAAACTAGTAACTCAACCCACAGTTGCCCCCGAGCTCTAGAGTGCTTGTCTAACCAAGGCCCCAGGACTAGTAACTCAACCCTCCCCCTTAGGGGACACCATCCTTAGTGTTCAATCACACTTATACCTCAAAAACCTATTGAAAGAGGACATACTGCTTATGGAGCTTTATAGCACATCTCGATGCAGTATTTACAATGAAAGATCTACTTAAGGCATAACATCATGACACCAAGACAACATAACTCGTTACAGTATTTACAATGAAAATATTTCTTAAGACAAACTCATATGACATCATAACATCATGAAAACAAAACCACATGATAGCATAATAACATAACACCCATACCGCATAGTGGAGGTTTATAAAACAACTTGTTACGGTATTTACATCCATACATGGTTGTACATATAGAGACATCATAAAAACTATATATATCAAACATATACCAACATCATATATAGGCATAAATCAAAAACATCATATCACATATATCAATCATCATAAATCATATATCGATCACCATAAAACATATGCTAAACAAACATAAAGAAAATACTAAATCACCATGAAGCTTATACCAAGCCATCATAAGCAAATACTAAACCACCATAAAGCAACTACCAAACCACCATAAGCAATCACCAAACCACCATATCAAGTTGCTTTGCCTCAACCAGAAAACAACGAAGGATACACAACGCGCATTTGATCCACCATCTCGCATGTAGATTCATCGGTATCAAAGTGCTTCCCTTGCACTTTAACTTGCTCTATTTCTCGGTTCCGCAGCATGATAACCCTTTTATGCAATATACACTGAGTCTTCGGCTAGAATTGTCGATCTGGTTCCACTTGTGATACAGACCAGTCAATCACATGATCATCATCTTTAACATACTTCTTAAGTAATGACACATGGGAAACATCATGGATTTTCACTGTCGAAGGCAATGCAATTCGATAGGCTACTAGATCGATCATCTCAATGATACTGAAGTGTTGGAAATAATACTGGGGGGGTGAATCAGTATTATCAAATTCTTTTCAATATATCTTCCTTATTTATACTTTGAATAATTCTTCAAATATTGATCATTACTTTGTATGTCAGTATCATAAAATAATGAGCAGGAACAAGAAAAGCAAATAGTCACACAAAAGAACACCAGATATAAGGTGGAAACCCAACGTGGGTGAAAACCACCTGCTGCAATATGTCTCTATGTTCTTTTAATAAGAAAATCCTTTTACAATGATTTTGTACTGGTGCAGTCCTTTACCAGTACGCAGGCTACAACCTGCAGAGAGCTACAACTCTCTCTCGTTTTCCAGTCTCTCCTGGAAGGGAGCTACAACCCCCTAATTCTTTTCTTTCAAGGACCACTTTTCATTAATTTTCAGACTCGATCCAAGAACATCAAAAACCCATCAACTACACTTGCATCATCAATCTCTGATTTCACCAAAGCCAACCTGCATACAGATCTGCAAATATTTCCTTATAACTTTGCAGTTGTTCCATACATCAGACATACCCAGATCATAACATGTGTACAAGAAAACATGCATCAATAATTCAGACCCAGATTATTAGATTTATAGATCAAGCGTGTGCCACATATCACAGATCAAAATCATATAGAGATACCACTATTCCAGCCTTAAGATTTTGACCCATCAAAAGAACTTATCCTTCTCCTTACGCTCAGGTTCCTTCTTCATTCAGATCCAGATCTGCACCATAACCCAATCACGATATTCCAGATCTAGCACTTATCAGATATTCAATAATTCAGAAGATTCTTTTGCCAAATGATCTCCTTCCTCTTTTATAGTCTTAGGCCTTTCACAATACCACGGGCCAAAACCATAATAATACAATACCACGGACCCAATACTTGGGATCAACACTTTTGGATGCAATACCATGGACCAAAACCATAGGATCAAAAACTGTCGGACTAATACCATGAACCAACCATGAAAGTGCATGAGATGAACACTTTTGGATGCAATACCACGGACCAAAACCATAGGATCAAAAACTGCCGGACTAATACCATGAACCAACCATGAAAGTGTGTGAACTTTTCTCTTGCATGAAGAGAACTTTTCTCTGCATGAAAGTGCGTAAACTTTTCTCTACAAGAAATAAACTTTTCTCTGCATAAAAGTGCGTGAACATTTCTACATGAAATAAACTCTTCTCTGCATAAAAGTGCGTGAACTTTTCTCTACATGAAATAAACTTTTCTCTGCATAAAAGTGCGTGAACTTTTCTCTACATGGAATAAACTTTTCTCTGCATAAAAGTGCGTGAACTTTTCTCTACATGGAATAAACTTTTCTCTGCATAAAATTGCGTGAAATTTTCTCTACATGAAGGAAACTTTGTTGCACTATAATTTATCAAATAAATTTGTTGTACTATAATTTATCATTTGTGTGATTTGCCATCAAGGACAACACTTGTCTCATAATGCCAACAATCTCCCCCTTGGGACTTGTCATACTGAGAATTGTCATCTGATATCTCTTCCGTAGATTCATCTAGATATATATAAGTGAGTTGATCTTCTATGAGTTGTTTGCCATCAAGTACAACACATGCATCATAATGCCAACAATCTCCCCCTTTGGACTTGATGGCAACAATACCAAATCACTCTCCCCCTTTGACATCAAGGGCAAAGAGAAAACCAAGATATTCTCTTTCCTAGAAAGGCATTCCGCTGTTCATACTCCCCCTGAGTACCTGTTAAAATCTCTGAATGAGCTCCCCCTTTGTATATGCCAAGGTGTATCAATCTATTCATGCTACATTCTGAAAGCTCTGCTCTTTCTGAATTGTGCTGTTCATGCTCCCCCTGACTGTAGGAAAGATCTGCAAAATATGTTCTCCAAGAAAGAGATAGAGACGTATTGCAGCAATATTTAGACCAGCATCCATGATCTCCTTCTGTACTTCGTCCATAATGCCAACAATGCATGATATGCTACCCCTGAACCTGTGCAATTCGATCTTCGACCAATGTACGCATATACTTTAGATGAACCTTGCGTACAACCAACAATCTGAAGAGATTCAACAATAAGATGATACATCAACAACCCCCAGCTTTTGCCTGAGGTATTCAAAGGTCTCCCTAGGCAATGGTTTGGTGAGTATATTAGCAACCTGTTCCTTAGAAGGAACATACTCCAACTTGACCTTTTGTTCAAGCACTTGTTCCCGGAGAAAGTGATACTTGATTGGTATGTGCTTGGTTTTTGAGTGCATGAATGGGTTCTTTGAAATGCTTATTGCACTTGTATTATCACATAAGATGGAGATAGGTGGTGTACAAGTGATTTGAAAATCCTGCAGGGTTTGCATCATCCAAAGGAGTTGAGTGCAGCAGCAACATATTCTGCTTCCGCTGTAGACAAGACAATCGAACTCTGTTTCTTGCTGAACCAAGATACTAATCTGGAACCCATAAAGAATGCACCACCACTTGTGCTCTTCCTTTCATCCACGCTTCTGGCCCAATCTGCATCAGTATAAGCATGAAGTGCGAGATCTGTATCTCTAGGATACAATAAGCCTTAATTTTGAGTCCCTTGAAGATATTTGAAGATTCTCTTTACTGCCTGAAGATGAGTTTCCTTTGGATTTTCCTGAAATCTTCCAACTATTCCCACCGCATGCATGATGTCTAGTCGGGTACCTGTCAAATAAAGTAGACTTCCAATCATAGATCTGTAGGTTGGTTGATGTACTGCTGCTGTTTCATCATTTTCATTGAGACTACATCCTGTGACCATCGGTTTACATACTGGTTTTGCATCTTCCATGCCATATTTCTTCAAAATCTGCTTGAGATACTTGGTTTGAGACAAGAAGATCCCTCCTTCCTTTTGTTGGATTTGCAGGCCAAGAAAATATGTCAATTCTCCAAGCAAGGACATTTCGAATTCTTTCTACATCACCAAGGCAGAGCTTTGACTCATATAATCTTCATTTCTGCCAAAGATAATGTCATCTACATACACAACAAGTATTAGCAATTTGTCATTTTCAATTTATATATAAATATTGCTATCTGCTGATCCTTTTGAAAAACCTTGTTGATGAAGATATTTGTCCAAACGATAGTACCAAGCTCTTGGAGCTTGTTTAAGACCATAGAGAGCCTTTTTCAGTCCGCATACAAGATTTGGATAATTTCCAAGAATGAACCCATCTGGCTGCTCAATGTATACTTCTTCTTCTAAGTCTCCATTCAGAAAGGCTGATTTCACGTCCATTTGAAATACTTTGAACTTTTGAAAGCTTGAGAGAGCAAGGAACATTCGGATGGCCTCAAGTCTTGCAACAGGAGCAAAAGTTTCCTCAAAATCTATTCCTTCTTGCTGCGCATACCCTTTACAAACAAGTCTTGCCTTGTTTCTAATTACTTCCCCATTTTAATTCAACTTATTTTTGAAGACCCATTTTGTCCCTATAACATTCTTATCCTTTGGTCTAGGAACCAACTCCCAAGTGTTGTTCTTTTCGATCTGCTCAAGTTCTTCATCCATTGCTTTGACCCAAAATTCATCTTTTCATGCCTCTTTTACATTTTGTGGTTCAGTGGAGGAGAGTAATGCCAAATAGCTTGAAGCTTCTGCAATTGTTCTTCTTTTTTGTACACCTGCTTCTTTCTGCCTCAAAATCTGAGATTCTGGATGATTCTTCTGAACGTACCGGGATGGAGTCTTCTCTTCTATTCTTATCTGTTCCTCTGGTGCTCCTTGAGGTTCTTCTTCTTCATCATTCTGCCTTTAAGGGTAGTCTTCATCTTCTTCGATATTTTCATGATTTACTTGCCTAGGAATGTATCCCTTTTCATCAACCACTACATCAATGCTGTCAACAATTCTTCCAAGTCTTTTATTGTAGCACTTATATGCTTTGATGTGTGGAGAATAACCAAGAAGAATGCCTTCATCTGCTCTAGGTTCAAGTTTTCCAATTTGCTCATCAGTATTCTTAATATAGCATTTGCTCCCAAAGATTTTGAAGTGCTTTACCGAAGGAGTCTCACCATACTAGAACTCATGAGGAGTTTGAGTGCTGTTTACTCGGACATTTGTTTTGTTGAGAATAACAACTGCAGTATATGCGGCTTCACCCCAGAAAGTTGCGGGAGTTCCAGACTCATCCAGCATAGCACGAGCCATTTGTTGTACTGTTCTGTTCATCCTTTCCACCACTCCATTTTGCTGAGGAGTTCTAGCTGTAGAGAATTCTCTTCTTATCCCATGTTCTTCACAGAAATTGAAAAATTCATTTGAGGTAAAATCCCCACCTCTGTCAGACCTGAGGCACTTAATTTTGTAACCTTATTCATTTTCAACCAAGGCTTTGAAGGATTTGAATTTCTCGAATGCTTCGTCTTTGTGCTTCATAAGTCCTAACCAAACAAACCTGGAGAAATCGTCAATGAATAATATCAAGTATTCTTCTCCTTGAGGTGTCCTTTTCCTAAATGGACCACATACATCTGTATGGACTAGCTCAAGAGGCATGCTAGCTGATCCTTCCTTCTCTGGAAAGTTAGTTCTGGTTTGCTTTCCAAACTGACATGATTTGCATATGGTGTTGTCTGGAATTTTGATATCTGGAAGACCATGAACTGCCTGATATTTGCATGCTTTCCTTATTTGTGAAAAGCTTAGATGCCCCAACCTCCGGTGCAATAACCAGTGTTCATCATCCTTGCTCAAATAGCATTGTTGTTGTCCTTCTTCAAATATGTATAGATTATTTCGAGTTCTTCTACCTTTGATCACTGTTTCACCTGTATCAAGATCACGAACACGACATCCGTTTGATCTAAATATCACCTCGGTTCCTTGATCACACATCTAGCTGACACTTAGAAGATTATGCTTCAATCCATCAACATACAAAACATTTCCAGCTTTGACCTTTTCTTTTAACTGAGCAGTGCCTTTTCCTTTTATAGCTGCAAGAGTATCATTTCCAAAAGAAACTTTCTTTCCCTTTTCTAAATCAGAATATGATTCAAGTTTTTCTTTATCACCTGTCATATGTTTCAAACATCCACTGTCAATGTACCATAGATTTTCTTGTCCTTCTGCATAAAATGCTATCCCACATCTCTCTGTTTGTGGTTCCTTTATTCTCCATGTTCTGGTGCTTGAGGCTTGTTCCTTTGTCTGCTGAAACTTGCTCCTGCATTCAGAATCTTCATGACCAAAGTTATTGCAAATAGAACATTCGACTTCATTTTCAAGAGCCGAAAAGTTGTTATAGGTCCTTTTTGTAATCCCGATCATACTTCTTTGTTTTTGAGCTTCTCTAGTAATGATTGTTTTATATGCAACACATTGAGCTGCTTTGTGATCGAAGTTATGGCAAGAGAAACATTGCCCATTGAAGAAACTTCTGCGATTATCAAATCTACCGGCCAAATGATTGAAATTTCTATTGTCATCCATTCTTGAAGCAAATTGAGAAGATTTTACCTGTGGCTGGTTGTAGCTTTTGTTCATCCTTAAGACAGATTTCCCCTAGTTTACCTGATAGTCTTTGTTCATTCTTGATGTAATTCGTCCCTGCTTTACCTGGTGATCTCCATTGTGCTTTTTCTCATTCCTTCTTGCTGCATCAAGATAACTCTTTGAGGTGGATGCTTGAGATGTTTCTCCATTATACCCCAGACCTGTCTTGTTTAGCGGAGAACGTTGTACATTGATGATCTCATCCAGAGTTTCAGATCCTTTGACAAACTTAAGATTAATAGCCTTTGTTTTCTCAATTTCTTTTCTAAGGTCAACAATTTCACCTTCTAACTTTTCAAGATATTTTTCAATTTCATCAATTTGAAATTGTAGAGTATCAATGATCATATTCTTTTCTTCTATACATGTCTTAAGTCTAGAAATCTCTTCATAAAAACTATCCACATCTATAGCATCCATGTAATCATCATCTTCAAATGCCATTAAAAGTTTATAGTCGTTACCTCGTTCATATTCATCACTATTTGATAGACCATCACTGTCTTCATGAGTGTAGTATCTTTTCTTATTTGCATTCTGTTTCTTGTTCCATCTAGCAGGTTCCTTTCCTTTGTAAATCTTATCCTTATGAGGACATTTGGCAGCATAATGACCTACTTTTCCACAAGAAAAACATTTAAAAGGTAGCTTACCTCTGAACCTTCTAGTACCCCGTTTAAGATTTCTGACTAAATTTGATTCTTCTTCTTCTTCTGGCACGTGACTTGATTCATAGTAGTCTCCTTTGCCTGAAGCCTTAAAAGCAGCTTCTCTCCTGTCTGATGGACCTCCTTTTCTCATTTCATAAGCAATTAGAATTCCGTGTAGCTGAGACATAGTAAGAGTTCGTAGATTTTCCTTTTCGTCTATTGCAGATACTTTAGATTCAAACTTGGGGGACAATGATCTTACGACTTTTTCAACCACAACAGCCTCTTTTATTTCTTCACCCAAGTTTTACATACAATTAACAATCTCATCTACTCGAAGGAAATAGTTAGCCACACTTTCATCATTATACATTCTGAGATTCTCATACTGAATCCTGAGGGTTTGAAGTTTTGCACGTTTTACCTGTTCATCTCCTTCGTAGCTCAAAACAATCTTGTCCCATATTTATTTTGCGGATTTATATTGCATAAGCTTCACGAATTCAGATTGAGATAGACATCCTAGAAGAGTATTAACCGCCTTTGCATTTGTTTCATATTTCTTCTTCTCAGCTGAATCTGTAGGAGTAGCTGATGGAAAAGTATACCCTGTTTCTATAATGTCCCATACTTCTATACCCAAAGATTGAAGATAGGCAGTAACTCTTACCTTCCAATATACGAAGTTTGTCCCATCAAAAATCGGTGGCCTAATTGATGCCTCCCTCTTGTAGTTGCTCATGATGTTAGATCTTCCTTCAAGCGATCAAGCTTCTTCAGAAGGACCTGCTCTGATACCAATTGTTGAAAATAATACTGAGAGGGGGGGTGAATCAGTATTATCAAATTCTTTTCAATATATCTTCCTTATTTATACTTTGAATAATTCTTCAAATATTGATCATTACTTTGTATGTCAGTATCATAAAATAATGAGCAGGAACAAGAAAAGCAAATAGTCACACAAAATAACACCAGATATAAGGTGGAAACCCAATGTGGGTGAAAACCACCTGCTGCAATATGTCTCTATCTTCTTTTAATAAGAAACTCCTTTTACAATGATTTTGTACTGGTGCAGTCCTTTACCAGTACGCAGGCTACAACCTGCAGAGAGCTACAACTCTCTCTCTCATTTTCCACTCTCTCCTGGAAGGGAGCTACAACCCCCTACTTCTTTTCTTTCAAGGACCACTTTTCATTAATTTTCAGACTCGATCCAAGAACATCAAAAACCCATCAACTACACTTGCGTCATCAATCTCTGATTTCACCAAAGCCAACCTTCATACAAATCTGCAAATATTTCCTTATAACTTTGCAGTTGTTCCATACATCAGACATACCCAGATCATAACATGTGTACAATAAAACATGCATCAATAATTCAGACCCAGATTATTAGATTTATAGATCAAGCGTGTGCCACATATCACAGATCAAAATCATATAGAGATACCACTATTCCAGCCTTAAGATTTTGACCCATCAAAAGAACTTATCCTTCTCCTTACGCTCAGGTTCCTTCTTCATTCACATCCAGATCTGCACCATAACCCAATCACCATATTCCACATCTAGCACTTTATCAGATATTCAATAATTCAGAAGATGCTTTGCCAAATGATCTCCTTCCCCTTTCATAGTCTTATGCCTTTCACAATACCACGGGCCAAAACCATAATAACACAATACCACAGACCCAATACTTGGGATCAACACTTTTGGATGCAATACCACGGACCAAAACCATAGGATCAAAAACTGTCGGACTAATACCATGAACCAACCATGAAAGTGCGTGAGATCAACACTTTTGGATGCAATACCACGGACCAAAACCATAGGATCAAAAACTGTCGGACAAATACCATGAACCAACCATGAAAGTGTGTGAACTTTTCTCTTGCATGAAGGGAACTTTTCTCTGCATGAAAGTGCGTAAACTTTTCTCTACATGAAATAAACTTTTCTCTACATAAAAGTGCGTGAACATTTCTACATGAAATAAACTCTTCTCCGCATAAAAGTGCGTGAACTTTTCTCTACATGAAATAAAATTTTCTCTGCATAAAAGTGCGTGAACTTTTCTCTACATGGAATAAACTTTTCTCTGCATAAAAGTGCGTGAACTTTTCTCTACATGGAATAAACTTTTCTCTGCATAAAAGTGTGTGAACTTTTCTCTACATGGAATAAACTTTTCTCTGCATAAAAGTGCGTGAACTTTTCTCTACATGAAGGAAACTTTGTTGCACTATAATTTATCAAATAAATTTGTTGTACTATAATTTATCATTTGTGTGATTTGCCATCAAGGACAACACTTGTCTCATAATGCCAACAATCTCCCCCTTTGGACTTGTCATACTGAGAATTGTCATCTGATATCTCTTCCGTAGATTCATCTAGATATATATAAGTGAGTTGATATTCTATGAGTTGTTTGCCATCAAGTACAACACATGCATCATAATGCCAACATGAAGGGTCCACAAAACCGTGGTGCCATCTTGCCACGTGATCCAATCCACAAGGAGATCTTCTTTAGCTTGATGCGCAAATACACTTGTTCCCCAACCCGCAACTCCTTGAATAACATGTTCCTATATGTATAACTCATCTGCCCATCCTGTATTTCCTTGAGATTCTTTTTGATCACTTGCATGTCATGTTCCGTGTCTGCCAACATATCTATTCCAATCAATATCCCGCTAACCGGACCACTCCAACTAATGGGAGTGTTAGCACTCCACCCATACAATTCCTCAAAAAGACTCATCCTCAGTAACTCCTGATAACCATTGTTGTATGCGAACTCTACCAAGGGAAGATACTCTTCCCACTTCCATTGTTGATGCATAAAATACATCCTCAACATGTCCTCTAAAATCCTATTGACCCTCTTTGTATGTCCATGTTTTTTTGGGTGATAAGATGTATTGAAGGCCGACTCTGTGGCCAAACCTGCAAATAACTCCTTCCAAAACATGGAAGTGAACTTCGCATCCTTGTCTGAAAAAATATTCTTTAGAAGACCATGTAGTCTAACCACATCTTCGATGAATACCTATGCCACATCACTAGGTGAGAATGTAGACTTCACTGAAATGAAGTGTGCAACATTTTTTAACCTGTCCATAATGAGCATGATCGAGTCATGCTTCTTCACTGTCTTCGACAACCCTGTGATCAAATCCATGGAAATTACCTCCTATTTCCACTCCAGGATAGTGATCGATTGTCATAGCCCACCTGGATGTTTACACTCTACCTTCACTCGCTGACAATCAAAACATCTCGCCAAAAACTTTGCTAAATCCTTCTTCAAATTTTGCCACTAGTAATATCTCTTCATCATTGTGAGTGTCTTCTGATAACTTGGGTGACTTGAATATGTTTTTTCATTAAACTCCCTCAATATCACCTTCTTAAGGTCATTTTCATCTGGAACATATATCTTGTCTCAGAACTTGACTAATCCATCTACTGTAAGACAATAATCCAAGTCCCGCGCACCTACACTTGTACCTGTACCACTAGCTATACATGTACCTGTTCCATCACCTATACTTGTATTATCACCTGTATCTCTACTTGTATTATCACCTGTACCTGTACCTATACCCTGCCACAACTTGTACACAATCTCCATATATCTGACATCCTATTGTCATACTTGCAAGATCTTATCCTATAAATCTGTCGCATAGGAGCTCATAGCTACCAAGTGATTCACCTGTACCTGCCAACTAAGAGTATCTTCCACTCGGTTCTCCTTGCCTTTGATGTCTCTAATCTTGAAGTCAAACTCATTGATTGTGGCAAACCATCTAGCTTTCCTTTCATTCAGATCCGGCTGGTCAAATGAATACCTCAATCTAATGTGATCACTCATAAGCACAAACCTCCTACCAAGAAGATAATGTCTCCACATCTTCAATGCATGTATAATCACTGCCAACTCAAGATCATGTATGGGATAAACCTGCTTGTGCTCATTTAGTTTCTGATACTCATAATAGACCACTTGTCCATCTTGCATAAGGACTCAACCAAGCCCTCTTTTGCAAGCATTTGTACATACTACAAACTCTTTTTCTAGATTTGTAATCTATAGTACTAGTGCATGTGTTAGAAACTTCTTAAGTTGCTCAAAGCTAGTCTCACAGTATTCAATCCATTTGAACTTGATAACTTTTCTTTGCAATGATGTAATGGAATAAGAAATCTGCGAGAATTTCTTGATGAACCTCCTATAATAGCTCCCTCGACCCATGAAATATCACACCTTATTCACACTCTTAGGAGCTACCCACTCCATGATGGCACTTATCTTCTCTGTATCTACTGCAATAGCTTCCTTGGAGACAACATGTCCCAAGTGGTGTACCTCAGTTTGAAATAAGCTACATTTGCTAAGATTTGCATACAACTGATGGTCTCTCAGCAACCAACATTGCTGCTAAATGCTCATCATGCTCTTCCTCATTCCTAGAATATACCAGTATATCACCAATTAACACAATAACAAACTTATCCAAATATGGACACAATACACTATTCATCAAACACATAAATGTAGCTAGAGCATTAGTTAATCCAAATTAAACAACAACAAACCCATAATGCCCATACCTAGTCTTTAATGTAGTCTTGTACATGCCATCCTCCTTGATGCACACCTAATGGTATCTGTATCTGAAGTCAATCTTCGAGAACAATGCACTTCCATTCAAGTGATCAAACAAGTCATCAATCATCAGAAAACGGTACATGTTCTTGATAGTCACTTTGTTCAATTGCATGTAATCAATGCATAATATGAGGTTATGATCTATCTTCCTCAAAAACAAGGCTAGTGCACCCCACGGTGATACACTTGGCCTAATGTATCCCTTGTCCAACATTTTCTTTAGTTGCAACTTTAACTCAACAAACTAAGGTGTGCTCATCCTATAAGGTGATTTTGATGCTGTAACTTCTCCTGGCACTAAATCAATAGAAAATTCTACCTCGATATGTAGTGGAAATTCTGTAATGTCCTCAGGAAATACATTTGTGAACTACTATAAAACCAAGTACTTGTTCAACACATCTATATCCTCAACTTCCTTACCCTTATCACTAGAAATATTTACAACAAATAGCTTTCACCCTTTCCTATGGCTATGCTTTTCTTGCATAGCTTTCACAATCCTAATTGATGTGGCTTTCTTCTTACCTTTCAAGACTCTAGGTTATCCATTGTCATCAACACACTTAATAGCTTTGTCAGAGTAGTCATCCTTGGTTCTATGTAAATACAACCAATCCATTCCCAATAACATATGGTATGAACCCAACAGTAAAAAATTCAAATGTACTGCGGTAGGCATACCATTCAAGTCAAATGCGAAAGCTCCTACCCAATGATGAAATCACTTCTTCATACTTGTAGACAACTACAATAACCACCACTTTGCATACAATTCCTTACTCAAACCACACTAATCCACCAAGTCAGGATTAACATAGATATAATTACATCGAGGGTCAATAAAAATAGAAATAAACTGATCACAAAGCTTACCATCTGTTGGGTGCAGGAATTGCACTTAAGAAAACTCCTTAACACTTAATTGTCGACCAGGGGGTTTCATAAACTTAGAGACGAAGCACATGTAATGCCAGACGTGGTATGAACTTTTCCTATTCTTAATCCTATATCTTAAAGGAAATTTTGTAGAATCATACAAAAAACAATTTTAAAGGCAATCAACACCAAAGCCACTCTAGTGCTGGAATGTAAAAGAATAATTTGCAAGGAAATTAAGTAAAGGGACTTTCACAAAATTGAAAGAAATCTTAAATGCTGAAACGAAATAATATATTTATCTCCAGTATAGATATCTTGCAACTTGACAAGTGGGCCCTTGCAGAGATTTGTTTTCCAATTGATTTTCCTTCTACACAAACAACTTGTTCTTGTACTATTGAAATCTGCTTGCACTAGTGCAGGTATAGTACTGTTGTACAAAAGTATATTTTACCTTCCTTACTAAATATTTATGTTTTTTGGGAGGTTCTCTAAGCCTTAGGGCTTAGAGCACTCTGTTCGTGTGACAAAAGACCAGATCTTGCACCGAGACAAAGCTTCCTCTGCCAAAGTTTTCAATCCACTTTCGAAAGAATTAAAAGACGTGTTGAAAAAAATTGCAATTGCAATCTAAACCTAAGATACATTATCTATGGAAAAGAAATGCTTCAATTAATTTAACCTGACAATGAAAGTCAACTTCAGAAAGCAAAACAATTCAGAATAATCAAAGTAGTAATCACAGTAATGTGCATGCATCAGCTAGCTTTGGCAACTCACTTATAATGCAAGTATAAAGTGTTTATAATAACATCCTTTCATAATTCATATAAACATCATCAGATCCTTCAAAAGTATGCTCTTAATGTTAATAACAATTACTAGCTTTAACAATGCTTTTGCTTGCACGAATAACTGAAATGATAGCCAAAAATGTAACATTTGTTGTGAAGTAAATGAATAAATCGAAGTGCAGGAAACTACATGGACTGGTAAAGGAAGAATCTTCCTGCACGACTCGAGTGGAAGTAAACCAAGACAAGAATTGCAGGAAAGGAATTACAGGAAACAAGTAAGCTCAATTAACTTCCAAATTATAGATCCATTCACACTTAACTACGAAATAAATTTAGCTTAGAAATCTAAAATAAATACAAGAATCATTCAAACCACACAACTACAAATAAATGTTTACACAAAACTTTCAAATGGAGAAAGCACAAGGGTAAATGAGTTGGGTTGGCTGGGCCCTAGCCAACCAGCTCGTTTCCCATTTAAGAAACAAAATTAATCAACACTCAGGTACGCATAAAAATATAAGTTACAAACAACATATGAATAACATGGCGAGTTACTTGTATTAGTTGATCAACAAATATATATGACAACGCAATTCCAGCCCAGAGTCAAGAGCAAGACAAAATTACATAGCAAATGAAATTACAACTTAGATCGCTCCCTGGTTCTTCCTATAGTGTACATATTATATAGTGTTTCAGCCTTAGTCCATTCTGCTAATTACAATATTTTCTTATTCGAGCCTTTCGGCCGAACGGACTAACAACCAATATTACAAAAATGGCTAATAGTTATAATGGAATGTGAACTTCAGTGGCCGTAGACCATCCTTGGCATGTATCCCTGACTATATGTTGCCAATATCCAACCTTAGTTAGCCCACAAACGAACGAGGAGTCATGGACCAAAGCACCTGTGTGGAAGGATTTGAACTATTATGGAGATCTCTGAGCAACATCGTTGGCGGTGCAGGAATCTACCTGCATTGATCATGCTAACTCATAATTAACACTTAGTTCCTCAATTAATTTTAGGAAATTAAACATAAGTTACAAGAGATACTAATCAAGCATGAAATCTATGTAAGATAATTAATAAAGCACTTAATAAATATTAATTATGGAATACGAAGCATATGTAGGAATAGATGATTATCTTGGCCTAGTACAGGAATGAGAGGGTAAAGTAGAGATAAAATAGATGTTAACGTTTATGGAAATGGGGTAAAAATAGAGCAATTTGGGACTCCAACATCCTCCCATCCCTAAGCTGTTGTGTGTCCTCACGCAACATTTTACCTTCTGCAAAAAAGCTTCAAGAATGGGTGGCCAACACTAAATCATGTACTTCAATAATTATTCCTGCTTTTACTACCTTTGAATTTTTACCTCGAGCTCTTTTCAGTTGATTAGTTACCTTCTTGAGGTGTTTGTAGCATTTGGAAGCCCGATACTTGCGTACTTTTACTTGTTGTTTCTGCTTCTTGACCTCTGCGAGCAGCTCTACCTCGCTTTTCTTTTGCCAATTTTGTTCCTTCATGACCTAGTTTAGAGCCTCCAGGTCATGAACTCGCTGATCGAATTCTACTATTTGGTAATTGAGGTAGATAATAGAGGGTTCTATGCTCAGATATTCTAGTTTAAATACCTTCTCTGCAATGGACTCAAAACAAGTCCCGTTATTGTCAATATCAAGGTTGTCTAGCATTTTCATTATGACATTGCCAAAATTTTCTATGCCCTGGGTTTCCTTATCATTGAGGGTTTTGGTTCCCTCCACAGCCTTCGTGCCAAGGGTTTCAGTACCTTACGCACTTAAATCCATAGGGTTTTCAGTGCCATGTTCTTCCAATTCTTCAAGGTATTTGGTACCCTGTTCATTTAAACCAATAGGGATTCCAGTAACCTATTCCTCAAAAATAGTAGGGGCTTCACTACCCTGTTCCACAAGGACATTGAGGGTTTCGATGTCCTGTTCATCATAATTATCGACGGTCTCCATGTGTTGTGCCTCATCATCCTCGTGACCCTCTGCTTGAACTTCACCTGCACTCGGCGTCGTCTTCCTCTTTCTTAATTTACAAACAAAGGTAGACAACAATATGTCTTCTTCCATTTTTTCTTCCCTTACCATGGTGTGGGCTGCTACATATACAAGCACTAAAATGTAATGATCTTTAGGTGAAACTTGGGGTGATTCGTCAATCAGAATTGGAGAGGTTGACTGATTCATAACTGAAGAGACAGTCTTCTTTCTCGTCGAGGTTCTGAGTTTTCTTTTATTTACCGAGGGTGGAGTGTTTTCGATAGACCTCTTTTCTGCTTGCATCACCATGTTTTTACCTTTTTTCTCAGCAGGGGATGATGTCTCTGCCCTCCTTTTATTGCTTGTACTCTTGCTAGCAAACTTCCCTGGACTCCTCACTCGAAACTCCTTCAAGAATGCTTCCTAGGTCACTCCCTTTCCTTACAACACTTTCTTGATGAGGATTGTGATAAGCCCATGATGATATAGCTTATTCACGACTTGGCTTGTGTTCCCACTCTGCACACACTTCGCCATTTTCTCGAGACTTCTGAGCAAATAGTAAGGGAAATTAACAAGTTTTCCTCCCTCAAAGTGTAGCAACAACCGAGGTGATACATGGACTCTAATGCATAATGACCCTCGTAGGTCACAAATTTCTCCAATATGAATAGGAGGTATCACCATTTCCTGATCATGGCACTCTGTGGAAGTCCCTTCTTCTAATCGAGATTAAGCTTTCTGTCAACCACAAACCAACACCATCGTTTCTTCCCAACCTGCTCCTTTTTGAACTCCTGCTCCCCTGTAGTTGGCAAGCCTGTAGCTTACACAATGGATTCCTCCATGAGTCTGAATTCTAATGATACAACCCTGAATCGGCCTCCTTTAAACTTCTTCATGAACTCCAGTACCACAACCATGTGGAAACCATCGAACTTCTGTAAAAATGGAAGGAACCCGGATTCTTGCAATAGTGCAAGACTATTAAGTTATTTCATGTTCTTCTCAATCTCCTTCAAGGATGATGACTCATTTCTTACTGGTGCAATGTTTGAATTACACTTCACAATTCTTGGTCACAACCTCAAAAGGATTTCGGTGAGTGATACCAACTATTGCTAAGAGCTTTATGCCAGAGGTTCATCCATCCTTCGTCTTTTCAATCTCACCCAACCAATGACGACGAAAATAACTCCTTGGATTAGATACAAATATGTATCAGCCTACTACGGGTGAACAATAATGATTGGATGTGGCGGAGGTGCAACGGTCATAATGACTGGGTTACGAGGTAAGATAATGTTGAACAAGTAATGTGATATTGCTTCAAGGGTTATGAGACAGTAAATACTATCGCATAGTCTACCTCATAATTTAATCAAGACATATTTCAGTACTCATTAAAGAAATTAGATTTCAAAGCCCAATATATCTTGCACTTTAAAAATTTTCCTAAGTCAGTAAATGATAAAACACAATATTAATTAAAAATATATAATGTTATGATATATGAGTATTCATGTGCAGGGTAATAAAGTTAAAAAGATATCCTTAATAAGACGCTCTTGGACTATGTCAAATTTATTTTACACTTGCTCCCACAGTCGACTGTGTTCCTGATTGATCCTACTTGCACTGCACCGTGTTTGCAGTGACTGCTTACACTGCACATCTTGCACTAGTGATTTTACCAAAACAAAAGTTCTAATAGAACACAATTCTGTACTTGGAATTTTTTTTGCCTCAATATGCAAGAAAAAATTTATTTTCCATCCTTTGGTGTTTCATGAGCATGCCTTCTGGATTGACTTCATCAAATTCTGCAATCAATTTATGAGGGAATAAATAAGTGGGAAAAGGTTAATTTTCAGAATGGGAAGGAAAATTATAGCAAGGATTTCTAGGAATAATATCACCAAGGGGGATAGATGAAATGGGATGTGGAAAAAAATTTCAGGGGAAAAGAGGTATTTTATGAAATCGGGTAGGGTAGTTTTCTTAGAATAAAGAGGAAGGTAATTAGTTGGGGATTTTAGAAAAGAAAATAGTGGAAATTTTTGAGATGGGAAATAGAAGAAAGGCATAGTTTCTTTTTTACCCTGAAAATGTTCCTGCACTGGTGCCGAAAAAATAATTGCAGCAGGAGTTAAGTGTTTACTTGGATAAAAATTTCCATGCTAGTTACCACAAACTTGGGTAAGGGCTCAGTTTCTCGAACCTTCTTCTTCTTGGTGGCAGCCAACATATTTAAAAATCAAGAAACATTCCATTTTTATCAAAATTTTGATCTTCCTTCTAGCATGCTGAATTTTAGGTTGATCCTTTTGCAATTATGTTAGTCAACGGATTTTCATAATTACAAGAAAAAAAATTATTTTACTTTTTCTTTTTATTTTTGTCAATTTTTTCATTTATTTTTCTTTTAGTATTTTTAGTAAGGACAATAAGGAATCTAATCTTTAACAGGTTGGTGTTACCACCTACCAACTCCTTTTCAAATTGTTGTTGGATTTGCTGCATAAAATCTCCTTTAGTAAGGGGGTGAAAATATACCTTCAATCTATGCCCATTTACCAAGAACACACAATTTTTTCCATCAATAGTTTTAATTTCTACCGCTTCATTTTCAAATACTTTGACCACCTAATAGGGTACCATCCAGCGTTTGTGGAATTTCCCTTTAAAATATTTGAATCTAGAATCGTAAAGGAGTACCCAATCACCTGGTTGGAATTGCTTTTTCTGAATGGACTTATCATGCCACTTCTTATGATGTTGTTGAACCAAGATGTTTTGCTAAACAACATCCTGTCAGAATTCATCTAACTCATTCAATTGTAGAAGATGATGCTGCTATGCTTCAAAGAGATCTAGCCCCAATTGGACTGCAGTCCTGAAAGTATTAATCTAGAATTCTATTGCCAAGAGGACATGTTTTCTATACACTAGCTCATATGGTGTGTATCTTGTGTTGTTTCTCCAAGTGGTTCGATATGCCAACAATGCTTTTAGTAATTTGTTAGCCCAATCCTTTCTGTGAATATTTACCATCTTTGTGGGGATGGACTCAATCACCTTATTTGTGAACTCCACCTGGCCATTTGCTTGCAAGTGATATGGTGTGGATTTTTTGTGCCGTATCTTATACTGCTCCATCACACTTGTACTAGATTAGAAATAAACTACGGTCGATTGTCAAAAACAATTTCTCTAGGCACACCAAATCTAGTAAAGATTTTAGTTAAAAGAAAATCAACAACAACTCTTTCAGTAGCAAAAGAAACAACTTTAGCTTCTACCCATTTTGTAATGAAATCTGTACAAACCAAAATATGCTTTTTATTTAATGATGTTGGATTTATTGGTCCTATGAAATCAATGGCCCATTTTTCAAAAGGCTCAGTCATAACCTGAGGACATAAAGGCATTTCATTGGTTTGATTAGGTTGTCCAACTCGCAGACAGTTATCACACCACTTGACATATTGTTTGGCATCCTTAAACAAGGAGGGCAAAAAATATCCAGCTCCTAACACTTTGTATGCAGTCTGCTTATCGACGAAGTGACCCCCTCAAGTTTCATCATGGAAAAATTTTAAAATATCAAACACTTCTTCCACTCTTACACATCTACAAATAATGAGACCTACTTCAGTGTAAAAGATGTCTCCTTGAATCCAGGAATATGCAACACTTTTCCGTATGATATTCCGCTTTTCACGAGTGGATAAGTGAGGTGGTAATTTTCCAATGACTAAATAGTTAGATATGTCAACAAACCATGGGGATTTTGTTGGCACGGAAAAAAGATGTTCGTCAAAAAAATCATTATCAACAGTAATTGCTTCACCAGGATTATTTAATCTTGAAAGGTAATCTGCTACTACATTTGATTTTCCTGATCTATCAATAATGGTAATATTAAATTCATGTAATAATAATAATCACCTAGTCACCCTTTCACTAGTTAATTGTTTATTCATAAAATATCTTATTGCAGAATGGTCAGTATGTACAAAGACTTCATATCCTGTAATATAATGTCTATATTTATTAATGGAAAAAATTACAGCTAAAAACTCCTCCTCGATATATAATTTAGTTCAGCTGGTGACAAGTTCTTACTAATGAAATAAATAACATAAGGTTGTTTATATTATTCTTGCCCTGAAGTTGTGCTAATAGCAGTATTTGAGGCATAAGAGGAAATATCAAATGGCAGGCACCAGTTTGGTCCTCTCAAAATTGGTGCCTAGACTAGTTTTTCCTTCAATGTCTCAAAGGACTATTGGCAAGTTGCGGGCCAAGAAAACTCACTATCCTTAGCCAAAAGTAGGAAAAGGGGGGTATCTATCCTTGGGAAATTCCCAATGAATCTCCTATAGTAGCCCGCATGTCCTAGAAGGCCTCTCACTTCCCTTTGATTTTTGGGTATAGGGAGACTCAAAATAATTTCTATTTTTGCAGGGTCAACCTGGATAACTTTGTCAGAAATAAGATGGCCAAGAATTACTCCTACCTTGCACATTAATCTCCATTTTTTGTCACTCAAGGCGATATGAGCTTCTTAGTAGTGAAGAAGCACTTTTTCTAGATTCTTAAGGGCTTCCTGAAACGGATCACCAAACACAGAAAAGTCATCCATATAGATTTCTAAACACTCAAGGTTAACAAAAATAACCAAGATTGCCCTTTGAAATGTAGTTGGGGCATTACATAGCCCAAAGGGAAGCACTCGATAAGTGAATGTACCCCATGGACTTGTAAAAGTGGTTTTTTCTTGATCCTCGGGTGAGATTTGTATCTCGTTATACCCGCTAAAGCTGTCTAGAAATGAAAATTACTTCTTACAGGCAAAGTATCGAGTACCTGATCGATGAAAGGAAGGGGGAAGTAATCTTTGAGAGTGGATTTGTTTAGTTCTCTGTATTCAATACAAATGCACCATCTCCCATATTTTTTCGGGACTAATACTAAGGAGAGACCCATTGGCTGTCAGAAATAGGATAGGTAAAATCAACATCTAAGAGTTTTTGCAATTCTTCCTTTACAACATCTCTTAGAGTTGGGTTCATTCAGCTTTGGGGTTGTCAGATAGGTTGGGCTCCATCTCGAATATAGATATGGTGTGTATAGGTTTTAGGAGGGAAGCCTTTCATATCTTCATAGCCCCATGCAACGGAATTAAGATGATTTCACAACAAATTCACAAGCTACTCTTACTAGGAAGGATCCAAGTCTGAACTGATATGCAAGGATTTAGTTGAACTAATCTCAACAACAGTGGTATCAAGCTCAAGAGTACATAGAGGTGTTGTGAGATATGGTCCCGAGGGAGGTAGAGAGTCATATCTTTCCTAAAAATCTAGACTACAAATCTGACTCAATGACTCAAAATTAGGCATGGTGTCTAGATTATTCAGGAAGTCTTGAATTTCACCCTTTTACAAGAACTCAACATTCTGATGTATCAAGGAAATAGGATGAGTCTCCTCATCGCTACTGTAGTCTAACCATAAAGCGTATTGGAGCTCCTGAATGGATCTAGCGGGTAGATACAAGGTGACCTTCTTGGAATCTCTATGGGAAATGTACATGTCACCATAACGACATCTGATATAAGCATCGGACGTTGCAAGCCATGGTCATCCTAGGATCAAGGGATGTCATCTAATAGGATTCTTTGGCTGAAGCACAAGGAAATCTGTGAGATATTCCAGAGAGTCTAGGGAAATGACCACATCATCCAACACCCCTTCCGGCTTCATTTTAGATCTATCAACTAGTTCGAGAATAGTTGGAGTAGGATGAATATGGAACAATCCAAGTTGATCCATGGTTTGCTTCATCATAATGTTAATGGATACCTCTAGGTCTATAAGTACATTGGATATGAGGACATAACCTATTTGGATAGAGACAATAGGGTTCCAGGGTCAGTATATTTCTCCATATGCATACGCCCGATCATTAACTCTACTTCTCTAGCAAGAAATTGAATAGTTTGAGGCTGTAATATTCTCCTTCTTAGCTTCTTGAGATAGAGTTTCCTAATTATTTTTGCGTAGATGGGGATTTATTTAATAGATTGGATCAAAGGTAACGTTATTAAAAGGTTCCTAAGCCCAGAAGATAGACTAGATTTAGGAATGGGGTCTTTCTTCTACACAACTAACCTCTCTGGATAGGGAGGTTGGTTGGAAGAAGATGACAAGGTCTCAGAAGGTATGAGAATAGGCTCAATGGTGTCATTTTTTTATAATGGTCATGAGTTTCCTCCTCTTCTTTCTCATTCATAATCAACATAGGTTATTTTTGATCTTCTGAGGTTACTATATTCCTTGATCTCAATTGTAGATCATTGACTCCAACTGGAATAGACTAATATTTGGATGAAGAAATAGGGTTCATAGAATGGATCATTTGTACCACTTTGTTATTGGGGTTGGGTAAAGGTTGAGTAGGGAGCCGAGAAGGTTGAAATGGTGGAGGTAAAGGTAATGATGGTATTAGCTGACTCGGCTGAGGTAATGATGGTTGTGGCATTGGGTAAGGTGCATACGTAGGAGGGTATGACTGCATAGGTGCAGGATAGAAATGATGTGAATAGTCTGAATGGTTTTTCCCTCTCCATGATTGATTCCAATATTGGGAGGGTTTTCCGTACTGATATTGGTTCCCATGCTGCCAATGTTGAGAATGACTAGCGTTAGGATAGGAATATGAATGTGCATTATAACCAAAAAAATGTGGTGGATGTTTTGGAGTAATACCTGCACTTACCTAAGGCTAGTTACTTCGTGCTCCCATAGCATGCAGTGATTTGGCTTCAGGTTCTCCTCCCTCAAGTACAACTTTCAGCCCAGGTATGGAGGGACATTTTTCTGTGGCATGGTTCTCTGCACAAATTGCACATTGATTAGTTTCTTTAATATCAAGAGGACATTCTCTTAAAACATGATTTCTTCTACATTTTGGACAAAAAATAGATAATGACTCCTGTTCCTCTACCAGTTTTTGCTGAAACTTCAAAGAGTCTATTTGTTTACTAACAATATTCATTATTTTGATTTTCATATTGTGCATTTTTGTTTCTAATCCAATAATCATAACATGAGTAGATTTGGTTTTCTTGTTTCAATTCTGAATTCCTTTACCAGATCTATATTGGTTCCCTGAGAATTTATTGCACAAGTCACAGATTTGATCAAAATATTTTTAAGAAATATCGTCTTGTCCTAACATATTTAAATTATTCCTAGCATCATCAGTAAGCCCACATAAGGACAAGGTTCTAATGGTACTTAAATCAAATTTGTGCTTTGACCTTTGAATGATATACATTAATCTCTCCAAGTAGTCCTCTAGAGTATCATCATCAATTTGCACAATAGTAAATATTTCATCTTGAATATCTCTAGTTTTACAATATTCTTGATATTTTGACAAGAACACTCTCTTCATTTTCTCCCAAGAAGATATAGTGTTTCCTCCTAGTCCCATGAACCAGCAGAGTGATGCGTCCTTGAGAGTTGCAGGAAACAACTTAAACTTTTGGACATCAGATGAATAATCATAACTTCTACAAAAAATATCAAACTCAAATAAGAAAGTGTTTGGGTCTTCATGTACCTTACCATAGAAATGAGGAAGATTTGATGGTGAAATATTTTTCATTTGCACTTGTGTATCAGGATCCACAATTGGGAATCCAAAAGTGGACTGTTCCTCATTTACCTGATTGTCACTAATTCCTTCTGCATGGTCTTCCTGATATGCCATCATTCCTTTTCCATGTGAATGACTCTCAATAGGCTGAGAAGGTTGACTATGGGTTCTAATAGAATTATTCTTTCCCTCGGTGGGTTGTGTCACACTTGGACTATTGCTACCAGAGCCCAAATGGACTATTCCTCCATGATGAGTCTGAGTTTGTTTAGACTTTCTGCCTACAAAATAAGGCCCAATATGAGATTTGGTTTCAGATTTATCAATATTTCTTTGCCCCTTAGTGGGCTTCGGACCCCTACCTCTTTTACGCATTCATTTAAAAAGAGGACAATAAAAAATTCAAATAAAAGTTGCAATTTCAAAAAAATAACTCAGGATCTATAAGTTACTCCAAACAATAGAAGCACACTACAGGGAAAAAATAATACCAAAATTAGCCCTATTGCAAAAAATAAAAAATTCTTACCAATTCATACTTCCCCCCTCGACAATGACACCAAAATATTGGGTGTAGGAATTGCACTTAAGCAAACTCCTCAACACTTAATTGTCAACTCGAGGGTTTCATAAACTTAGAGACAAAGCACAGGTAATGCTAGAAGTGGTATGAAATTTTTCTATTCTTAATCCTACTTCTGAATGGAAATGTTCTAGAATCATACAAAAAAGAATTTTAAAGGAAATCGACACCACAGCAATTCTAGTGCTGGAATGTAAAAGAAAAATTTGCAAGGAAATCAAGTAAAGGAACTTTCACACAATTGAAAGCAATCTTAAATGATGAGATTAAATACTAAATTTATCTCCAGTATAGATGTCTCACAGCTTAACAAGTGGGCCCTTGCAAAGATCTATTTCCAAATAGATTTTCCTTCTACACAAACAACCTATTCTTATACTATTGCAATTTCCTTTCACTATTGCAGTTACAGTACTATTGTACAAAAGTATATTTTACCTTCCTTACTAAATATTTATGTTTTTGTGGAGGTTCTCTACACCTTAGGGCTTAGAGCAATTTGCTCCTGTGACAAAAGACCAGCTCTTGCACAGAGACAGAGCTTCCCTCACCAAAGTTTCCAGTTTAATTTTCGAAAGAATTAAAAGATGTGTTGAAAAGAATCACAATTGCAAACTAAATTATGAGATAAATTATCTATGGAAAACAAATGCTTCAATTAACTAAACCTGGTAATGAAAGTCAACTTCATAAAGCGAAAAAAATATAGAATAATCAAACAAATAGTGACAATGATGTGCATGCATAAGCTAGCATCAGCAAATCACTTGTAATGCAAGTATAAAGTGTTTATGATAACGTCCTTTCTTAATTCATATAAACATCCTCAGATCCTTCAAAAGAGTGATCTTAATCTTAAGAACGATTACTGGCTTTAACAATGCTTTTGCTTGCAGGAATAACTGAAATGATAAGCAGAAATGTAACATTTGTTGTGAAGTAGATGAATAAATCGGAGTGCAAGAAACTACATGCATTGGTATAGGAATAATCTTCCTGCATGACCCAACCGAAAGTAAACAAAGACAAGAATTGTAGGAAAGGAGTTAAAGGAAATAAATAAGATCAATTAACTTCGAAACTACAGATCTGTTCACACTTAACTACGAAACTAATTTAGCTCAGAACTCTGAAATAAATACAAGAATCATTCAAAGCACACAACTGCAAATAAATGTTTACTCAGGCCTTTCAAATCGTGAAAGAATAAGGGTAAACAAGCTAGGTTGGCTAGGCCCTAGCCAACCAGCGCATTTCGCATTTAAGAAATGGAACGAATTAGCACTCAAGTACGCATAAAATATAAGTGAGACACAGTGTGTGAATAACATGGTGAGTTCCTTGTATTACTTGAACAAAAAATATACATGATGGCGCAATTCCATCCCAAAGTTGAGGGAAATACAAAATTACACAGCGAATGAAATTACAACTTAGATCATTCCCTGTTTCTTCCTCCAACCTACATTTTATACAGTCTTTCGTCCTTAACCCATTCTACTAATTATAGTATCTCCTTATTCAAGTCTTCTGGCTAAACGGACTAACAACCAATTACAAAACTAGCTAATAGTTATAATGGAATGCAAACTTCGTTGGTTGTAGACCATCCTTGGCATGTATCCTTGACAATATTCTGCCCGATATCCAACTTTAGTTAGCCCACAACCGAACTAAGTGTCATGGACCAAAACGCCCACATGGAAGGATTTGAACTGTTATGGAGATCTCAGAGCAACATCATTGGCGGTGTAGGAATCTACCTACACTGATCATGCTAACTCATAATTAACACTTAGTTCCTCAATTAATTTTAGGAAATTAAACATAAGTTACAAGTGATACTAACCAGGCATTAAATCTATGTAAAATAATTAATAAAGCACTTAATAAATCTTAATTATGAAAAACAAATCATATGGTGGAAACACTTCCAGAAGCACTTCGTGAGTTTAGCTTTAGTCCTCTTTTAACCAAGAAGCACAACAGCTTTGAACGAGAAGAGATAAGTAGGAATAGATGATTATCTTGGACTAGCACAGAAATGAGATGGTTAAGTAGAGATAAAGCAAAGGTTAAAGTTTATGGAAATTGGGTAAAAATATAGCAATTTGGGACACCAACACCATCCATCTCAATGATAGATGCTTGATGCTCAGGTTGCCTGTTGTCCACGGCTGCATAGATACGAGGAACATTCTAGCCTACATCCCTAATAGTCCACGCCTCCTACAACTCCAAATGCCACTAACTTTAATTATCAACCGAGGGTTCATACAATCTTAAGAGGTATCAATGCTATATGTGTATAATACAATATGTCGTTCCTTTGCTATCATGATGTAATGGAGTGCATGTAATGAAATCAAATTCTATTCTAATTGCAGAAATGGAAATGTTCAAAATGGAAACCTTAACCTATTGCAAGAAAGAAAATAGGAGAGAAACATATTCTAATTTCATAAACTAAAGATCATGAACTAAAATTCCTCAGTGATTCAAAATTCCTCCTCATTGTCCCACCTTCTACTATGGTTTAGGAGAGTAAATGTGTAAGAAATGGAGGTGATGGATGTGGTCATAAGCATCATCCCCATGCTGTAGATTTTGAGGAAAACTCTAATCTCTTCATCCCAAATATTCATGAAAGCATACCACACAATGTAGCCTCCATGGAAGTTGATGAATTAATGCACCTAGGTGATGGGCATTGGACCTCAAAAGTTTACTAACCAGACAGTTATGGAAGAAACAAAAAGCCAAAGAAGCTGCCATAAGGAAGGTTGTTAATTCCAATGAATTAGTCATTTCCACAAATATCTATGTGACCTTATCCACTCCTTCAACATCTCCTTCTTTCCTATCCCACTCATCCCATTCGTATACTAGCTCCCAAGATGGCATAGACTCCCTTTCATTATCACCCGCTTCTCCTTGGCCCGTCCCCTTCTATCAAGATTGATGATATGCAACTAAAATGTCAAGTAAGTGGAGTAGTTAATAAGGCACAACCAATGAAAGCTTTGAGTTCTTATGGTGGTCTTATCGTTGAGGAGGAGCCAAAAGATTCACTAGAAAAATTGTGGCCGAACAACACACTTGATCGCTCAACAACCTCCAAAGGAAAGAAAATTGTTTGAAATGTCTTTTTGAATGGCTTGTAAGCTTAGCCCTCAGGAAAATTCTCATAGAACTTTTTTGTATTACGATAACCAGTTATGTATGCTACTAACTTTGGATTTCTCCACAAATAGATATTTCTTTAATGCTAGCTTTCAAGCAATGACCTATTGGTTTCCCCATGGTGGGAGTATGGTCCCAAACATGGTTCCACTGACATAACCAACATTATTATGGTTGTGTAAATTTTGTGCATCATTTTTTCTAATATGAAGTTCCATACATGCTTAAAAAAACGAAGATATAAGTTAGTTTATTGAAGGTTCACATTGAAATATTTTATACATTATCAACATTAGAATATTTATTTGGCTATATCTTGTCTAAATATGTATAGAGTTGATATTGAAATATATTAGTTGTTATGAATATTCAAATATTTTATCCAATTTTGGTACTAAAATAATTTTAAATAAATGAATTACACATCTTTCCAATATTGAAAAGAGAAAAGACAACAATATTTTTTTTAATTATTGTATATCTCTCAAATCGAAATAAAATTATGTTAGTTATTATGGAAATTAAAATATTTTGGTTATTTACTTATTATTTGATATGAATATTAATTTAAAGGTCATCTCAATTCATCTTAGCTAGTTAAAGAATTACACATCTTTGTTGTACTAAAGAACTAAAAAGCAATTCAATTTATTTATTATTATTATTAATTTCATTATTTATAATGTAAATATTTTTATTATTTTTCAATCTATTGTAAAGCACTTACTAAAGAAAAAATAAAATCTATTTGGGAGATTATGTTAGGAATATACTCAAGCTTATTGTGATAAATTTCACTAGCCAACCATCAATTTTCTATTGAGGTAATAAATAACTATTTATATGGGAATGTACTATCCATTAACACATTCAAAATAAATTGTAATTGGAGAATACATGTTTTGGCCTTTTTCTAGCATTTTTTAAAATCAATTTTGCTTGAAATATAATAGAGATTTTATAGAATACTAAAGGTTTTAATTTATTTATATGTTCAAAGATTTATTTTAAAATACCAAAATCTTAATCCTACTTAAAAATATATGATCTAATTTAAAAGAAACGACCAAAAAATTTATAATCTAAATTAATTTATAAAATATTTTAATATAGTTATAAGATAAATGTAAACTATAAAAAAGATTATTCTTAAAACAATCATATTAAAGGATTATTTTTATTAAAAGATTATTAAAATATTTTATTTAAAGGTTTTTTAAATAGTGAGAAAACTTATCATATTTTAATTGTTAAACTAAGATTAGGGATAACCATCACAAATTGCTATATCTTAATACCACTATCCCTTAATTTAGATTCATTCATCATTATTCATGGAAAGCCACATGACCTATAATTATATTGATGTTGGTTAGTAAGCTTCATCCTTTCTTTATAGTTATCATTAAAATATTTTTTTATTATTGCTAATGTTTCTTTAAATATTAAATCTTAAATTTTAATTATTTTCCTATATGATTAAGTTACAAAAAATATTTGATGTAACAAAAAAATGCTAAAATTAATTTTATCTCATAAATATTTTTTTATTATGATTTTTGTGTATAAAGAAACTAGAAAAAAAAACAATTTAATTCATAAGACTATATATAATAATTCACTATTCAACATTAAATATATATTTCAACCTTTCACTATTATCATTTTTAAGGCTAAAAAATTATATCAAGATTTTGATTTTGTTAAAAAATAATTTAAATATAAAAATAAATATCACATTATTAATATAAAATATCTATACATATTTTTAAATTTTAGCATAGCTAAAATGTAAAATTGAAATGCAATACTTTCAATTCCCTATTTTATGAATATACAATCATTATATAACATGTTATCATAAAATTGTGTAACCTTTATCATTCAACTTTTTAGCAAGTGTAGATGAAATGCAAATAAAATTACCATATATTTTTTTCTTATTTTAAATTAAAAATAATATATATATATATATATATATATATATATATATATATATATTTTTTTTTATTTAACTTTTTATGGTTTTTTTTAAATTTTATTTTAATTTATAAATTATTATTTTTAAAATATATTTTAAATTTTAAATTCTTACTTTTACTTATAATGTTTTAAAAATCTTACCTAATGATATTAATAAATTCAAATATCAAAGAAGTTAATGGTTCCCAATTTTCTTCATTTAGAAAATAACATGAACACAAATAATATGTTTTTTTTTAAATAATTAACCACCACATCAATTAATTAGTTTATAATAAAGATGAGTGGGTTGAAAGAGCTTTTCTGCTGGAAGAAGTGGGGAGGCGAGACCTCCCTAAAATACAAATAATTGGCCAGAAATGCCTAAGAAGTGGAAGTGAAAGTCGTGCCTAAAATATACCGTTGATGTGGAAAAAAGCCGAAGAAAATGGAAAGGTACAGAGAATCACCCTATAAATTTCAAAACATCACCGTCTTTCTTGCTCATGCTCTATTTACTGTTCGTTTGTGATATGTTTTCTGGGAAGCACCTCCATTTGGGTGTTTGGTTTTTGTGCATAGTCTAATGTTCCAAATCAGACACTCTGTGGGTAAACTTTAAATTCCACAATTTGTAGGTTGACAGAAGAGGACGACAATGGATTTGGATCTCTTCTAGTCTGTTGGCTGCAATTTTGATGAATTATGTTTCTATTGATGAGCACAATGATTTGCCCTGCAATTTTGATGAATTATGTTTCTGTTGATGAGCACAATGGATTTTCCCTGTTCCAGAAGATCAATGGATTTTCCCTACTCCAGAAGATCCTCTTCTACATCTACATCCAATCGATTGAGATCAATGCTATTTCTTGATTCGGTTATTCATTTTTACCTATGCACTCTGTCCCTTTGTATATCTCGAAGTAAATTCATTTATGATTTGATGCACATGAACCGCCGAGGGGAGAGTTGTTATATTCTCCTTGACTACTCCAAATTGGTTCCAGGTACTATTTATTTCCTCTGTGTTTATTTAAATTTAATGTAATTTCTCATAAAGTCTATATTTCATTTTCTTTAATTAGTTTAACCTTCCTCGCGTGAGTTTAGTCTCTTCAAACTGGGCTCCCGTCCTCCTTGATTTTGATAATTAGTTTATCACGTTCGATTTAGGTTTCATGTCTGTGTTGTAACACAAATCACTAGTAAGATTTTGAAGGTTTCCCTTAGGTCCGGTTTCAGAACAAATATAAAGTCATTTTTCCATATTAATGTAAAATCCATTGATTTTTTATACGAATTTCAACAAACCGACCTAGAATCGAAATTTGAAGCCCTAGATTAGAAGACAATGCTTATTTTTGATGAAGCACAAGAACTATTCAATTACTTGAATACTATCATTCATTGCCATTTTCGATAGATTTCAAGGAATAAAATTAGTAAAATGAAACAACGGAAAATATAGAAAGTATGGAAAATTGAAAAGTTCAAAAAAATAAATAAATCTACCGAAAAATCAAGAAAGAACAAAAAAAATTCGAAAAAGCCGAAAAAAAAATCTAATGAGCCCTGCTACGCTGCTCATATAATAAAGAGAAAAAGCTCATAAACAGTAAGAAGAAAGGATTCTAATCACTAGAAAGGAAAAAGCTGAGAAAAAACAAAGATTTTAAACGCAAAAAAGCGCAAAAGCTAATGAGCTTGCCCTTATAACAAAGCTATGATTTTAAGCCTATATCAGAGTCATTGCAATAGCTTGTACATTCTTAAAGGCCTTGTGCATCTCTTTCTTTAGATGTTCATGAATTTATTCTGCGCAGCGGTGTGATAGAATATTTTTTTATCTGTTTAGGGGATCTGGGCCTCCTATGTTACAATAAATCATTTTTGCTCAAGCTCCTTCAAGGAATCTAATATTTCAAACACATAGGCAAGCGAATTCATAAACACTGCCAAACGATTTCGATCAAATTGTGACTCAATTCCTTCCACTTCGATCAAATGAAGTTTGTACATTATTATTTTCAGTGTAATTTTGTTTAGCCTTATCTAATTTTATAATATTGAGACTCCCCAGTTGTTTAACTAGCATCTAGATTTGTAATTTTAGCTATCCCACGAATTTGTTTTTTGATTTCAGTTCGTTTTTATTTATGTTGATTATATTTCATCAAGTCATTCTTGATTACACTTCAACGTTAATGTATGTTATTATATTTTAACAGGTCAGCTTTTATCTATGTTATTATATTTTAACACGCCTTGTTCAACGTACATTTTATTATTACTCAACATTTGTTGTTATCCACTCTCTAACTCCATCAAAACACTCGTCCTTTCATTTCTACAACGTTGAGCATTTCGCGAACGATTTCGTTTATGTCTGATCTCACCCTCTATTATCACAGCAACAATGAACAAAAAAATCGCCGTTCGAAAAATCCTGGTATGGGAAATTGCCATTTCAAATTGTCGGTACTCAAAACCCTCACAGATCTTACTCATCATCTATGTAGGCAAGTCTCAAACGACAAGTCTGAAACCGGACCAAATGACCAAACGAGATCACACTACGGCCCGAATTGCAGATACCCTCCCTGGGCTTTATTAAATTGTTTTTTCAAATGAAGTACGTATTTATAGGATTAAATATTTTCTTAGTTTTTATTAGTTTAAGTTTAGTTTTGTTTAACTCCATCTATTTTAATACGTGGAGATTCTTTATTTGTTTTTTTCCCACTAAATTATTATTATGTTTTATGTTTTTTTGGGTTTCGTGTTGTTTAACCCCGTCTATTTTATTATTGCTAGATGACATGCTCCCGCAGTTTTGTTTTTCCCATTAAATCAGTATTATTAGGTTTTTTAATAAAAAAATTTAACTAAAAAAATCCTAAATTTTTTAGGTTTTTTATATATTAAAAAAATGCATGTTATTATATATATATTTCGTTATTTATTTGTTTTTATATATATTATAAATTTGTGATTTTTATAATCATATATTTGGTTATTGGTTTTCATTATAAAACTGCATTGGTGTAAAGTTATATGAATTTATTATTTAATATATGTTGATTATTATTTTTATGTAAATCTTTCTCTTTTTAAATATGGAAATCTATTTTTATTTAACATGCATTTAAATATTGCAGGGTTATTATTACTTTATCAGAAATGCTAATGTTAGAATGCATTTTTTTTTTAAAATGCTAGAATTTATTGCTTTATTTTTAGATTTTACAATTTCACTCTAAATGACATAATGGGTTGTGATTCTTTTATTAATATTATAAAAGTGATTTCATGTTTATAATGTATATAAAATTGTATATTGTCACCATATATTTTTGATGAGAGAATTAGTTTGAGTTAATGCTAAGTAATGTGAAGTGAAGTATGCATGTTTCTATTTTTAATTTTTTAAATTTCACTTTAAATGACACAATGGGTTGTCATTCTTTTATTAATATTGTAAAATCTTCATGTTTGTGATGTATATAAAGTGTATATTGTCACCATATATTTTTAGTTTCACTTAATCCTTTGTAATGTTAAGTATTTAAGATTTAAGTTTTACGCTTAGAGGGAGGGAGAGATGGTGACATAGAGATAGAGAGAGAGGGGTGAATGGGTAAGAGATGATTGAGAGAGTCTCTGAGAGATTGAAATATATTTAAGGGAGAGAGAGAGTCAGGGGAGGGGAACGAGAAGAGAGAATGAGAGAGAAGAAGAGAGAGAGGGATTAAGAGAGAAATAGTAAGAAAGGGAGAGAGGGAAGGCATGAAAGAGACATAGAGAAAGGTAGAGAGGGAGGGCCGGGGTGAATATCGAGAGGGTGAGGGAGAGGGAGAGAGAGAGGGGGGTGGAGGAAGAGTGAGAGGCGAAGGAAGAGGGCATGAGAGATACGGAGAGTGAACGAGGAGGAGGGAGATAGAGAGGGATAGGGAAGAGAGGGAAATAACTATTCAACGTGGGAGAGGGGAGTGGGACATAGGCAGTGAGAATGACAGTGACAGTGAGAGGAGGAGGGAGAGAGGGGAAGAGATATATAGAGAGAGATTGAGAAGGATATAATGTTAGAGAGATTATGTGAGAGGGCCATTCTCAGAGTGAGAAAGAGAAATATTGGGAGACAGTAAGAGAGGGAGATGTCAAGAGAGAGGGAGAGAAAGTAAGAGAAAGAAATTGAGATATAGATGAAGAGAGGGAGGGAAACAGAGAGAAGGAGAGAGGGGGAAGAGAAGAGGAAGTAGAAAGGGGGGGAGAGAGAGAGAGGAAGATAGATAATAAGAAAAAGAATGAAAGGGTTAGAGATTGATGTAGAGATAGAGATAGAGAATGATACAATATCATAGACATAGTGTGAGAGACACATAGTAAGATTCATAGAGAAAAATATTGAGAGACATTGTGTGAGAGAGAGATAGCATGAGTGAGATAGAGCGAGAGTTACAAAGAGTGAGAGAGAGTTCGTTGTTGAAATTTAACATTGGTTTTTGAATTTGCTTTTTGAACAATTTTGTTGTGCTTTATTTCCACCTTAAATTTATAGATAAAACAAGGTAATTATATTGTGTAGGTGAACCAGCATAGATCTATGTTTACTTTAGATCTATCAAGTACTAAGAGGGATCAAATATTTCAACGTGAAAACCTCCTTTGTGGGTGCAAAACTCAAAGAAAGGTTTGCAACATGAAAGACCTTATCACTCTATCTACTTAATAGGTTTGATTTATGATGGATCTACAATAGTTTTTATAGAAGATGTATTATAAGGAAAGTATGGATGTTTATAAGGAATGAATTGATGTCTCCCAAAATTAATTTATATAACTATGATAATGTTAAAGATGTTGAATATAATTGTAAATCACATAAACACATATAAATAATATCAATAATCCCAATACATAAAAAGTAATGTTCTTCATATTTTCTTTGCCCACCGTATTAAATGGTGAACAAAATGCAAATACTGATACGAAATCTTAGATAATGTTGTTTAGTTTTCAATAACCTTTAAAAAAATTTAAATTTAAATTTTCTTATTATAAAATTATAATTCCTTCAATATTCATGACTTTTGTATTGGATTAAATCATCAAAACTATAGTTCAAATAACAACTCGAACAATTAATAAAATATTTTATTTCCCTAAAATTCATCAAAAATGTAAAAAATGTAGATGTTAATTGTTTCAGAGAAGAGGCATAAAACAAAAGGTTTTGTTTGGTATTATTTATTTTGTAGTAATATAAATATATTTCAACACAAAATTAATCCTTTAAAAAGAGCATCACAATTTATTTTTTATGTCAATTTTTTGACTACACTAGATTTATGGCTAGCTTAAAACAACATAGTAACAATTAACTTTTATTTACCTCAAATAATCCCTACATTGCACAATCTAGGGCAAGATGCATGTTTTCCTCTGTAGTCATCCCTCTAATTTTTATCTAATAAATAGATATATGATTGGTATATTCTCTCCCTTTACAAATTTTGTTGCTATCGGGTGGATATATTGTGACAACACATAATTAGTGGCCACTAAGTTCAAAGATCTATAATTTCCCACAAGTTTGACAATGCTCATAAAATTGTGTTTTTCATTATTCCTGGTGGAATCAAGCATATTAGTAGAAATCAAAGCACCAGGTAATAGGTTATTAGCATACCAAATAATTTTTAATAACCTCTCTTTATCTCAACAACGATCTTCTAAATTTTCACTGATTGTATATCTTCTTTCTATCCATAGCTATATGAATATGAAATTGTACATATTACTGTTACAATTCATCGAGTGAAATCACCACATCTATAGCTAAATGCTAGACCAAAATAGGTTTCAGAAAAAGACATAAACCGCTACACGTCTAATACCTACACATCTCCCTTATACGGGGATTTAGGGCATCATTCATATAGCCAGTACAATTTAATATCTAATTCCATTTATTGATATTAGCTTTTGGGATGTTCTTATAAAAAAAAATTGAAAGCTTGTTAATTATGTTCTTATTGTTTCATTTATCCATACTTCGGGCATTAATAATGTCATAAATTAAACTAGAAATTGGTCGGTTCTTATATATGATAAATGGTTGTTAGTCTATATCTTGGTTTCTTTAAAGTGCAAGAGACATTTTTTTTTCTTTTTAGTGTCATATTTTCTAAGCTTAAAAAAAAACATGTTTAGTCTCAAGAATTATTTAAATAAAGATTTAATATCTAATTCCATTTATTGATATTACCTTTTGGGATGTTTCTATGAAAAATGATTGAAAGGTTGTTAATCTCATATGTTCTTATTATTTCATTTATCCATATTTCGGTTATTAATAATGTCATAAATTAAACTAGAAATTTGTCGATTCTTATATATGATAGATATTGGCAAGTCTATATCTTGGTTTCTTTAAAGCGCAAGAGATTTTTTTTTTTAGTGTTGTAGTTTTCTAAGCTTCCAAAAAAACATGTTTAGACTCAACCATTATTTAAATAAAATTTCTTAAAAGCATAAATTTTATTTATAAATTTTATCAGAACTTTAATGTAATTGTGGAAATTGTGTTTAAATTATCGTATATTCACTATAATTTATTTAAAAAATTTAATGCATTTGTATCGATTACCTTTATAAAAATATATATATTAATCCTAATTATTTTTGCGAATATAAACTATATATTGAGAATGCATCTTTCTTCAAATATGGTATACCAATCTAACTCTCAGTTATATATAATCACACACAAAGATATATATATATATATATATATATATATATATATATATATATATATATATATATATATATATATATATATATATATATATATATATATATATATAAATAACTATGTTTTTTTGTTTATACTAGCAACAATTTCAAGTAAAATATGATAGAAAACCTTTCATCATTTATTTTCTTATCATTCTCTTATTTGATCAATGTTTGTAACAAATTTAGCCCACTATTTCTATCATTGCATTGAAATGTTTAGTAATTAAAATTTTCCATATGTATCATTCTTTATAAACTAGTGATCTCTTTTGCACGGTTATATATATTTTTTTCTTTTTTCTTTTATTTTTGTGAATCTAAGAAGCTCCATTATATCATAATATTACATCCATTTATAAAATTTTCGAAAATTCTACCATCCTCACATACCATATTTTTTTTCCACTAGGTAATTACCAAAAAATATAGCCAATTTCCTCGGGAGGAACTAAGTCCTTGATTCCAAATGTGTGGGCTAGATTGAGGTCTAGGGCCTGACCATGCCCTGAATCTCCCACAAGGTGTCTTTCCTATCAACCCATCTCTTGCATTCTACTTCTAGGTCTACCTCATTTATGAGTTATTGTACTCCAAACTATATGATAATACTTCCTGGAAACCGAAAAACTATTTCCATAACAATGAACATCAATACACCTAGACATAATACCCCCAAAACGTAAATATGTACCCCCTAGACATATACAAGCGGCGGGGGTTAACATTCACAAGCTGAGAGGTTAATCATGCCCTCTCTCTCTATAGAGGCACACCCAACTCTCCATCAAACCACCAAAAACTTAACGTCCTTTGAGGACAAGGAGAACCCAATGTCACTAGACCAAACTATGCATTCTTCTTCTTCAATATGGACGCAATGAAATCTTATGTGACCTAACACCTCATGAGTTTGATCCAACTTCAATATGTTGAAGCGATGCGTAGGTCCTTACCTCTCATCTTACCACTTGGTAACATTAAAGCTGCCAACATAGCTACCATACTTTTAATCAATACATGCAAACAAGATAGTCACACTTGTGCACCTGTAATATCACCCTTAGAAAAGGAGTGAAACTATTGGGTAGATCAATTTTACCAATTTGACTCAAACATAAATTGTCAATTTGGGCAGGAATTTTCTATCAAAGCTAGTGTGAAAAATAAATGCAAGAAAACTTGGCAACTTGTGTAAGAAAATATCAAAACCATAAGTATCAATCTCAATTTGATTCACAGATAAATTACCAATCTATGTAGGATTTTTGTTTCAAATCTAGTGTGAAAAATATATGCAAGGAAAATTGGCAACTTGTTGTAAGGAAATATAAAAACCATAAGTATAACTATCAACAATCCATCACAATTGTTAGTACCCTCAAAACCTTTCTCACACTTTTATAAAGGAAAGAAATGCATGCTTTAAAGCCAATCACACTCTATCACATTATCACTCTTATTGCAAATAAAACAACACTCCTAGAAACCATTAAACATTCAAGAATTGTTGAAACACCCATTCAATTAGATAAATAAACCAAAGAACTATAAGAAAAATCAAATAACCACCACACTAATTAAGTGACCGGTCCAAGAAATATGATGTTACACAATAATAAAGGCCACAATCCTCAACTATTTGAGGCATGAGTAATATTTACAACAATACAAGTAAATCACATATAAATCATAATTTGGAGATAATAAATATACTTCTCCAATACCTCTCTGACAAGTGATCCCTACTAAGAAGTAGGACCCTTTATCCTTATTAGGGGTTGCTAAATCGCACAAGACACAAGCTAATGAAAAAAGAGATATTGAGCCATGAATGGTAAATATTTGCATTAATGAAAGTTTCACTACTAGATTACAATGTCGGTACTCCTTCTTATCTCTATCTATGCATGCCTTGTGGGAAAAGAGTACATCCTTTTATAATTTCATATTACATTGCATTCCTATTTTCAAAAGGAAGGATCATCATGAGAATTCCTTCATTCTCATGTGATCCAAATCGAGAGGATACACTAATTGTCTTATAAAAAATTATCTTAGTTGAAACAAAGTTGTAACAACTTTTCTAATTACAATGAATTATTAATTGGGAGACTCTAACTATTTCAGCTAAGCTGTTTGTGTTGTCCACAAGAAACATTTAGGGGATAATATTTTTGGGAAGGTTAATTTTCTATATATTTTCCGAAAACAATATTTTCCAATTTCCACTTTTTCTAAAAATATTTAGCCCATGTCTTATATTATGAAATTATTTTACCTTAAAAATCACCGAGATCTTATATAGACTAATTTAATATAAGAAAAATTTTAGGTATTTTTACAAAAGTATCATCAAACATTTTACAATTTTTTATTATTATAGATTACTAAGATTCATCAAGGTTTCTAAACTTTCAAGGAGATATCAATCCTTAAAATTTTCTTTGGATGTCCATGAATGTCTCTTTTCAATTTGTCAAACTAGCTCTGACTGAGTTTCTATCCAACTCGATATTCGATACTAATGCTTGCATAATGGGTTTCAATTTTATGGTCTTGAAAACGATCATCCACTTTTAAGTGGGATTCTTCAAGCTTTGTTTTCCTCTCAAAGTGTTGCTCATCTACTCTCAGATCTACAGCTGAATTCCTTGCTTGTGACATAATCTGCTGCTGGATGCCACACACCCTTGCACCAAATTCTATTTCGTCTTTTGCGAGACTTCTTAGTTCCTCGGTTGCAGCATGAACCTTTCTAAACATGGGAACAATCTCCGCCTCTTATTTTTTATTCCTTTTCTTAGTCTTCCTTAGTCGTGCTTTTTGACCCATGACTGCTATCATTCCTTTATTTTTTATAGCTGCTTTGCTGATTTCATGAGGTTGTCTTCCATATCACCCCCAAAAAAATATAATTTTTAATATACGCCCTCGTAAAGCACAATCTACACCCAAAAAGCTATCATGCTTGACAAAAACCCTTCAAAAGAATTTCTTTATAATAGTCAAGCCATTAAATAAATCAAACATTAACAAACCCTTAAAAATCCTTAAATTAATTCAACCTCTTAAAAAAATTTCATTTAATAACCTTTTATAACACATGCACTTTAAATTAACACAGGGAACCTAGGGTTTAGCACTGTTTTGGACAGTTTCTCCAACAGTTCTGGCAGCGCACAGAGACCGATTAGTTGACCTCCTTCTCAGAGGCCGTGTACTGGCCTGACAAATGACAGACGGGGGGTCCACTGGGACCCCATCTTTCAGAGAAATAGTTATGCAGAAACATACAACTCAGGAAGGTTTTAATATCTCTGGGTATGAAGCCCGAAAAGACAGCTCGGGGACAAGCCGTGGAAGAGCAACCCAGAGGCAGAAAGATCCAAATCACGGATCAGAGATGCCAGGAAAAGTCAGTAAAAGGCAGGAGAAGCACGGAAACAAACCAAATGCAGTCCAAAACAGCTCAGGCCCAATAATAGCCCCGTCAGACGAAGAAAAGGAACAAAGTGAGGGAGAACGCCCCATAGAAGATGAGGACAAAACGGAAGCTCCCATCCTCAGCCCTGAAAATACCCAGCAAGGAGTCTGCAAACCCAAAAAAAAGGAAGCCCTCCGTGTGGTTTTCTCAGATCCAGACATTCAGGCCTACAGAGACCACATGATGGAGCATGCAATCATCTGTAAGTTTATGGGTTTGTGGCCATCAGAAAGAACTCTTTTCCAATGGATCAAACAGCACTGGCGACCAAAAGGTGATGTCAAACTTCATCTCAGAGCTAAGGGTTTTTTTACTGTTGTCTTTTCTAACCTAGAAGATAAGGATAGGATCTTCGATGGAGGGCCATATTTCCTTTCATCAGCAGGCCTCTACATGAGGCCTTGGAAAGCAAACTTCGTTCCTGAGAAGGAAACTTTAACCCAAGTCCCTGTGTGGATTCGCCTCTTCTCTTTACCTATCGATTACTGGGGCTTAGCTACACTAAAGTGCATAGGAGATCGACTTGGCACCTTCATTAAAGCCTCAGAGGCAACTATGCAAAGGAAGTACACCTCTTGTGCCAGGATCTGCGTTGAAATGGACGTCTCAGGTGCCCTACATGAAGGACTGTGGCTAGAGTTCAGAGATGAAGATTACTTTCAACCTATCGACTACGAACAGATCCCCTTCTGATGTAGGAAATGCCATGAACACGGTCACCTCGTAAGGGAATGCCCATTAATCAAACCTGTTGAAGAAGCCAAGCCTGAGCAGCAGGCCCAGAACCGGGAGGTTTTCAAAAAACCTAAACCACGACAAATGGCCTACAGGAAAAGAGTAAACAAAGCAGTGACAGACCCCAGCATAACTCTTAACCCCTTCAGCATTCTGGACTCAGAAGCAGACTCAAAAGGAAACAAAAAAGAGACAAGGTTACCAGAAGATCCTCAAAAAACTATGACAGACCATCGATCAACGGATGCAGAGGAAACCACCGAAAATGCAGTAATACAAATGCATGAAATAGCAGATGAACGAGATGAAGACACAGACATGTTAACAAGCGATGGGGAAGACCTATAACTCAATAAAGTTCTAGAAAAAGAAGGGGTAAACCTGACAGAAATGGAAAAACACTGGAGAACACAAGGGCTGGAAAATATCACGGAGGAAGAAATAAAGAAGATCAGTGACCTCTTCATAGCAAGACAACAAGCAGCGCTAGACAAGCAAAAGAAGAGATTAGGAATCATGAAAAGCACAGGTAACCAATCCAAAAGTCTTTTTCTTCATTCATTAGGACGGAAGCAAAACAAAAGAAGAGGCAGAAGGACGAATGGAGAGGTTCTTCATGATTTGGGTATCTTTATGATCAATTCAGGCAAAATGAAGGATTTACATGCCTTCCTGTCCTACCAATAACCTCATCATCATCAATGAAAATCATCTCCTGGAATACAAGAGGGCTCAACAGCCTAGTCAAACAACGACTTCTCAAGAGGAAGTTACAACAGGAAAAACCAGATATTATGCTCATTCAGGAAACAAAATGTGCCACTGATCAGCTGGAGAACATCACCAAAAAGCTAGGAAAATCTATCAAATACATAGAATCAGCCAGTCACGGATGGGAAGGAGGCATTGCAACCCTCTGGGACTCCAGAGTCATTGAAATCACCTCTATGGAAGCTACCAGATCTTACATTGCCACAGAATTCCAACTCACAGGTAACTCTGAAACCTACCTCTGCATAAATGTCTATGGCACCCAGCGTTTAGAAGATAAAACTTCGTTCCTCAGCTCCTTAATGAAGTTAAAGCTAAGACACCAACATTCAAAGATCATTATGGGAGGGGATTTCAACATGATTACCACCCTCCTGGAAAAAAAAGGAGGCCTCCGGCGACTAAACAGAGACTCTGAACTCTTTGTTGACTTCATGGAATCAGCCCAACTGGTCGACATCCCCCCAAAAAATGGGCTCTTCACATGGAACAACCGAAGAGGAGGGGAGCATCGGATAGCCTCTCGTCTTGACCGCTTTTTGATCTCAGAAAACATCTTGCTGGAAGGAACAACAGTTGACTCTGATATCCTCCCCTGTGGGGGATCAGACCACTGGCCCATCGCCCTGGAAGCTGCTTTTCTTGAGACCCCCAAAAACAGGCCATTCAGATTTGAGAAATTCTGGCTAACGCACCCAAACTTTTCTGATCTGGTGAAGAAATGGTGGGAAGAACCCAGAAATATAAGGGGAACCAAAATGTTTAGACTCCAATCCAAACTAAAACACATCAAACTCAAAATCAAGGAATGGAATGCTTCCGAGTTTGGTAATATTTTTCAGGAAAAGCACAAGATAGAAGACAACCTAAGTCAAATTCATAAGGATTGGGCTTCCGGGATTAATAGGGAGAACTCAGATGAACAGGAAAAGATTTTAATGCAGAAATGGCAGCTCCGCTGCCAACAGGAAGAAATCCTTTGGAAACAAAAGTCTCGTATCCAATGGTTGAAGGAGGGAGAGCAAAATACAAAGTTCTTCCATAGATCAACGATGGATTACAGGGGGGCTAACAAAATCCTGAAGCTGACCAATGCTTCTGGAGAGGTCATCCAAAATCATAATGAGATTTCAACTTTGCTCACTAGTCATTTTAAGCAAATTGCCCAGGAATCCCAAGAAGATCGATCGGAAGCGAGGGAGGAAATAATTCAGGCCATCCCCCAAATCATCACTCCAGCACAAAATGCCTCTCTGTTATGAAAAATCTCAATGGAGGAGGTGGAGGAGGCTGTTAAAGGCATGCCAAATGATAAAGCTCCGGGCCCTGATGGTTTTACTATAAACTTCTACAAAGCCTGTTGGCAAACAGTCAAAACAGAGGTCTAGGAAGTAGTTGAAGATTCACGACGATCAGGCTCAATACTTAAAGGCTTAAATTCGACTTTCCTAGCCCTTATTCCCAAAGAAGAAGAAGCCCTGACTCCAGAAAAGTTCAGGCCCATAGCTCTGTGCAACGTGATTTATAAAATCATCTCCAAAGTCATCGCTAACAGGCTAAAACCTATCCTCCCTGACATCATCTCGGAGGAGCAGTCAGGATTCGTGGAAGACAGACAAATTCTGGACAATATCCTCTTGGCGCAGGAGATGATACATACTTTGCAGTCCAGGAAAGTCCCCGGCATGATGATCCAGCTTGATCTTTCAAAATCCTTCGACAAAGTGAATTGGAACTATCTGGAGGCCACTTTAATGGCTTTTGGTTTTGATAACAGGTGGACCAAATGGATTCTCGCTCTTATCAAGTCAACAAATTTCTCTATTTTAGTTAATGGCTCCCCCTCGGCCACCTTCTCTCCTTCCAGAGGCATAAGGCAAGGAGACCCACTGTCCCCCTTCCTTTTCGTGATCCTCATGGAAGGGCTTAGCAGATATATTCACAGAGCCAAAGCTGAAGGGAAAATCAATGGTCTGCGCCCCTTCCTCTCCTCCCCTGCAACTACTCACCAGCAATTCGCAGATGATACTATGCTGCATGGATCTCCAACTGTCAAAGAAGCCAAGGCTTACAAGTCTATCTTATCTCTTTTCAGTAAGGCATCAGGTATGAACATCAACCATTCCAAATCAACAATTTTTTTCTTTAACACCCATGTATCTATTCAAAGTCATCTCACCAGCATCCTAGGCTTTAGAAATGGCTCTTTGCCCTCGAAATATCTGGGAGCACCGCTCACCACCAAGCCCTGGCAAAAATTCCATTGGGAAAGGCTCATAGCAAACATGGAAAAACGATGCAACCATTGGACCCTCAGGGCACTCAACTTTGCAGGGCGCCTTGTTTTAACTAAAGCCATCATGCAGGCCATACCTCAGTATATGCTTTCAATCCTGCCGGTGCCAAAAGCCATCCTGCAGAAAATTCGATCCATCCAAAGATCCTTTTTATGGAGCGGCAGCGCAGAGAAGAGGAAATGGGCTCTAGTGGCCTGGGAAAAGATCTGCAAATCGAAACTTGCTGGAGGGTTAAACCTAATAGACCCTGATACTAGCAACAAAACTGGGGGAGCCAAACTACGGTGGCGCTGGCTGAGCATCAACTTTTCGGTGCTCAACAGCCAGAGACCTTTGAATTGTATTCTGTCTCAGGCAAGCAAGGCAAGCAACAATCAAGACAGTGCTCCCATGGCAGGAGAAGGATGCCGCAACCAGTCTGCAAACAATGACCTGCGGCTTGCAAAGGAAATGTACGAGCGGAGAACGTCTGAAAGGAACAAACGGAAGATTATAGACCTGGAGGCCTCTGCTCAGGAGGAAGAGAGTAAACTCTCTGACCATCAGTTAGGCCAGGAAGTTAACTGGTTGCAAGATCCGGGGACGACCAGCACCTGGGCGACCCAATTCGTCCGCACCCAAGCTGAAGCGTGGAGAATGAAGACCGTCTTGGCTAAGGCCATGGATGTTCAAGTGGAGCAGGCAGAGCAATTGAGAACTCTTCAGCAGTTCGCAGCTACAATGACAAAGCAGCATATGGCGGTGGTCCAAAGCAGTGAATTCAAACTCACTGCTCTGCACGAGGAGGTAGACACCATAAGCAGGAAGCTCACTGTCCTGATCAAGTTGCTCAGGAAAAACATCGAGCCAGACAGTAAGCCTCCAGAACCTCATCGGGGTGGTCCGTCAACGGGTAATCAGGCCAATGCCATCAACTGCAAAGAGGTGCACCTGGTGCCAGACTCCTCAAACAATTTCTGATCAGCCTTCCCGGTCCCTCAGTTGGACTTTGTCTTGTTTTGTTCTGTTTTTATTCCCTCAGTTATGTGCTCGCAATTTTGGCCTAAGTCGCCCTGCGCGGTGTACCTTTCGCCAGCACTCTGTTTCTCTGTTTCTATCATTTTCAATCCGTTATCAGCTGGTAAGGCCTGCTTCATAACGGCCAGTCATCTGCCTCGGCAGAATTTTTGTACTATATGTTTCTTTTGTTAATATCAAAGCTTATTTACACAAAAAAAAACACATGCACTTTAAATCTCTTTTAATATGCTTTTATAACTTCAAGCCTTTGACAACCCTTTCAAAAACCTTTTTTTTTCAAATGCCCACGATATGGTATTGTAGACATGGATTTAAAAAAATATTTCTCCATGTCATCCTCTTGATATCTTTTCCACACACTTTCTATTTGAATTCTCGTGGATATCCTTCCTTTGACATGGTACGCTAACTTCCTTGCAAAGTTGGCTTTGGTGGTTAGCTCAGTAACTACTTTTGATGACGGCTATCATCCATTAAACCAATCTTTTAATTTTTTGTTAGATATCTTCTCTGCTTGCTCGCTTCGGATTCCGATGTAGATGCGGTAATTATGGCTAACGCACATCGGGCTTCAGCTAGTGATGTCTAGGGTTACATCCCTCTCTCTATTCAGAATAATTGATGAGCTACGACCTATTTCTCAACGACCGAAAAGCTATGGCTTATTTCTCAATGCCTTCAGTGAAACTTTCGACCTTTCATTTGGGGACACTTCAAGTTGTGGCTACATAATTTCTAGTTGGTCCTCTCTATTTTTGATATGAATTTGTTGAACAGGCAGACAAGAAAACATAAATTTACACATAAATCACACAAGTTCTAACTCTTTTATTTATCACACAAAACTTAATTCAACACTTAACACTTAACACTCAATACTCAGTTAACTGACTCCCTAATTTTAGCCACTTCTCATGCAGGAGTAATTACAATTTCTAATAGGTTAATACAAGGAATATTGAGATTCCAATGGATTTTGGAAGCTCATATGGTGGCTTCAACTGACCTCCTAGCCTCACATCATTCTCAATTCCAAAACACCTAATTTATCTATTATAAATCAAAATGTAGGTGAAATCCTTAGAAATACATTACACAATTTTAGAAAACAAGGGTACAATTCATATTACTTCATAAATGAGGATAAAATACAATTCCTTAGACATTCTATGTTATACAACATTTCTTTCTAGAGCACCCTAGAAAACACAATATTGCTCCATATAAATCCTAGCAAGAGCGTTCACCATCTACAGGTTTTGGCCGACAATATTGTAGGCTATCAATGGATCTCACCAAGATCTCATAGATGCATCAAAGGTTTCACTACAAGGTAGAATCACACCAACAATCTCATAGTTGGAATAATTTATTTCATAAAAAAAACTCCTCAATGAGATTTATCTACACTTGCATAACATAAGCTCCATTAGCAATAAGTGCTCCAATTATTTTATAAGGTTTCATCTCACAAGACATAGGTCATGCAACATGTTAATGCTTTTGTTGAGATACTTTTCTTAATTTTATCTCACACAAACCCTATTTCCCAATCATCCACTCAAGATTTAACCCTTGCAATAGAAAAAAGGGTTAAAATATGATTGCATCAAGAAGATATGGATGATTTGGTGACTAAGTTGTGAGAATGAGGACACTCTCCCCCTTTTATAAGATAGCTCAGTTAGGAAAATAGTAGAAAATGGATCAATTGCACAATAACCTAATATAAGTTATTATGAAATATACACATGATGGTAGTTTAGTGAAGATGTACAAGTGTCATGTGGTGGTTGGGATCCACCTCCAAAGTGGTATGTTCTTTAGGTTAAGGATGCACATTTAAAGCACTCCTCGTGACATGGTTTTATGCTCTCTAAAAGACGATCCAAGATTTAACTCTCCTCAGCATGTCCTAATTCAAAACAAACTGCAAGTATTGGACTCTCCAAGCAAGAATCCCTCAACATAACCACTCAGCATTTAGACTATGACATGCACTTGTAGTGGTCCTAGGGAGGAGTGCCTTTACTCCTAGTGCATGTTACGATGATCCGGACTTATGTAGGAATGAAACATAATAAAATATAAACATAAATAATGAGATGAAGAAGAAATAAAACTTCATGTCATTAATATCAAAGAATTAAAATATGCTACATACAAAATGGAAATAAACGAGCTCGAGCAATGCTAGATTATCTCTAAAAAGAGATGTGGCGGCTACATGTCTCTGAACTATATTATAATGAGGCTTGAAGACCTATTTATTAATGAGAAACAATGGAAAATCTAAAAACCCAAAAACCTAACCCTAGGAGATGAAGCACCAAAACTATGGGCCCCAACGGTGTAAATTGGTACATCAACTTCTCAAGGTAAAAACTTTGGCATACGATCTCTATTTGGAATTTTTTAATCTACATCGTACTTATTGAATTTTCAGGCTTCCAACATAATCCTTTATTATGAAGGTATACTTTGGTAACTAATCATATGTGAATTTTTTTTCTTTTAATATATTTGGAAGAGAGTCAGATGCATTACATTGATACATTGGAAACAACATTGATTGGATGATTTTATGGATTAAACGATGGAAAAAATCAATTTGTGGTAACTTATCACGGCATGGTGTGGTTCCATTGGTCAATGAAGTTGAACGTGAGAGAGATACCAATAATACAAAGAGGAAAATTGATATAGAAAATGGTTTAAAAGATAAACAGGTAAGCATATCCTCAAATACTATTTAGTTTTTTTTAATAATGTATTGATTTATATGTCGTGTCTTTTTCTTAATTTGAATAATTCTAGGTATACCTATTATTATCAATTGAGAATGCATTTTTTACATGTGTGAGATTACACAATTGAAACACTATGAGGCTATGTGGTGTAATGGAAACAAATTTCATATCAAAACGATGGATTAAAAGAAGAAAGCTCCTATTAGTAGGATTTTCAAAGTATTTCAAGTCATTAATGTTTCCTCTAGAAGTGACAGACATCCAGAAATATCTAAAAATCGATATAGGTATTTGGAAGATATAATTGAGTGTGACTTTAAATCCTTCAAAACCATTTTTTTGGATGTGAAACGGTAAAAGATACAAATGAATAAATGTGATATTGGTAGAACTGTTGTTGAACATGCTAATGGATTTACCATGGTTAATACAAGTAATATTGAGATTCCATTTGATTTTGGAAGCTCATATGGGGGCTTCAACTGACTCCTCCCTCGCTCACATCACTCTCAATTCCCAAATACCTAATCTGTCTATTATAAATCAAAATGTAGGTGGAATCCTTAGAAATACATCACACAATTTTAGAAACCAAGGCTACAGTTCATATTAAAACATAAATGAAGATAAAATACAATGCTTAGACATTCTATGTTGTATAACATTTCTTTCTAGTGTGCCCTAGCAAAGACAATATAGCTCCTAAATCCTATCTAGAGCATTTAACATCTACAAATTTTGGCCAACAATATTGTAGGTTATCAAGGCATCTCACCAATCGCTCCTAGATGTAGCAAAGGTTCCACTACAAGCTAGAACCAAACCAACAATATCACAGTTGGAATATTTTCTCACATAAAAAAGGTCCTCAATGAGATTTATCTAAACTTGCGTGACACAAGCTCCGTTAGCATTAATTGCTCCAATTATTTTCTATGGTTTCATCTCACAAGCCTTAGGTCATGCAACATGTTAATTCTTATGCTCAAATACTTCTCTTAATTTTATCTCACACAAACCGTAGTTCCCAATAATCCATCCAATCTTTAACCTTGCATTACAAAAATAGGGGCTACAATATGATTACATCAAGAAGATATGGATGATCTAGTGACTAAGTTGTGAGAATGAGGACTCTCTCCCCGTTTTATAAGATAGGTCAATTAGGAAAATAATAGAAAATTGATCAAGTGCACAACAACCTAATATATGTTATTTTGGTATATCCACATCACGATAGTTTAGTGAAGATGTACAAGTGTCATGTGGTGATTTGAAGCCACCTCCAAAGTGGCATGTTCTTTAAGCTAAGGATCCACATTTCAAGCACTCCTTGTGACATGGTTTTGTGCTCTCTAAAAGAGAATCCAAGATTTTTTCTCCTCAAAATGTCCTAATTCAAAACAAACTCCAAGTATTGCACTCTCAAAGAAAGAATCTCCCAATACAACTAGTCAACATCTTAGACTATGACATCTTCTTGTACTGGTCCTAGGGAGGAGTGCCTTTACTCCTAGTGCATGTCATGATATCCGGACTTATGCAGGAACAAAAAATAATACAAGTCTAAACATAAAAACTAATGCCTTGATCTGTAAGTTCTTGGGAATTTGTCCTCAAGAGCAAGACATAATTCAATGGATCATTCATTCTAAGGGGATCGAAGAAAATGGAGGGCAGAGCAATGGTAGATGGACAATGATGGGAAATAGACCTTCGGTTACTGATGAGATAACTCCAGGCAATGTCATATCAATCAGTAATAGGGAAAAATCCATTGGCCAGATTTCTAAAAGGTCGCAACAATGGTCCATCAATTAATGCTTGAGTGAGTGGATGCTATTGAGTCACCATCACTAGATGATCTTGTTTTCTCTGAACAGTCAAGTTTAAAATGTTTTTCGTATGCCATCATTAGGAGGGTGTCTCACAAAATTATTATTTTTTAGTTCAATCAAAATTTCATTAATATCAATGATTTTCGTCATTATTATTTTTTAGTTAAATCAAAGTTTCATTAATATTAATGATTTTCAGTCACCATAGTTATACTTTTCTTATGTTTTTGGTTTTGATTTTAAATTTTACTCACAGTCATCTAAAAAACTATTTTTTTTTTTTATATTTTGTTTTTAATTTTGTATTTCATTATATATTTTTTATTTTAATTTCATATTATATATATATATATATATATATATATATATATATATATATATATATATATATATATATTTCTTTTTGGGCACCACCCATTTGAAGTTTCCACGTATTTTCTATTTTGTTTTCAAATATTATTATGTTGATTTATTTTATTGAAAGCTAAATGATCTTATTATAGTTTTTTGCTATTTTTATTTTAAATTTGATTAACATCAATGCTTAGTTACCATCCTCAAAAGATTTTTTTTTTTTTTTTTTTATTTTAGCTTTCATTAATATCATATATTATCTAAAAAGTTCTATTTATGTATCTATTTTTGGGCACCACCCCTTTGAGGCTTCGTTTCTGTTATTTTGATTTCAAATTTTTATTATATTTAGAGTTGGATGAATGGTTGATATTGGCCATCGATTCATTACGTCTAATATATATTCTCAACGGTTCATTATTTATGTGTTTTACAATTACCATCTCTCGTGTTTTTTCTCTTTAGATTTTAAATTTTAAAATAGTAGCAAGAACTATCCATCAATGCTTTTGTTAATGAATTTATGTCATGATGACTGGGTTCCTTCATATTTTATCAACCATTAAGTTTATAATGTTTTTAATGGATTCTTTTGAGTCACCATCACTGTATGCTCTTGTTTTTTCTTTTCGGATGCCTTCATATTTTATGTTAAGTTTATAGTGTTTTTAGTGGATTCTTTTGAGTCACCATCACTTATGCTCTTGTTTTTTCTTTTTTTAGAGATAAAATTTCATGTTTGTAGTGATTTTCAACTACCATCATCATGATGGTTTCTTTTTCTTTTAATTCAAAATTTCGTCAACCTCTTTTCACTCACCATCATTAAATGTTTTTTTTTTTCTATTTTGAATTTAAATTTCATTAACATTAATGCTAGTCAACCACCATTCTCACACATTCTTGTGCTTTTTGTATTTTGATTTTATATTTCACTAACATCATTCTTAATAGAAATTATCAAAACAGTTCTATTTATCTATCCTATTTATGACAAAAACCTTTTCAGGTTTAATTTCTTTTTTGCTATTTTCATTTCAATTGTTATTATCATTTTTAACATTATTTATACTTAAATGAGTGGATGATATAACAACTAAATTCTCATGGAGTTGGATTTTGTGAAGATTTCAAATATCTTATGTGAAAAGCTGTTGAGTTTGTTAATTTTAAATAGATATAGATATAGTTATTTATTTACTTTTATATTTATTATAATAATGTTTATATTATATATTATTATTTTTTCACAAAAATATATAATATTTAATCATCTTTTGAATTTGTATGGTAATTTATTTCTTATTTTTCTTAAGCTTGACATATGGTGACATGAACCTTGAATCTTATTCCTTACACAAAATTTTATAATATTTTTATCCACAAATAAGCACACCCATGAAATTTTATTTAATATTAATGATAAATTATTAATGTGATAGTTCATTTTTCTTTATAGCGTAGTCTAAAAAACTCATAAATTAGTTGGAAAAAATGGGAATTCTGCCAAGATTATGACAAAATATTGTAAATCTTTTTTTAAATATGGGTTACCTCAATCAAACATCAGGATTATGGGGTAATGCAAGGGTTCTTGATGGTGTTGAATCTATTTCCACCATCAAAAAGATGGATCAAACACTCCAACATTCTGATTTTTTGAAAACAAAAATTACAAGATTCCGGCAAGAAAAATGTCATCTGCACAAGTTTGTGACATATGTAGACAATGCGATTCTTTATGAGTCATTTTTTTTCCATATATATATCTATATATTATATTTAAAATTCTAAAATTATAAAGAATTAATGTCTAGACATGATGAGTATGCTTGAGACTTGCCAATATTAGTTTTAACAAGGATATATTTATTTATTTTAGCCTCAATTTAAGATGGTTGAAACCTTTAATATGAAATATCTACTAGATATGATATTGTTGATTTCAAAATTAATTTCTTCAACATGAATGAAATAAATTCTCTCTCATCCCCTATGTCAAATAGAACTAGGTGAAGAAAACATGGGTCAACCTTTCCATCTAAAATAGAGTCCATAATGGTCAGTGCATGCGTTCACCATAATGGAAGGTCATACAAATAAAGATTTTATTTCAACTAAATCCTAACCATTAAACATAATATATGAATTTCAAATTAATTATTGTAAACACTCAATATCTTCCAATTAAGATGTTCATAGTTGCCATAAAATAGAATTTGAATCCCAATGTTTCTAGAGTGGCTCAAACAACTTTATTCGAAATTTAATTGTATGTTAATCTAGAAGCTAGAGATAATAGGAGAATAAATGTAACTTAAAACTGGTATGCCATAAGATATTAGAAAACTAGTAACGTGTAGCAGCTATAAGAGGTATTTACACAAAGCATATGATGATGGTAATATAATTTCTATATAGAAATTATGTTTATGTATGTGAATATTTAGTTTTCCTATCATTCGTAGTTTAATTTTCATGAAAATTATACCACATGTTTTTTCTTTAGTAAACTCTTTGGGAAACTAGATAATGGAAATTTTATACAATAACATATAGAGTTCTAGAGGGTAGAGTGTTCTTATGAACAAGTCCTTTTCCAAAACTATGTTCCTATTGTTATATTTAATTTTGAAATTATGAAAGTCATTATATCGTTCCAATTACAAGGCCTTCAATTAGAGAAAGATAAATTGGTCTTAGCATTATCAAACAACCATTTTTTGTTTTAAAGGTTGTAGGCTGGAATCTATTCTAGTGAACCATATAATTGTTTGCCCCAACAATTAATGCTTGAAAATTTGTAATAGAATTAGACAAGGGGTTTGTTTTAATATCTTGATATATTTAGCAAGAAAAATGTATTAAAAATAGTATAGATATATATATATATATATATATATATATATATATATATATATATATATATATATATATAATCTGCCAATCGCATCTATATGTGTATGTAGCTTCAAGGAAAATATATCTTTCAAACTTATACAATACTAACATCTATGATATATAGATATAGATACACTTTTTCAAAAAAATGATTTATTCAACTATTTATAGCCCATACAACTGCGTTTTTTAACCTACAACTCTATCTAGTGAATCCAAGTCATCACGTACATAAGATTCCCACTTGGAGAATTTTAAATTTGAAAATGTATATCCATGTTTCTAGCACTAAAATGGATGGACATTTTTAGCACAAAAGCAAGGGTAGATTCCTAGCACTAAAATCAAATGCACATTTGTATCTCTAAAACTATGTGTGCATTTCTACAACTAGTTTCTTAACAGATGGGAAATTAAATTGCATTATGGTGGGTGGGTAGTGGGAGGGTGAGAGATAGAGAGATAGAGGGGCCAAGAGAGATAAACAGGGAAATAAATAGGGATAAGGGTTGGGAGTTAGGGAAGAATGACTTGGTGTGTGAGGGGAGATAGTGAATAAGAGTAGAAAAGTGAGAGAGATAAGAAAAATAGGTGTGAAAGGAGGGCAACGAAGATGGTCATTACTCACAAAGTGAATAAGGGAGAGACCAATTTGGAGGGTTGTTGTTTTAAATGGAGGAATATGAGAGAAGGTAAGCAAGGGAAAGAGATATAGAGAGAGATTTCATGTGTGAGTAAGTGAGTGTTTGTGTGTTTGTCACTCTTGGTGTCATCTTGTAGCAATGGTTAGAAAAGATAGTTCACAAATGGGTTTCTAATAGTCCAACATACAAATTTAATGATCTATTGTTTAAACCCTAAGAGTATCACACTTTCCTAGTTTAATGTATCCTATCTTACTGTAACCTCACCTAATCTAGCTTAATAAAACCTAACTATTCTAACCTAACTAACCTAGCCTACCTTATCATAATTTTACTTAGTCAAACCTAGCTTGCATTTGCATGATTTATGCTATTTTATCCTTACGTAACATAGCCTACACTAAAATATAATAGACTACTATTATAATAATATATGCTACACTATACTACATATGATTAGCTTATCCTGGCCTCGCTAGAGTATTGTAATCTCCCCATACCTTCGCTAATTGAACACAAACTGATCTTTTTTAAACTAATGTATAGTAATCTACCAAAGGCTAACCTAACAATAAAATAGCCTAAGATAATTTAGCCTATCTTAATCTTCCTAACTTAATCGAGTGCAACCCGCCCTACACCAGCCTAGTCTACATTAACTTATCCTACCCTATGCTAACCTAGTTTAACACACATTGATCTAAGATACCTTTAAATATCCTAGCCTAACAAAACCCTATCTTACCTTCCCTTAACCTAACATTTCTTAGCCTAACATGCTCTAGTAAACCATAGTGATCACCATGGTTAGACAATGGCTCACAATGTGTGATTATTGTGAAACATCACCAACTATTTTTTTACCATGGTTAATTATTGTTTGACTATAGTTGAACATGGTTGACTATGGTTTTTTATGTGGACCTTTGAAAGGTTGACTATGTTTTACTATGTCATCAAGTTGAATATTGCTAAATATGGTCAAAATAGGGTTGACCAAGTTTGATCATGGTCAATTATTTAAACATTGTCTATCGAGGTTTGACTACATTTATCTAATGTGGTTGAATCTGTTTAACTATTAATATTAATCAATAATAATATGCAATTATATTTTACCAATGTTTAAGAGTCTTGATTGTAAAACATATTCAGACATAGTTTGGGAATGGTTCAACATGGTTTAATAATGATTGACCATTAATATTAATATTAAAATTAAAATAATCATGAAAAATCTAGACCTAGTAATAATAATAACCTAAAAACCTAAACTTAGTAACAAACTTAAATATAAATTTTATAATAAAACATATTATATTATATTAAAACCAAACCTAATTTTTTTGTAAAAACATAGAAAATACCATGAAATTCAAACAATATAATATAGTATACCTTTTACTAAAGACAAAACCATTATGGTTTACCATGATTTACATTACTTTATAATCTTAGATTGCACTAAAAAATTAATGTCTTCATTGTCAAATTATTATAAAAGCATTTCATATGTATGATATATAATGATTATGATAAAATAAATAAATAAATAAATCTCTCTCTCTCTCTCTCTCTCTCTCTCTATATATATATATATATATATATATATATATATATATATATATATATATATATATATATAATTGTTATTTAAAATGTCAAAACTTGTCATCAAATGAAAAGTTCCAACAACCATTCTCGAATATATCTACAATATATGTACATAGTTACCATTTTAGGGTGGGTTACTGCTAAGGTTGCAAAAGTCACATATATATATATATATATATATATATATATATATATATATATATATATATATATATATGTTTTATTAGATGACATAAACATCCAAACTATGTCATATTATATTAACACTAAAATCTAAACCTAAATAACTTTTATGGTGTGGTATAGCTATGGGTTCAAAAGTTCAATCACCAAAGTTCATGGGGGTAGTGTAAATTGTAAGGCACATGTTTTAATGGCCATGGCTATTTAAATTCTAACATATATTTTAGAGTAAGAGGCACACATTAATAAGAATGCTAATAGTAATATTAACATTAATGATAATACTAATATTAATATATTAACAATAATATTAATATATATTATACTAGTATTAATATATTAACATTAATATTAATATATATTATATTGATTAATATAAAAATATATATGTTATTTATATTACTTTTATTTTTTTTTCTCGCTAAAAAACTATTCTGTTATATACAGTAACAAAAGTAACATTACAATCATGGAGTTTCATCCCTAGAGGCCAGACTTTGGCACTCTGGACTATAAGATATCAAAAGAGCCACCTTCGCAGAGGTGCCATAACTAGCCAAAACATCCCACGCAGGGGTTCCATGTTCTTCAAAAAAGGGCAACCATTTCAAACTAGCCAAAACATCCCACGCAGGGGTTCCATGAACTTCAAAAAAGGGCACCCAATTCAAACTATGAAGCCCGCCCAGGGGCAGCAGATAGCCAGCGACATTTTCCCACGCAGGGGTTTCAAAAAACAAGACACAAACATGCACTAAGACCATATGACATAAGCCGAGAGCCGAAACAGAACCTGAGTGATACTGGAGAGGGTAATACTGCACAGTGAACCAGCTACTCATCCGGTTCCTCTTCAACGATCGGGTACCACCCGAATTCTCCCAATGCCTCCGCTGAAGGGAGGGGGTCCTCCTTGATGTCATCTTTCTTGGACGTGGACGCCTCCCAAGGCTGGGAAAGGCCGGGGGTTTGTTCTGCTTCCTTTCCAGGCAAGGTCTGGTCAAATTCTGGCCTTTCATCCGGTTGCGTCCTCTTGCCGCGGAGATCTTCGCTATCGGAAGGAGCTTCCTCCAGAAATAATACCGAGACATGGGCATTGATACGGGGCCTGTCCATCGAGCTGTTGAAGGTAAAGATGGCTGAACTGAAGGTTGGCGAAGGCACTGAGTCAGGGTCAGGGCTGCTAGAGTCCAAGAATTTTCTAGGTAGAATAGGATTGGCTGCAGAAGGACGATGACAATGGCAGCAACAACGTTGGGGGTGAGGATCTTCCACAGTAGGCCGAGAGGACCCTCCGCGTGCAGAGCCTCGACGGCTGAGTAACCGGTGTCGAGGCCTGACCATTTTTTCCTGAGCGACGAGGGAGATGAGTAGAGCGGGGTGGGGAGGCGGAAATGGCAAAGAGGCGAGCGGGCAAGAGGTGAGGACCCAGAGGCGAAATTGACACAGAGGCCCCTTAAACTTGAGATGATATACCTTAAGCAGAGAGTCGAAGACCAGACGAGGGACTTCCGGTATTGATTCCCGGAGAGCCGAAGACCAGGCAACGTCCAGACCGAAGAATGCCAAACGTTGAGCGTGGAGCAGCAATTGCTGAGCTCCTTCATCCCCTTTTCTAACCATTTCACCGAAACCTCGATCCTCGGCCACCATAACTGCTTGTTGCAGTCGAGCTCGTGACTTGAATGCGGCAGTGAATGCCAACCTGCGATATACCTTGCCATATATTCCATGGCGGCGAACAAGCATTGAATGCCCTCCTTACACCTGAGGCGGAACATAGATGTCATGTGGCTTGTCATGGCTAGCCGTCGTGTCACCCGCATCCGGGATATTTATATTACTTTTATTAATGCTTTAACTTATCAATATTAATAAATAATCAATAGTATTGATATTCATAAATTATTTGTTTATGTATTATTTAATAAAAAATTTATTAATAGCTCATGTGGCTTAAAACATTAATAAATGATTAATTACTACCTACTATATTTTTTAGTGTTTAATTAGATTGAAAATTATCAATTATAATTAATTAATGTTAACCATTAATGATTGTGTTAGTCACATTAACAATTTCATCTAGTTAATAAAATATATTAAATTATTACATTTATTAACATTATTACATAAATAATTATTATATGAAATTATTAACAATATATTAACCTTATTATTAATAACATTAATGTTAATATTTGTATTTTCAATATTATATTTGATTATTATTATTGTTAATGTGTAAAATGTAAGTATTGTGAACATTATCTATGAATATTAATGATAATCCATCAATTTTATTGATGTTAATATTATAGCTTAATTGTTATTAATATTAGAATAAGTTCTAATTATGTATAATTTTTGATATATTAATATATGTTTAATAATTGTATTTATATATAATAATATATGAAACTTAAACATAATTTTATAGAGGATGTTTATTAAGATTATTTTATTATGTTTCTTGTGCTATGTTTATTGATTGTGATTTAATATATTAGTTAATATTATATGGCTGAGTTATGCTTTAATATGTTAATTTTTATTTAAAAATATAGATTCTTAATCCTTATTATTTTAATTAATTGTTTTTTTAATATTTGTATTCTCAATATAAAATTTATTAATTTTATTATTGTTGTATTATTATTGTAATATTCAAAGATACCAACCCTTCTTTATAAAAAATATTCAATCACTCACAACAACGAGTTATTTACTTCCAACTTCATAATATGATTATGTATGCTCGTTATTTTTAACTAAACCTTAATTTAAAAATCAAACCCTCAATTTGAAACTGCACTATGTTAGTTATTCTTTAACAAGCGTATTGCATTACAATTCTATTACATTAAAATTTTGCAAGAAGAGTCGTAGTGTACATTGGCTAAATTCTCACAAGAAATATCACCTCAATTTAAAACTCAAAACCTAGATTTGAAGCTCGTTCCTTATGCAAGCTATTCTTTAACAATTGTAGTGCACTGCAATTCTATTTCATTACAATTTTGCGAAAATAGTGGTAATGTACATTAGCTAAATTCTCATAACAAACTAGATCATTGTTACATGTTGTCATAATCATATTAAACTTTCTTTTATTAAGACGATTTTAAATTTATTTTATTAATAATAGAAATAATAATTTTATAAACTTTATTTAAAATTTATTCCATTTTTAATATTTGTATTGGTCTAATTGAAAATACATTAATATTAATAATAGCATAAAATATATATTTTTAATATTAAACTAAATTTTATAAAATTGTATAAAGTTTGAGAAATACAACACTCACTAATATTTACTTATATATTAAAAATAAAAAAAGATGAACCAAGGTTAATTGTGAATGTTGTGTGATAATTATATTAAAACATAATAGAACTCTAATTATTCACAAGTTCAAGCCATATAATATAATAACAAATGCTCATCATTTTTTGCAAACTATAAGTACTTTTGTAAATATTCATGAATGGTTAAAAATTTGATTTCATTTATATGGTTTATTTTTTGTGATAGTTTAAATTAATTAATTTAATTTGTCTAAAAAATAATTTTTATTAATTTTTATATTTAATTTAATTAATGATAGAGGAGAAAAAATTGTAAAAAAAAAATTGATTCAAAATATATATTAACCAAATTCCCTTAAAAGATTAAAAGCGAATCTAATTGACTTAAGTTATCTAAACTTTAACATTTATTAAATTCGATATTTAACCAAATTACAGTGTTAATCTCAATGAAGAGAATGAAACACAAAAAGAGAATAGGAGCTCCTATTGAAAATGCACGTGGATCCACTCATCCACATGTCCATGTCCCACCCTCATGATTTAGAAAATTGCCAAGATAATAATTACTTCAATGCAAATGCTTACATTATCTTTATCGATTCTCCCGACTCCTATTGAAAATGTACGTGGATCCACTCATCCATATGTCCATGTCCCACCCTCATAATTTAGAAAATGGCCAAGATAATAATTAATTCAATGCAAATTCTTACATTGTCTTTATCGAATCTCCTGGGAATATGGGCATGCATCACCATCGACCTGCAAGTATAGTCACGAAGTACAATCTATGTTATAAGAAAAAACATTGTCTCACAATTCATATATATATATATATATATATATATATATATATATATATATATATATATATATATATATATATATATTATATGTTATATTTAATACAAAATCTAAAAATTCTATATTATCCTATAAATGATTTAATGCCATTTCATAGCACAAGATTTCATCCGGTAAAACTATAACATATACCCAACATTTTCGAAACTCAAGTAAAATACATAATAATAGAGTATTTATCATTCATGATAACACATCATGCATGATTACAAAGGCCAACCATTGGCAATCTTCACAATTACAAAGACACATGAGAATCCTTCACAATGTAAAAAATCATTAAGTTGCAATGAACAACCTTCAATATGCAAAACAAAACCATGCACAAAATCTTGTGGATTCATAACACTCTTAAAGTTATCATACATGTTATGGATTCCTAATCTGTAAAGAAAAAACCTTAAAACCTAGAAAGTTAACATTAAAACCCCGAAAAAAATAAATACCACCCCTCTTCAAACCATAATAAACCAAGAAACAACAACAAGACAAAACTAATAGAACCTACAAAAATCCTTTATCATAATAAGAATTGGAAAATATAAATGAAAATTACAAAAGGAAAACTCTCATTTTAGAATTGTAATGAAAATAAGAAGCTTTGATGCAAAAAGGATAAACATAAGCCTATGCCAAAGAAGAGTTCGATGAATATAACAACGATGAGAAACTCTTGTCACTTCCCCTACTGTTTGCCAAAAAAATTCAAATTTTTTAACAAACAAGTTTCAAAATGTAATTCACAAAATGTAATAATACAATTGAACAGGAGAGAGATACTAATTATACAAAGAGGAAAATTTATTTAGAAAATGGTTTAAAAGATGAACAGGTAAGCATATCCCCCAATACTATTTAGATTTTTAATAATATATAATTCAAATTTTTTAAACAAACAAGTTTCAAAATGTAATTGACAAAATGTAATAATACAATTGAACATGAGAGAGATACCAATCGAGCATGAGAGAGATACCAATAATAAAAAGAGGAAAATATATTTAGAAAATGGTTTAAAAGATAAACAGGTAAGATATCCCATAATACCATTTAGCTTGTTTTAATAATATATTGATATATATTCCGTGTCTTTTTCTTAGTTTGAATCATTTATAAGTATAAATATTATTGTCAATTGAGAATGCATTTTTAACGTGTTTGACATTAAACAATTGAAACACTACGAGGCTATGTGGTGTAATGGCCACAAATTTCACATGAAAAAGATGGATGAAAAGATGAAACCATCTAATAGTAGGATTTCTAAAGTATTTCAAGTCATTAATATTTTATATAGAAGTGACGAACATCCAAAGTCTCTAAAAATCAATACAGGTATTTGGAAGATATAATTAAGTGTGACTTTATATCCTTCAAAACAATCTTGTTGGATGTTAAATGGTAAAAGCTACAAATGAATGAATGTGATCTTGGGAGAACTCTTGTTAAAAATGCTAATGGATTTACCATGGTTAATACAAGGATTATTCAAATTCCATGTGATTATGGAGGCTCATATGGTGACTTCAACTCACTCCCCCCAGCTTGCATCACTCTCAATTCCCAAATACCTAATTTTTTATTATAAATCAAAATGTAGGTGAAATTCTTAGAAATATGTCACACAATTTTAGAAAACAAGGGTAGAGTTTATATTACAACATAAATGACGATAAAATACAATGCCTTAGACATTCTATGTTATACAACATTTATTTCTAGTGCGCCCTAGAAAAAGCAATATAGCTCCTTCTAAACCCTCGCTAGAGAATTTACCATCTACAATTTTTGGCGAACGATATTGTAGGCTATCAAGGCATCTCACCAAGTTCTCCTATATGCATCAAAGGTTCCACTACAAGCTAGAATCAAACCACCAATATCACATTTGGAATCTTCTCTCATAAAAAAAGTCCTCAACAAGATTTATTTAAACTTGCATGACACAAGCTCCGTTAGCATTAGGTGCTCCAATTATTTTCTAAGGTTTCATCTCACAAGCCTTAGGTCATTCAACATGTTAATTCCTATCTTGAGATACTTCTCTTAATTTTATCTCACACAAACCCTACTTCCCAATAATTCACCCAAGATTTAACCCTTGTGTTACAAAAAAAGGGTTCGAATATGACTACGTCAAGAAGATATGGATGATCTAGTGACTAAGTTGGGAGAATGAGGACACACTCCCCCTTTTATGAGATAGGTCAAATAGGAAAATAATAGAAAATGGATCAAGTGCACAACAACCTAATATAAGTTATTAGTGTATATCCACATTAGGGTAGTTTATTGAAGATGTACAAGTGTCATGTGGTGATTGGAAGCCACCTCCAAAGTGGCATGGTCTTTAAGCTAAGGATCCACATTTCAAGCACTCCTCGTGACATGGTTTTGCACTCCCTAAAAGGGGATCTGAGCTTTAATTCTCCTCAAGATGTCCTAATTCAAAACAAACTCCATGTATTGTAGTCTCGAAGCAAGAATCCCTCAATACAACTAGCCAACATCTTAGACTATGGCATCTTCTTGTAGTGGTCCTATGGAGGAGTTCCTTTACTTCTAGTGCATGTTACGATAATACAGACTTATGCAGGACAACAACAAAATACAAATCTAAACATAAACATAGGGTTAAGGTAGAAATAAAACTTCTTGTCATTAATATCAAAGAACTGAAAGATGTTTGCATACAAAATGGAAATAAAATAGCTCGAGCAATGGTAGCTTATCTCTAAGAAGAGGTGTGGCAGCTACATGCCTCTTAACTGTGTTAAAATGATTCTTGAAGAACTATTTATTATTGGTAAGTAATGTAAAACCCTAAACATCCAAAAACATAACCCGAGGAGATAAAGCGCCAAAACTATGGGGCCCATTGGGGTAAATTGGTACATCAAATTTATGGGGTCGTAACCTTGGTATACGATCTTTGTTTGGCCATCATAATATCTCATTTCGAAGATATTTAAAATGAGGGAAAAAACAAATGGACAAGGCGATTTGGGTGCAAACGCACCTCTGTTTTTCCCAAAAAAATGTCATTTAGGGCCTCAAAACGGCTCCAGAAGTTTAGGACCTGAAAAACTACCAAAAATTGTAAATTGTGCTATAATTAAGGAAACAAAAAAGCTGAAAGAGAAAGTGTTGGCATCCAAGTGCATGTTAGGCCCCTATAATACTAGTGATTCCCCCATTACTATTGTCATTATATCCCTTATTGTTATTATTGTCCCCATATTGTTATTAGTATGCCCCATAGAAACCCACTATTGTTATTTTTGTGCCCTTATGTTATTACTGTTATGTCAGCTTGATTATATTGTGACCGCTTAGACTCCTATATATAGAAGGGAAGTTTAGTCATTTGTATCATCCAACAATTATTCATTTTTGTAATGTAAAGGAGGTTTCCCCCCCGAAGAAGCTAAATTTTAAGGCGTTGATCTATCTTTCTATCTTTTTGTGAGATGGTTTCCTAACATTTGGTATTAGAGCTTTCGATTCTAGGGTTTTGCTGCTCCAAATAGGTCATCGTGGAATTTTCACTAGAAATTCGTTTCTATAATGTTTCAAAATCTACTAAAAAAACCCATTTTAGCCGAAATCATTCTAAACATTGGGTATGAATTTCAGAGATTATCCCACTAAATTTTCAAAGATATGATTTGACAAAGTTAGGGTTTTTGCAGACTCCTCTATTACATTCCAAACAAGTGACCTGAGAAAAATTGTCATAACATTTGTTGTGAGCATTATATTGAAATTTCGTAATAGTTTTCAGAAAGAGGACGACCTTTGGTTTTTTGTGTATTAGTTTCTGGTACTAAAGTAGAAATAGTGACATGTGGCACATCATACAAGTTCACTCTACTGAACTAGTCTATAATAAGGTCACCGTGGCAGATGTGGCATAAATATTCCTTGGAGAATCTAATATTGATCAGACTTGTGGGGTTAGAAAGAGGACTCAAAGGGATACTGCAAGACAATATTTGAGATATTCAAGGTTCACAGTTATAGAGATACAACAGATTCAATATCAAGCTCTTACAAAGTGAAAAAAAACTGTGTAGTTCTTTTTAAATTTTGAATAAGATTAGTTTGAAAAATTAGTTTGAAGGAATTCAAAGGGAATAGTGATGAATTATTAGCATTAATTAATTCCCCAAAGAAAGAAAATGGAAACACATAGTAAGAAACTTGAAAGCTCTAGCATAACTCATGAAGAAGAGGAAGAAATGCAACATGATATATCAAAATTACCAGACCAAGTACAACAAATTTCACTCTCACTAAAGGTAAATGAAGCCAAGATGAATGGCATGGAAGATAATATGAATGGAATGCAAGTCAAGATGGATGGCGCGGAAGCTAAGTTGAATGGAATGGATGCTAATATGAATGGAATGGACGATAATATGGTATAATTAAAGATAAATTTGAATAAGTTGCTATAAGAAATGGTCACTAATGGTGAAAGCGCAGTAAAGGAAACTCATGATCAAAACAAAATAAGTGTTAATCATGATTTCATAGACTCTAATGTTGGGTTGTAGACTAAACATTCGTTTACATCTCCGTAAAATTCCACTAGACATATTGTACCTCACCTTGTTGGTTATTGTTGGAAACATGAATTTATTTTAACATCTAATTAATTAATTTTATAGAGTTGTTGTATAAAATGTTCTATGAATTATGTCCAATTTTGTATATATATATATATATATATATATATATATATATATATATATATATATATATATATATATATATATATATATATATATATATATTCTCGTGCGTTTAACTCTCATGTCTATATGTTGTTGGTTTAAATCCTAAGCTTTAAAGCCTAAGCATTGTATAACATTTTAACAAGTGTTTTGTAACCCTTTTTTATGTTATTATTGGAATAATTTATCGAAGTGTTATAAATCCAAAACCCTAAACCATAAATCCTATCCCTAAACACTAAGAATTTTATAACGTTTTAAAATACATTTTTTTTAAATTTTCAAGTGTTTATTAAAATCATTTAACAAAGTGTGATAACCCTAAACACTAAACCCTAAGAATTTTATAACATTTTAACAAGAGTTTTATTAAAGATAATTTACTAAAGTGTTATAAACCTTAAATATTAAACCCTAAACCCTAAACCCCAAACCCCAAACCATAAACCCTAAAACCTAAGCATTTTATGATCTATTAAAAAGAATTTTGTAGCTTGTATTTAAGTGTTTATTAAAATAATTTATGAAGTTGTTATAAACCCTAAACCCTAATCATTTAATAAAATTTTAAAAAGTGTTTTGTAACCTTTTGTAAGTGTTTATTAAAAGAACTTAATAATTTTTTATAAACCCTAAACCCCAAACCCTAAACCCTAAACACTAAGAATTTTATAACATTTTAGAAAGTGTTTCATAACTTTTATTTAAGTGTTTCATAATTTTATTGAAGTGTTATAAAACCTAAACCCTAAAACTCAAACCCCAAACCCTCAAAACCTAAAGGATAAACCCTAGAATCATTTACTAAGGTCTTATAAACCCTAAACCCTAAACCCTAAAGCTTGAAAGAATTTACTAAGGTCTTATAAAATATAAACCCTAAACTCCAAAATCTAAACCTTAAACCATAAGCCCTAAACCCAAAAATCTAAAACCTAAGGATTTTATAACATTTTAGAAAGCGTTTTGAACTTTTATTTAAGTGATTACTAAAACAATTTACTAAAGTTCTATAAAACCTAAACCCCTAATCCCTAAACCCTTAACCTTAAACCCCAACCCTAAACCCTGAAAACCCTAAAAAAAACATAAAAAATAAAAAACCCTAAACCACTAAAAATCCTAAACCCTAAAAAATTATAAACCCTAAAAACCCCAAAAAGTCATAATCCCTAAAAACCATTTTTTAACTTTTTTATGAGTGTTTATTGAAATAATTTATTTATGCATTATAAACCATAAACCCTAAATCCTAATACCCACAACCCCATCCTAAACCATAAACCCTAAACCATCAATGCCTTATAACATTTTAGACCCTAAACCCTCAATATTTTTTAACATTATAATAGGCGTTTGTAACTTTTTTAAAGTGTTTATTTAAAGAACCTACTAAATTGTTATAAACCCTAAACTGTGAGCATTTTATTACAATTTAGCAAGTGTTTTGTAACATTTTAATACCCTAAACCCTAAACATTTTATAACATTTTAATAAGCGTTCTGTAACTTTTTTAAGTGTTTACTAAAAGCATTTAATAAAGTGTTATATACCCTAAACACTAAAGCATACACATTAAGAATTTTATAATTTTTCAACAAGAGATTTGTAACTTTTTCCAAAGTGTTTATTAAAATAATTTACTAAAGTGTCCCACAAACCTAAACCGTAATCATTTATAACCTTTTAGAAAGTGTATTGTAACATTTTTCTAAGTGTTTATTAAAAGGATTTACTAAAGTTTTATACACCCTAAACCCTAAACCCTAAACTCTAAACCCTAAGCATTTTATAACATTTTAAACCCTAAGCCCTCGGCATTTTATAACATTTTAAAAAGTGTTTTGTAGCTTTTTTTTGAAGTGTTTATTAAAATAATTTACTCAAGTGTTATAAGACATAAACCCTAAACCCTAAACCCTAAACATAAAACCATAAAAAAAACCCTAAACCTTAAACCCCAAACGCTAAACCCTAAACCCTAACCATTTTATAACATTCTAAAAATTGTTTTGTAACTTTTATTTAAGTGTTTATTAAAAGAATTTACCAAAATGTTGTAAACCATAAACATTAAACCCTAAATCTAAACCCAAAACCCCAAACCTTAAGCCTTAAACCCTAAACACTAAATCCTAAATCTAAATCCAAAACCCCAAACCTTAAACCCTAAACACTAAACCCTAAATATCAAACCCTAAACCCTAAACCCTAATCATTTTATAAAATTTTAAAAAGTTTTTTGAAATTTTTATTTAAGTGTTTATTAAAAGAATTTACGAAATTCTTATAAACCCTAAACCCAACCTCTAAACCTAAAAACTTAAACCCTAAATCATAAACCCTAAACCCTAAAACTCATACTGTGAACATTAAACACTAAACCCTAAGGATTTTATAACATTTTAAAAAGTGTTTTATAAGCCCTCAACCCTAAACTATAAACCAAAAACCCTAAACCCTAAACCTTAAACCCTAAACCCTAATATTTTTCTAACATTTTTAAAAAAATATTGTAACTTCTATTTAAGTGTTTATTAAAAACATTTACTAAAATGGTATAAACCATAAACTCTAAAAACCAAACCCCAAACCATAAACCCTAGACCTTAAATACCTAAGAATTTTATAACATATTAAAAAAAATTCTAACTTTTATTTAAGTGTTTATTAAGAGGATTTACTAAAGTCTTATAAACCCTAGACTCTTAAACCTAAACCCTAAGCAATTTTTAACATTTTAATTTTTTTTTTAACTTTTATTCAAGTGTTTATTATAAGAATTTACTAGAGCCTTATAAACCCTAAACCCTAATGTTATGAAACCAGCTCACAAAAAGATAGAAAATATAGTTGAACGACTTAGAATTTAGCCTTTTCGAGCGGGAAACCTCCTTTACATTACATTAAAGAATAATTCTGGGATGATACAAAAGAAAAGATCTCCTTTCTATATATAGGAGTCTAAGGGTCATAATATAATTAGAGCCGACATAACAATAATAATGTAAGGGCACAATAATAAAAATAGTGGGCTTCTATGGGGCACAATAGTAACAACATGGGCACTACATGGACACATTAATATAATAAGGGGGTTGTACTAATAACAATAAGGGGTTACCACAGTAGTATAGGGGCCTAACATGCCCCTCTCCTTCAAAAAGTGTTGTCCTCAACACTTGAGTAGTTCTTGATGCTTCTGTATAAAATTCTTGTCCTCGCATGTGGAATATTCAGTGGTTAAGTTCTTCCACTTGATGAGATACTCTGGAATTCATCAATTTCGTAGCTATCTGGTTCTTGTTTCTGTGATGCTCCAGGTTCCAATATGATTTTTCCTTCCTTTTCAATTTCTGGCAATATTGTTTGAATTGGGAACTTTTGCAACTTTTGTATAAATGGCCATACTTCTTTGTCCTTATTCCATTCATCCCTTGCTTCATTTATCCAATCTAGCTAGATAATAGAAATAGCACAAAACAATGCTTCCACATCCTCATCCTTTCTTGAGAGTGCATCTGCAAAAGAAAATTTCTTCCATTTTCTATAGATGATGTCAAAGTCATAATCCATCATATTTGTGACACATTTTTTCTGTTCTTATAAAGATAATAGTTGTTATAAAACTATCATGATCCATTTTTACCTTGAATTGTCTTTCCATTCAGTAAGGTCTCCATTTCTTAACCACCTGTAGTATTGCCAACATTTCCTTCTCATAAATAGCTTGCTTGAGATGTAGCAGTAAAAATACCCAATCACCTACATCAAAACATTTTTCACTACGATGTTGATCTACCTATTGTTTCATTCGATTTTGCACCAAAGCGGTGTTATCCTTTAAAAGTTGGAGAACTTCTTGTTGATGCTTGATGTGATCTTTCACTGCTTGAACCTTTTTCTTCTTGATATGTCCTTCTACCTTTAGATTTTGAGGAGTGGTAATTTCTTCCAACCCTTCACAAGATATGGTCAGATTCATTTCTTGATGTTCGATGTGACCTTTCACTTCTTGAACATTTTTCTTCTTGATATGTCTTTCTATACTGATAGTTGAGTGGTAATTCTAACCAATGAATTAAAAGATATGGTTGGATTCATTTCTTATTTCTCGATGTGATCTTTCACTTCTTGCACCTTTTTCTTCTTGATATGTCCTTCTATCTTGAGATTTTTAGGAGTTGTAATTCTTGCCAATGCTTTACAAGATATGGTCTGATTCATTTCTCCCTTCTCTAGGGTTGGGTACTGGCGTATATCCACTTCTTTTGATGTTTCTTGATCCTTTTCTTCCTCCTCTTCGTAATCTATGTAAAAGAATTTCTTCTCAGCACACTTGTGACCTTTAGTGCATTTGCTACCACCATTGTAACAAAGCCCTTTTTCTCTTTTTTCTTCCAATTGTTGTGGTGTAACCCTTGTAGGTTGTGGAAGGCTAGGAGAAATAACACTTCCATCTTCATAGTTGTGAGGGGTAGACTTCCTTGTTGCCATAATGTTACTTTCCACTATGTAACAAAGCCTTTTTACTCTTTCCAATTTTTGTGGTGTTTCTCTAATGAAGGTGTTTCTCTTTGTATCCTCATAATGTGCTATCATTTCTTCCGTGAAAATTGGTCACGTAACAAGTTGTTTATGAGAACAAAGCTATTTATGCCATAAAAATTGATGTGGTTCTAAATATGAAGATGCAATACATACCTTTTGTAACAGTGGTACACCATGTAGATCAAAATATTGCTCCATCTGAAGTATCCAATTTACCAAATCCTTGCCATCAAACTTCCTCATATCATATTTTATTGATTTTAGGAGCTTTATCGTGAAATGAATATAACTTTGTAATTTTGGTTCTTCCAGTTCTGAAATTGCAACTTGCAGTATCCCTATGAGTCCTCTTTCCAATGCCACCAGTTTGATCCAAATTGGATTCTCTAAGGAAGAGTTATGCTAAATCTCCCATAGTGACCTGAAAATAGACTAGTTCAGTAGAGAAAAGTTGTACGACGTGCCACGGGTCACTATTTCGACCTTTTGGATCTGAAAAATATATACCAAAAACTATAGTCTATCCTCTTTCTGTACCTTCTTACGAAATTTAAATCTCATGCTTAGAGAGAAGGTTATGATGATTTTCCCCAGGTCACTTGTTTGGAATGTAATTCAGGATTCTGCAAAAAGACCAACTTCATTGGATCATATCTCCACAAACATAGTGCGAAAAGCTCTGAAATTTAGACCTGAGGTTCCGTGAAATTTTTTCTGAAATGGGGTTTTGTTTTCACTTCTGAAACGTCGCAGAAAAAAGTTATAGCGAAAATGCCACGATGACCTATTTGAAGTAGCAAAACCCTAGAATCCAAAGCTTCGATACGAAATGATATGAAACCAGCTCACAAAAAGATAGAAAAGATAGTTGAACACCTTAGAATTCAACCTCTTTGAGGGGCGAAACAGCCATTACATCACATATAAGAACAATTCTTGGATGATACAAATGAAAAGACAACCTTTCTATATATAGGAGTCTAAGGGGTCATAATATAATTAGAGCCAACATAACAATAAGAATGTAAGGGCACAATAATAACAATAGTGGGCTTCTATGGGGCACAACAGTACAATATGGGCACTACATGGGTACATCAATATAATAAGTGGGTTCCACTAATAAAAATAAGGGGTTACCCTAGTAGTATAGGGGCCTAAAACCAAAGAATTTTATAGCATTCTAAAAAGAATTTTGTAACATTTACTTAAGTTTTTATCAAAATAATTTACTAAGGTGTTACAAACCATAAACCATAAAAACTAAACCCTAAACCAAAAAAACTAACCCCTAAATACTAAACCCTAAGCCTTTTATAACATTTTAAAATTTTTTTATAACTTTTCTTTAAGTGTTTATTACAACAATTTACTAAAGTGTTATCAATCGTAAACCCTAAACCCTAATTAATTTATAACATTTTAAAGAGTGTTTTGTAACATTTATTTAAGTGTATATTAAAAACATTTACTAAAGTGTTATAAACCCTAAACCCTAAAACCTAAGAATTTTATAACATTTTAAACACTATTTGTAACTTTTATTTAAGTTATTATTAAAAGAATTTACTAAAATATTATAAACCCTAAATCCTAAACCCTAAACACAAAATCTTAATCCCTAAACCATAAACCCTAAGGATTTTACGACTATCTATAATAAGGGAAGACCACAGCTTGGTATGTGAGTGTAGGAGGGAGAAAATTGCGGTACGTGAGATACCACAACCTTTGTTTTTCCACCCTTCTTCATAGACCTTGTTCCTTTTATTTATTTCTCCTCATAACTCCTCAAGGCTCCACATGATGAATGCATTATGTATAATATGTAGCATCAGAGACCCCCTTAAGGTGGGGTGGTTCATCCCTACACCCTAAACCCTAAACCCAAAATCCTAAACACTAAACCCTAAGAATTTTAAAGCATTTTAAAAAGTGCTTTGTAACTTTTATTTAAATATTTATTAAAAAAATTACTAAGGTGTTATAAACCTGAAACCATGAACACTAAATCCCAAAACCTAAACCGTAAACCGAAAATATCAAAACCTAAAACCTAAGCATTTTATAAAGTGTTATAAACCCTAAACTGTAAAAACTAATCCCTAAAGCCTAAACAGCAAACGCTTAACCTAAACCCTAAACCCTAAATTCCAAACCCTTAACCCTAAACCCTAAGAATTTTATAACAACTTTAAAAACGTTTTCTAACTCTTATTTAAGTTTTTACTGAAGGAATTTACTAAAGTTCTATAAACCCTAAACCCTAAACTATAAACCATAAACCCGTGACCCTAAACCCTAAACTGTAAACCCTAAACCCTAAGTATTTTATAACATATTATAAAATGTTTTGTAACTTTTACTTAAATGTTTATTAAAAGCATTTACTAAAGTGTTATAATCCCTAAACCCTAAACCCTAAACTCTAGACATAAAACCCTAAACCCTAAACCCTAAACCATAAAACCAGAACCGTAAACCCTAAATGTGTTTCATAGGTTTTATTTATGTGTTTATTAAAACAATTTACTAAAGTGTTATAAACCTTAAAACTTAAACCTTAAACCCTAAACACTAAACTACAAAAACCTAAACCATAAACCATAAATGTTAAGCATTTTATAACATTTTAAAAGGCATTTTGTAAGATTTATTTAAGTGCTTATTAAAATATTTTACGAAAGTGTTATAAACCCTAAATTCAAAACCCTAACCCCTAAATCCCAAACAATAAACCTCAAACCCTTAACTCTAAACCATAAACACTAAGCATTTTATATCATATTAAAAATCAGCCCATAACCTTTATTTAAGTGTTTATTAAAAGAATTTACTCAAGTGTTATAAACACTAAACGATAAAATCTAAACTGGAAACTTGAAACCCTAAACCTTAAAGCCTAAACCCTAAATCCTAAGCATTTTATAGCATTTAAAAAACCATTTTGTAACTTTTACTTAAGTGTTTATTAAAATAATTTAATAAAGTGTTATAAACCCTGAAACTTAAACCCTAAACCCTAAACCTAAAACCCAAAATCAAAGCCCAAAACCCAAAACCGTAAGCATTTTATAACAGTTTAAAAACTGTTTTGGAACTTTTATTTAAGTCTTTATTAAAAGCATTTACTAAGGTCTTATGAACCTAAAACCCTAAATCCCAAAGGCCAAACCATAAACACTAAACCCTAAGAATTTTATATCATTTTAAAAAGAATTTTGTAACTTTTATTTAAGCCTTGATTAAAACCATTTTCTAAAGTCTTATAAACCATAAACTATAAATGCTAAACCACCATAAACCCTAAACGCTAAACCCTAAACCCCAATCATTTCATAACATTTTACAAATCATTTTGTAGCTTTTATTACAATGTGTATTAAAATAATTTACTAAAGTTTTATAAACCCTAAACCCTAAACCTTAAATCCTAAACTCTAAGAATGTTATTACATTCTAAAAAGTGTTTTGTAACTTTTATTTAAGTGTTTATTAAAATCATTTACTGAACCCTTCTAAACCATAAAACTTAAAACCTAAACCCCAAACCATAAACCTTAAGCATTTTATAACATTTTAAAAAGAGTTTTTTAGCTTTTATTTAAGTTTTTATTAAAATAATTTACTAAATCCTTATAAACCATAAGTCCTAAAACATGAACCCTAAAACCTAAACCCCAAACCCCAAACCCTAAACACTAATCATTTTATAGCATTTTAAAAAGCGTTTAATAGCTTTCATTTAAGTGTTTATTAAAAACATTTTCTAAAGTGTTATAAACCATAAACCCTAAACCCTAGGTATTTTATAACATTTTGAGAAGTGTTTTCTAACTTTTCTTTAACTTTTTAACAAAATAATTTACTAAATTGTTATAAACCCTAAAACCTAGCACTGAAATGTAAACCGAAAACATAAACCCTATACCCTAAACGTTAATCATCTTATAACATTTTAAAAATTGTTTTGTAACTTTTATTTAAGTGTTTATTAAAATAATTTACCAAAGTGCTATAAAGCCTAAACACCAAGCCCCAAACGCTACACCTAAAACCTAAACCCTGTGTATTTTATAACATTTTAAAAAGTGTTTTCTAAATTTTATTTAGGTGTTTATTAAAAGAATTTACTAAAGTGTTATAAACCCTAAAACCTAAACCCTAAACATTTTACAACATTTAAAAAAGTGTTTTGTAACTTTTGTTTAAGTGTTTCTTAAAAACATTTACTAAATTGTTGTAAACATTAAACCATAAACTTGTGTCCCTAAACCCTAAAACCCCAAACCCTAAAACCTAAACCCTAATCATTTTATATCATTTTAAGCTTGTATTTAAGTGTTTATTAAAAAAATTTACTAAAGCGTTATAAATCCTAAACTCGAAACCCTAAACGCTATTTTATTTAATATTTTAAAAAGCATTTTTTAACTTTAGAGTTATAAATCATAAATCATAAACCTTAAACCATAAACCCTAAAACCTAAACCCTAAACCCGAAACCCTAAATCCTAAACCGTAAACCCCAGACGGTAAACCATAAACACTAAGAATTTTATAAAATTTTAGAAAGCGTTCTATATATTTTATTTAAGTTTTTACTAAAATAATTTACTAAAGTGTTATAAAACATCAACCCCAAACCCTATATCCTAATGCTTAAAGCCTAAAGGATAAACCCTAAAATCATTTACTAAGGTCTTATAAACCCTAAACCGTAAAGACTAAAGCTTGAAAGAATTTACTAAGGTCTTAAAATCTCTAAAACCTAAACTCCAAAACCCAAACACTAAACCCTAAACCCTAAACCCCAAACCCTAAAACCTAAGGATTTTATGACATTTTAAAAAGTGTTTTGTAACTTTTATTTAAGTGTTTACTAAAACCATTTACTAAAGTTTTGTAAAACCTAAACCCCTAATCCCTAAACCCTTAACCTTAAACCCCAAACCCTAAAACCTGAAAAATCTTAGCCCCTAAAATCCCTAAGAAACCATAAACCATAAAAAACCCTAAATTCTAAAAAAACCCTAAACCCTAAAAATGGGTTTTTAAGTTTTTTGTAAGTGTTTATTAAAAGAATTTATTAAAGCATTACCAACCATCAACCCTAAACCCTAATATCCACACCTCCAACCTAAACCCTAAACCATAAGCACTTTATAACATTTTAAACCCCAATCCATAAACCCTAAGTATTTTACAACATTTTAACAAGCATTTGTAACTCTTTTTTTAAGTGTTTATTTAAAGCATTTACTAAATGTTATAAACCCTAAACCCTAAGAATTTTATTACAATTTCGTGAGCATTTTGTAACATTTTAAAACCCTAAACCGTAAATATTTTATAACATTTTAATAAGCACTTTGTAACTTTTTTTAAGTGTTTATTAAAAGAATTTATTAAAGTGTTATATACCATAAACCCTAAAACCCACACCCTAAGAATTTTATAAAATTTTAACAAGAGATTTGTAATTTTTTTTGAAGTGTTTATTAAAAGAATTTACTAAAGTGTCCCTCAAACCTAAACCCTGAGCATTTTATAACTTTTTAGCAAGTGTTTTGTAACTCTTTTCTAAGTTTTTATTAAAAGGATTTACTAAATTTATATAAACCCTAAACCCTAAACTCTAAAACCTAAGAATTTTATAATATTTTAAACCCTAAACCCTGAGAATTTTATAACATTTTAAAAAGTGTTTTGTAACTTTTTTTAAGTGTTTATTCAAAGAATTTATTGAAGTGTTATAAGACGTAAACCTTAAACCCTAAACATTAAGCATTTTATAACATTTTAAAAATTGTTTTGTAACTTTTTTAATGTTTATAAAAATAATTTACTAACATCTTGTGAACACTAAACCCTAAACCCTAAATTCTAAACCGTAAACATTTTATAACATTTTAAAACAAATACCCTAAACTGTAAAGCCTAAACTCTAAACCCTAAGTATTTTATAACATTTTAACAAGCATTTTCTTACTTTTTTTTAAGTGTTTATTAAAATCAATTACTAAAGTGTTATAAACCCTAAACTCTAAACCACGAACAATTTATAGAATTGTAAATCCTAAAGCCTACACCCTAAGCATTTTATAACATTTTAACAAGCTTTTTGAAACTTTTTTGTTATGTTCTTACTAAAAGAACTTATCAAAGCGTTATACATCACAAAGCCTAAACAATAAACCCTATCCCTAAGCATTAAGAATTTTATAACATTTTAAAAGACATTTTTGTACCCTTTTTAAGTGTTTATTAAAAGCATTTAATAAAGTGTTATAACCCTAAACCTAAAACCCTAAAAATTTTATAACATTCTAACAAGCGCTTTGTAACCTTTATTTAAGTGTTTATTAAAATAATTTACTAAAGTGTTATAAATACTAAACCCTAAAACCTAAACACTAAACCCTAAACCCCAAACCCTAACACATACGAATTTTATGATCTAATAAAAATAATTTTGTAACTTTTATTTAAGTTTTTATTAAAAGAATTTACTAAGGTGTTATAAAACATAAACCCTAAACGCTAAACCCTAAAACCAAAATCATAAACCCTAAATCCTAATCATTTAATAAAATTTTAAAAAGTGTTTTGTAAGTTTTTTAATTGTTTATTAAAAGATATTAATAAAGTTTTATAAACCTGTTGATGCCTCGAAAATCGCTGCAACAACATTGGGGGATAACCACCCGGTCCGGACCTTAAAAGCAGCTCCTTTTCCGTTTGGTGTGGTGGCTCCGACTGTTCATCTAGGTCCAGTTACCTTCTCCCTATTGCTATTGGTTTATAATGTATCTTTAACTACCAATAGACAAGGACATCAGATCACTTCTTCTTGCTGATCAGGCAAGAGAATGACCCTTAAGCTGATTTGGGTTCAGCCAAGCCACAACTAAAGTTTTGCCTCTTTGAGGAGAGGACTTAAAAGAATGTAGAATTAACTCTAAATGCAAGCTTATTCTATGATGCAAGCAAAAGAAACTAATCTAAATCCTATCTTAATTAGGCAGATATAGATCTAACCCAACTAAGAGCAAGATAATTAAAGTATTGGGATTTAGATATGTCTTGTTTATAATTAATATCAAGTTAATGAAGTAGTTCAATTAACTGATATTATGGATATCAAAACACATCCTATTGAGACCTTTTTACTGAAATAATAAACCAACAACACTCAGGAAGTAGTTCACATAAATGATATTGATTATCAAATCAGCAAACCCAATAACTAAACAATAATATGTGGAAATAGTTCACAACATATTACCACTCAATAAATTAGTTTTAATAAGACAGATTTCTGAGTAAATAGTTACTCAGAAATCAGAAATTAATCCATAAAAAAAACAGAGATACATAATAACAAGATTGAGACAAATTACCCATATTGACAATAGTGCACAAACATGAATAAAATGAGACATCCCTGTCACTATAAGAAATGAAACTGATATTTAAAACAGTAGTATTAGAAATACCAATTTATTGCATCCATTTCTCTGTTCTTGGTCTCCAACAGCCCTTTACATTGCTTGAACTTCTGCCTTCAAAACTAGAGCCACAATAGTGCAAGCTTTGTTCTTCATGCATAATTCAATATACATAGGGAAAATCCTCAATAATCCCCAGATCTGAGATTTTTTACTCCTCCCTCCTACAACTCTAAATTCCAATTACAATAGTGCTTTTAGAATCTCTAAAATTGCAGAGGAGAGCAGCCCCTTTTACATTCTGCAATCTGTTATTTATAATATTTGTGAAGGAATTTTTGGAGAGGAGAGTTTGTTGAAGAGAAATCTGCCAAATATAATTTTAATTGCTCCTAATTCTGATCTTCAATTGCTGGAGCATTCTCATTGCTTGAAATCCTTTTCTCCATATCTTTTCCACTGTTTTCCTGCAAAAGAAATCAAAATAAATTAAAATGCAATCAAAATATCATTTCTGGGAATTAAATCCAATCCAATCAAATTCTATTTAAATAAATAATTAAAAACAAAATATAAGCTCTGTATTGATGCTTGGAATGGTTTGATTGGTAAATGATATCATTGACCAATGGATCTGCAATTAGAAGAGGCTTTGGAGAAATGAAATTGAAAACAATAACTCAGAAAATTGATTTTGTTTTCAAAATTCGGAGCCTGATCTTCTGCCTGATTTTTGGCCCAATAAATGATCAAATCTGTTGGTGAAACCTCCTTCAAAATGTTCTCCTTGATTTTCTCTTTCCAATGAGCCGTCCTGGGCCTCATTCGGCCAAGTAGAACTCAATTTATGAGCTTCCAAAGTTGATGGGTCAAATCTGATGTAAATCTGGAAATTCTGTTGCTGGGCTAAAAAAAAATGAGAATTTGAATTAAAAATTAAATCCTAAATTAGTCCCTAATTAATTCTAATTTAATTGCTAATTATAAACTAAACTATTTATTAATTTAACTAACTAATGATTTATAAACAAATCCATTCTTAATTAAAAACTAATCAATATTAATCTAATTAAAAAAAACTAATTATTATTAATCTAAATGATATTTAAATTTTAATTTAATCAAATTAATTAAATGTTATTAATTAATTGATCTGATTAATATAAAATTTATTAATCAAATATTATATATTAATTTAAATAATATAATACATTACATTTTATTTTAAATAATATAATACATTACATATATTAATATAAACTAATTAATATTGCAAATACAACTCAACCATATTAACATATCTAATATATATATAAAATACCAAAACTTACCATATACGTTAAATAACTAACCTACATCATACGTAAGAGTCCATGAAAACAAGTCGTTTGAACCACTTATAAAACTTGTTTTTATTCGTTTTCGCATCGGCACTTGGGAGAATGGCGGGGATCATTAAAACGTATCAAGTGAACTTCCCCGATGCGATATCGCATCGGGGTTATGGGTGTTATGATGTGTATTGCGAACAAGACTTCAAGAGTTCCAACCCGATATCGCATTGAATTTTTGTCTTTTAAACTTCGCTTTAATGCGTCATGCCGACATGTCTTTCGGGGGTTTTCAAAATTTCGGCAATCGGGAGAATGGAAGGGTTCATAAAAATGTGCTAATGAACTTCCCCGATGCGATATTCCATTTTCGCTTATCGGCACTTCGCATCGGGAAGGGTAATGAGGTTTTTAAAACTGTGTTAATACAAAAGTCCCGATGCGATATGTTTTTTGATTTTTTATATTTTTCATATATTAAATTTTAATTTAATTAAATTAATTATATTTTTAAATAATAATTAATTTAATTAATTTAAGATTTAATATTAAAAGTTAATTTTTTATTTTGGTTTATTTTATTTTAAAGAATTTTAGTTGAGTTGTGAAATTATCTAAACTACAGCCACTTGAATGTTTGGATTTTGGGATTAGGATTTGATTTGGAAATTGGAGTGAATTTCTTAAAATCCTGATAATTAATAATTTGGCTGCATATCTAAAAATGAAAAATGTTAGTAAAAACTCGCTACAGGTTAATATTTAAAGTGAATGCCTTATTGAACTAATTTATTTACAAAATGCAATATTGTACATTTTATGCAATTTTAACCCAGGCTAGATAAATGATGAGACTTCAAAGGAGTGCCATTTTCAAACCAGTTGACCAAATGAGGCGAAACAAGCGTCAATGGGAAGCTTATAAAAAATCGATTCTAACAAAGCAATCAAAACAAGAATCCAAAGAAAACTAAAAATTAACGAAAGCGTAGGGCAATTAACTAAAATAAAAATCAAAAAGGTGCTTAGCCAAAATTTTTATAGAAAGGGTCCCCATTATTCGAAGCGGACGCATCAATAATGGGGGGTGTTGTGTTTTTACCACAACAATTGGCGACACACGGGAGAAGAACCAGTTATCTCTTTTTGTTATGAATGAGATTTTCCTAAAATTAAAGTAAAAATAATTAAAGAAGAGAAAATATTGCGTGAAATGCTTGACTAGGTTCATTAGTCTGACTAAAAGTAAGAATCATCTAACTGTAATTTTTCTTAAAATTTCTCATAAATTAAAATATTTCAAAACTCTATATCAGTCATTAATTAGCTGAAGGGATAAAGCAGGGGTAACTTTACAGCTTAGCTTTTAAGATATACTCATTTGTCACAGGTAGAGCCACTGTTGCCAGCAAACATCTATAGTCTCGACAGGGTCACCTTTTAATCATAAATGATTCAGAATCCCATCTGTTTAAGAATTATTGATCTAGAGATAAATCCATTTATATATGTTTATTTTTATTTTATTTTTTTATTTTTTTTATATTAAATCTTAAAAGCCATTGTCCTAGTATGGTAGCCAGATAGTTGACAATGCCATTCACTGGTTAAAATTGGACTGAACAAGCTGGCTCGTGATGAGACCCCTTGTCTTATAATTGTTTGCAATCATAAGCCATTACCCTGGTTTGTTTAGCAGTGTTGGTAATGTCAGCCTATTTTCCCCTATGATCATGGTAAGCAGGCTCACGATGAGACCTCTTATCTTTTAAGTTTAAATATATTTCTGGATTATTCTCTAGAAAAATAACTCTTTGGGACAGGGAGAATCATTGACTCCTTAAGAGTTAAGAATGACAATTTCAGAGTTAAAGGTGCTTTGCTGTAAAGTGTCTTTACTTGGTTAAAAATAACTTTTCTTGACTGATAATAGAACTCTGAAAGATCCTAATGAAATTTTGAAATCTCAAAATGATTACAATTTGATGAAAAAGAAATTTTTCAGATTTTATGATACTTTGCCAACTTCTCTTGATTGGTAATCTCTTCCTTAAGTATGTCTACCTCTATAACAAGAAAATCAAACTTCATTAAGAGATTTAAGAAGAGCTAATAGGTGACTATTAACAATTTTTCTCCATGTATCCTGACCATTGTTAGGTAACCAATAGGCCTTCCATATAAATACTGACAAATTCACCAAAATTAAAATTGAAATCCAAAGGAAAAGAATTCTTATGCTAAAATGAGAAAAGAAATCAGCGAACAAAAATAAAAACAAAGAAATCTCTAAAAATGGAAAGGAAAATCCAAGTCTCGCATGATAAATTCAAATAAGAATGTTTATACCAATGTCTCTAACAATATGAAGAAAAAGAAAATAAGCATGTAATCATTCCTTCTTATGTTGAGATCTAGAAAAACATACCTTGCAGAGTTGTGAATGCTTTAGGCTTTTAGATAACAGTGATCGTAAAATTCAGCCACAATGAATAATTTCTGTTTGATATGAGTCTTCTTGTTCCCAAGCATCTTCTTAATCATTTTCTAAAAGAAAAGGAATGCTTAAAGAAACAGATTAAAGGTTCAGAAAATTCCTGGTGTAGCTGTTTCATGGAAGATCATCGCTGCTTCATGAAATTAAGCCAGGAGAAGAGTATGGATTTCGAAAATATGATCTGGCAGAGGATTGAAAGCTTTAAATGGAGAACTGCAAAACAGAGTTTTATATCAGCATAATTTAAAAAAAACAAAAATGGATCTAGAATGATGAAATGGAAATTAATGAAAGTGGGCACATAAATCTTACCATTGCTTTTGATCATACCTGAAAAGTATCAATTTCTCCAAACTAGCTGACTCCTTATTTTAATTAACATTAAAAACTTGAAGAAGTCAAACTAACCAAAATCCTATAACCCAAAATCATTGTTTATTTTATTTAAACTAAAGCAAGCAGTAAAATGTCAAAATAGAATGCTTAGTGCTCAGGGGAATTGAAATAAAAGAAATGCATCAGAGATGAGAATGAGAATTTGCAGTAATAAGTATTCCTCAAAATATTATATGTTTCATATAAACTCCATGATTTGATAAATTGTTCAGAATCAAGACCAAATCCAAGATAATAAAATTTAAATATGAAGATAAAGGTCTTGAATTCCATTTTAAATTATGGAATTATATATTTAAAACTTAAAATGTATGAGAAATTGAAATAATTTGGATATGCTGCAAATTGGTCATTAACTGCTTTCTTACCATAGTGGTTACCCAAGCTCGCTTTTAAAATAACACATTGCCGTATCGGATGATTCACATAACATGTTTCTTCACCACGCTTCAAATTTAATCTGCAGAACTTCACCTTTATTGCTATGCCATATATCGATTAAATGTTAATGGCTCATAGGCATGCATTGGAAGCTATTGCATCGGAGATTGCAATGGCAAATTGCCGATAAGAACATGTGCAATGAAATGAAGCGATCGCATCATTAAAGAAATATTATATCGGGGATCAGAGAATAAATTGCATCGTGCTTCCCATATTGCAAAATACACATTGTAGATTCAGAGAGGTGATGTGAGCGTAAGAATGTGATGAAATGATTGCAATATCGGCGATGCGATGGAAGTCGTAGCTAATCGGAAATCGGCAAATTTTGGTTACCCGATGTAACACAATATATTTTTTGCGATGCCGATATGCGATGAAGAGCGGACCCGATAACTTTTTATGATGGGATTTTAATAACATATCGGATCCGAGATATCGGTCATAAATAAAACTGCAAGGAAGCGATTGCGATATCGGCGATGCGATGGATGACGTAAATCGGCGATCGGCAATCTTAAGCACCCGATGTAACACAATGTGATTGTTGTGATGCCGATATGCGATGAATGACGTGGCTAATCGGCGATCGCGATCGGCAATGTTATGCGCACGATTTAACAATTCTCAATATGCCGATATGTGATGAAGAGTGGACCCGATAATTTTATGTTGAAAATTTGATAACATATCGGATCCGAAACATCGGCCTCCTTTAAAGTTATACTCCTACCATTATTGCGATTGAACGGACACGATATTTTATGAATTTGATTTGAATTTCATATCGGGTCCGGAATTATGTGTTTATCGCAATATCGGTAAAGTCGATTATTGGAGATAGGCGATTCATATTCATGGAAGTATACTTCACTTGGAAAGCTCCGATAAGCGAAATGCAATATGACATATGAGTAAGATAATACATCGGAGGTCTTTAATGAACAATTTGTGATCAAAATGAATGCTAAGAGCTACTTCTGATGAAATGTTGTGATGCGAATGGTCTTATGATATTTCTTGAAATTTCAATTGGGTTTTCTAATGAATGAAAGAAAAGCTAAAAAAATGCTTAAACTCTAATGAATCAGAATTGAATTTCCCTGAACCTGTTTGCAAATTTAAAATGAGTTTGCTGCTTACTTCATATTTTGAAAAGAAATAAAAACCTGCAAATAAAACAGAACATAAATAAAAAATAAGCTAAGAAAAACATAACGAATAATGGGTGAAAATAAAGTTGTAAATGCGTACCTGAAAAGAATTTGTCTGTAAATTTTACCTGATAAATCTTCAAATTCTTCCTTTGATTAAAATCATCTCAGTATTTATTCTAATTCTAAGTGTGCAATCAGCCTAACTGAAATCAATCATTCATGTTCATGGAATATAAAATTTACCAGAAATAAATATTAAGCTATGCTTCCCTTTCGAAGTGAAACAACAATTTATTACCTCTGCTCATTGCGAATTAATCTTTGAGAAAAATCTGTATTGTTATAGTGACTGTTCAATAATGCCTTCAGTAAATAAAGATGATGCATTTTACAGCATCAGATAATAAACTAAAGATTAGAATGAGATTAAGCCACTAATTGTAGAAAAATATCAAAACAGATTTGAATGTGTGCATTCGACAAAATGGGCATCCTTAAGATCAACTTTTGGCAAATTCCGAGGAATATAATATGAACTTCATATGATTACCGTGATAGATTAGATTGACTGTTAATGATTGAATTACAATTAGGCTTATCATAGTCAATCATACATCTCATGGGATAATGGGATCATGAAGCTTTTATATCCTCAAATCCTTACCATATAAATTTCAAAAGAAAATCTTAGAAGGAAATCTCGAAATAAAGAAAAGTGGCTTTGAGGCAATCGATACCAAGCGCAACTTTAATTGAATTTAATCAAGAGATTATTCAAAATAGGCAGAGTAGAGGTATTGTTGTAAGAAATTTAGAAAAGAAAGCAAGAATTAAAATTTTCTGATAGGGAAAAAATGTTTTCACTGAACATGTATGAGAATGGCTGATTGATTTGTTTTATTTCTAATCTACAGAACTGCTGAAAATAAATTAGCTACATAAAACAAACTAACTAAATTAATTCTACTCCTATTCTAACCATATACATGAAAATGACTAGGTATAGTCATATTTCCAGTGTAACCATTCTCTCATTTTTATTCCCGCGTTTATGTACAGTTCAAATGTTAGTAATAAAAATGCAGATTTGACTAAACTAAGGAAAATAAATATGAAATCAGAATGTACAGTTATTGTTAGGAACTTAATTGAAATCTCTCTCTTTTGAAATTTCCTTTCCAATTGACTACCAATTGGATCATAAAAATCTGGATGGATTTCTATTAAAAATTGGGAAATGTTCAAAGGAAGAGATAACAGGCCAGATTGTGAAGATGAACTTTTAGATTCTTTGACCTGAAAAAATTTGTTAGTGTTATGTACAAATGTTAAATCATTGACAATTTTCCTTGAAGGAAAAATTTCCAAACAATTTTCAAATGAATCAATGAAAAATGGATGGAAGCCTTTCAAATAAAATGGCAATTTATTAATTGAATTGAATTGCTGGCTAGATTGCAAAAATACATTCTCTTGTTGACATTGCCTTTGAAAAGATAGAAGCTTTTGATGAAACATTAGCATTGATTGAAATTGAAATATTGATATCTTTTGATGCTGATGATTATAATATGAAACTTCAATTTCCCAACAAGGCAATTCATCAATTGAGTGTTTGATAATAAAGTGTTCAATATGCCAGCGGAAAGTGTGAAAAAATTGAAAAATAAAATCAGAAAATAAATCTAAGTTTAAACAAAACAGCTGTGAAAGAAAAACTAAAATGAAATCAATATTTGTACAACTAATGTTACAGCACATTTGGGATCGTTTTGAAATGATTTCATTTTCACAAGGAATGGCCAGAATTATGGAATTTGAAAAATTTTGAATTCCAACTTGTGAATTAGAAAACGAATTATGATTATGAATAGGAATGAGAGTTTGATCCTCATATGAATCATAAATTGGAATGTTTTCTTGAATGGTGAAATCATGAAGATAATTTGCTGCTCTAACATGAGGATTAGTTGAGATAATTCCTAAATTGAAGCGTTCTTCATCCTCAGATGTTATTTGAATTTTATCATGAGGATTCTTTTGAGAAGAATAAAAATCAACATCCTCAATGTCAGAGTAATCATCATAAATGACTTCACAAGATTGCCTGGAATTCCCTTCGATTTCCTCCAATATACCAAAACAAGGAGGAACAAAAATCTCATGTTGATTAGTAGCAAAAGAATGATCAATTATTGTTTCTTTATCTTGATAAAAATTTAATGGTAATTCATTTAAATCATCCTCTTTAATTTCTAAAATATCATTAATACCAAGAGGAAAAATATTACCATCATTGAAAATATCAGGATAAAGGGAAAAATGTGAACCTGAAACAATGCATTTAAAACTGTCTCTGTTTGAGAGCTCTTGTGCATTATGCTCATTGTAAATTTCAGATTGCTGATCATTCCTTTGTGTGCGTATGCTTTCTTGAAGAACGCTGCTTTGCTTTTCTGATTTTGGCATTTGCTCATCATGGAGAAATTCAGAAATTTGTACAGCAGTTTGCATTTTATTTACTTTGATTGCTGCTTGTACTTGCTGATTTGCGATTTGATTTTCCGAATTTACTTCAAAGTAGCTTTCAGATTTCAAGGCGGCTTTTTCCCCAAAATTGCTATTGTTGTCTTCTTGCATTTGAATGGAAATATTTTCCAAGCTTTGTGAAACCACTTCATCACCATTTATTTGCGCATCCATATTGGAATTCTTAATTATATTAGAAGGGGATGGAACAAAGCTCGAATTAATTTCATATGGATTGGGAATGGTTGGAAGAGAACAAATATATTTAAACCAATCTAATGATTCTTCTTCTGTAGGTTTATCTTCGTCCTTAAATCTTAAACAATTCAAGTGAAATCGAATATGAAAATCATTAACAGGCTCATTTTTAAACCTTCGTAGATATTCAATTTCTTCACATACCTGTTCATAATCGTAGCCGTCAAATTTACAAATGAAAATTGTAACAAATTGATCCCAGCTATGGATTGAGGCAACTGGAAGAGTTTTGCACCAGTTTCTGGCTTTTGCCGCAAATGTGAGAGTAAAAATTCTGCATAAAATGCCTTCATCAATTCCTTGAAAATCGTAATTTGAAACATTTTGAATAAATTGAAAGACATGGTTAAAAGCAGAAGAATTTCTCTTACCATTAAACTTTGCCTGAGACAAGAGTCTTACCACTTCGGGTGGAGTATTGGAGGATGCATGTCCATGGATACAACTCCAAATTGGAAGTTTGAGAGGAGCCATCACAATAAATAAAATATTAAAATTGAAAAGACTCCAATAGACAAAAATAATCTCATGCCCTCCTTCTAGCGCCAAAAATGTTGATGCCTCGAAAATCGCTGCAACAACATTGGGGGATAACCACCCGGTCCGGACCTTAAAAGCAGCTCCTTTTCCGTTTGGTGTGGTGGCTCCGACTGTTCATCTAGGTCCAGTTACCTTCTCCCTATTGCTATTGGTTTATAATGTATCTTTAACTACCAATAGACAAGGACATCAGATCACTTCTTCTTGCTGATCAGGCAAGAGAATGACCCTTAAGCTGATTTGGGTTCAGCCAAGCCACAACTAAAGTTTTGCCTCTTTGAGGAGAGGACTTAAAAGAATGTAGAATTAACTCTAAATGCAAGCTTATTCTATGATGCAAGCAAAAGAAACTAATCTAAATCCTATCTTAATTAGGCAGATATAGATCTAACCCAACTAAGAGCAAGATAATTAAAGTATTGGGATTTAGATATGTCTTGTTTATAATTAATATCAAGTTAATGAAGTAGTTCAATTAACTGATATTATGGATATCAAAACACATCCTATTGAGACCTTTTTACTGAAATAATAAACCAACAACACTCAGGAAGTAGTTCACATAAATGATGTTGATTATCAAATCAGCAAACCCAATAACTAAACAATAATATGTGGAAATAGTTCACAACATATTACCACTCAATAAATTAGTTTTAATAAGACAGATTTCTGAGTAAATAGTTACTCAGAAATCAGAAATTAATCCATAAAAAAAACATAGATACATAATAACAAGATTGAGACAAATTACCCATATTGACAATAGTGCACAAACATGAATAAAATGAGACATCCCTGTCACTATAAGAAATGAAACTGATATTTAAAACAGTAGTATTAGAAATACCAATTTATTGCATCCATTTCTCTGTTCTTGGTCTCCAACAGCCCTTTACATTGCTTGAACTTCTGCCTTCAAAACTAGAGCCACAATAGTGCAAGCTTTGTTCTTCATGCATAATTCAATATACATAGGGAAAATCCTCAATAATCCCCAGATCTGAGATTTTTTACTCCTCCCTCCTACAACTCTAAATTCCAATTACAATAGTGCTTTTAGAAGCTCTAAAATTGCAGAGGAGAGCAGCCCCTTTTACATTCTGCAATCTGTTATTTATAATATTTGTGAAGGAATTTTTGGAGAGGAGAGTTTGTTGAAGAGAAATCTGCCAAATATAATTTTAATTGCTCCTAATTCTGATCTTCAATTGCTGGAGCATTCTCATTGCTTGAAATCCTTTTCTCCATATCTTTTCCACTGTTTTCCTGCAAAAGAAATCAAAATAAATTAAAATGCAATCAAAATATCATTTCTGGGAATTAAATCCAATCCAATCAAATTCTATTTAAATAAATAATTAAAAACAAAATATAAGCTCTGTATTGATGCTTGGAATGGTTTGATTGGTAAATGATATCATTGACCAATGGATCTGCAATTAGAAGAGGCTTTGGAGAAATGAAATTGAAAACAATAACTCAGAAAATTGATTTTGTTTTCAAAATTCGGAGCCTGATCTTCTGCCTGATTTTTGGCCCAATAAATGATCAAATCTGTTGGTGAAACCTCCTTCAAAATTTTCTCCTTGATTTTCTCTTTCCAATGAGCCGTCCTGGGCCTCATTCGGCCAAGTAGAACTCAATTTATGAGCTTCCAAAGTTGATGGGTCAAATCTGATGTAAATCTGGAAATTCTGTTGCTGGGCTAAAAAAAAATGAGAATTTGAATTAAAAATTAAATCCTAAATTAGTCCCTAATTAATTCTAATTTAATTGCTAATTATAAACTAAACTATTTATTAATTTAACTAACTAATGATTTATAAACAAATCCATTCTTAATTAAAAACTAATCAATATTAATCTAATTAAAAAAAACTAATTATTATTAATCTAAATGATATTTAAATTTTAATTTAATCAAATTAATTAAATGTTATTAATTAATTGATCTGATTAATTTAAAATTTATTAATCAAATATTATATATTAATTTAAATAATATAATACATTACATTTTATTTTAAATAATATAATACATTACATATATTAATATAAACTAATTAATATTGCAAATACAACTCAACCATATTAACATATCTAATATATATATAAAATACCAAAACTTACCATATACGTTAAATAACTAACCTACATCATACGTAAGAGTCCATGAAAACAAGTCGTTTGAACCACTTATAAAACTTGTTTTTATTCGTTTTCGCATCGGCACTTGGGAGAATGGCGGGGATCATTAAAACGTATCAAGTGAACTTCCCCGATGCGATATCGCATCGGGGTTATGGGTGTTATGATGTGTATTGCGAACAAGACTTCAAGAGTTCCAACCCGATATCGCATTGAATTTTTGTCTTTTAAACTTCGCTTTAATGCGTCATGCCGACATGTCTTTCGGGGGTTTTCAAAATTTCGGCAATCGGGAGAATGGAAGGGTTCATAAAAATGTGCTAATGAACTTCCCCGATGCGATATTCCATTTTCGCTTATCGGCACTTCGCATCGGGAAGGGTAATGAGGTTTTTAAAACTGTGTTAATACAAAAGTCCCGATGCGATATGTTTTTTGATTTTTTATATTTTTCATATATTAAATTTTAATTTAATTAAATTAATTATATTTTTAAATAATAATTAATTTAATTAATTTAAGATTTAATATTAAAAGTTAATTTTTTATTTTGGTTTATTTTATTTTAAAGAATTTTAGTTGAGTTGTGAAATTATCTAAACTACAGCCACTTGAATGTTTGGATTTTGGGATTAGGATTTGATTTGGAAATTGGAGTGAATTTCTTAAAATCCTGATAATTAATAATTTGGCTGCATATCTAAAAATGAAAAATGTTAGTAAAAACTCGCTACAGGTTAATATTTAAAGTGAATGCCTTATTGAACTAATTTATTTACAAAATGCAATATTGTACATTTTATGCAATTTTAACCCAGGCTAGATAAATGATGAGACTTCAAAGGAGTGCCATTTTCAAACCAGTTGACCAAATGAGGCGAAACAAGCGTCAATGGGAAGCTTATAAAAAATCGATTCTAACAAAGCAATCAAAACAAGAATCCAAAGAAAACTAAAAATTAACGAAAGCGTAGGGCAATTAACTAAAATAAAAATCAAAAAGGTGCTTAGCCAAAATTTTTATAGAAAGGGTCCCCATTATTCGAAGCGGACGCATCAATAATGGGGGGTGTTGTGTTTTTACCACAACAAAACCCTAAACCCTTAACCCTAAAACACCAAGCCCAAAATGCTAAACCCCAAAACCCTAAACAATAAACCCTATAAACTAAACATTAAACCATAGGCATTTTATAACATTTTTAAAAGTGTTCTGTAACTTCTATTTGAGTGTTTATTAAAAGAATTTAATAAATTTTTATAAACCTTAAACCACACACCCTAAAACCTAAACCCCAAGCCCTAAACCCTAAACCGTCAACCCTAAGAATTTTATAATAGTTTAAGAAAAATTTTGTAATTTTTATTGAAGTGTTTATTAAAACAATTTACTAAAGTGTTATAAACCCTAAACCATAAACACAAATCCATAAATCCTAAAGAAAAAAGATAAACATTAAACACCAAAACGTAAACCCTCAACCCTAAACCCTAAACCCTAAATAGTAAACCCTACACCCTAACGATTTTATAACATTTCAAAAATTGTTTTGTAACATTTATTTAAGTGTTTACTAAAACTAAAATGTTGTAGACCCTAAACACTAAACAATAAACCTAAACCCAAATTCCAAACCTTAAACCCTAAACCCTAAACCCTATTCATTTTATAAAATTTTAAAAAGTACTTTGAAACTTTTATTTAAGTGTTTATTAAAATCATTTACTAAAGTCTTATGAAATGTAACCTCTAAACCCCAAACCATAAAGCCTAAATCATAAACCCTAAACCCTACACCCCAATCCTTAAACCCTAAACCCCAAACTCTGAACATTAAACCGTAAACTCTAAGCATTTTATAACATTTTAAAATTCCTTTTGTACTTTTTATTTAAGTGTTTATTAAAAGAATTTACTAAAATGTTATAAACCCTCAACCCTAAAATGTAAACCACAAACCCTAAAACCTAAACCCTAAAATCTAAACCTGAAACCCTAAACGCTAAACCCTAAATTCTAGACCCTAAACCTTAAACCTTAAACCCTAAATGCTAAACCCTAATAATTTTATAACATTTTAAAGAACATATTGTAACTTCTATTTAGGTGTTTATTTAAATCATTTACTAAAGTATTATAAACTCTAAACCATAAACTCTAAACACCAAACCACAAAGCATAAACCCTAAAATCTAAACCCTAAGCATTTTATAACATCTTTAAAAAAATCTAAATTTTATTTAAGTGTTTATTAACCGGATTTACTTAAGTCTTATGAACCCTAGACTCTTAACCCTAAACCCTAAATGCTAAACCTAAGCCATTTATAACATTTCAAGAATCATTTTGTAACTTTTATTTAAGTGTTTATTACAACAATTTACTTAAGCGTTATAAACCCTAAACCCCAAACCCTAAAGCTAACCTAAACCCTAAGAATTTCATAACATTTCAAAAAAAAATTGTAACTTTTTCTACGTGTTTATTAAAAGAATTTACTAAAGTGTTATAAACTTTAAACCCTAATCCCTAAAACATAAAACGTAAATAATTTATAACATATTAAAGAGTGTTTTGTAACTATTATTTATGTGTATATTAAAAGCATTTACTAAATTTTTATAAACACTAAGCCCTAAACCATGAAGCCTAAGAATTTTATAACATTTTAAAAACTATTTTTAACTTTTATTTAAGTCCTTATTAAAAGAATTCACTAAAATGTTATAAACCCTAAATCCTAAAACTTAAACCCCAAACCTTAATCCCTAAACCATAAACCCTGAGAATTTTATCAATATCTATAATAAGGGAAGACCACACTTGGGTATGTGAGTGTAGGAGGGAGAAAATTGTGGTACATGAGATACACTGACCTTTGTTTTTCCACCCTTCTTGATAAACCTTTTTCCTTTTATTTATTTTTCTTCATAAATCCTTGAGGCTCCATGGGATGAATGCATTATGTGTAATAGGTAGCAACGGATACCCGCTTAAGGTGGGGTGGTCTGTCCCTACACCCTACAACCAAAACCCAAAATCTTAACCCTAAACCGCAAAATCTAAACCATAAACCGTAAACCACAAATCATAAACACTAAACCCTATGCATTTTACAACATTTTAAGGAGAGTTTTGTAACTTTTATTTAAGTGTTTATTAAAAAAATTACTAAAGGGTTTATAAACCTGAAAACATGAACCCTAAACCAAAAACCCTAAACCCTAAACCCAAAATCTTGAAACATAAACCCGAAGCATTTTATAAAGTGTTTTAAACCCTAAACTGTAAATCCTAATCCCTAAAGCCTAAACTCCAAACGCTTAACCCTAAACCCCAACCCTAAACTCTAAACCATAAACACTAAAGTGTTATAAACCTTAAACCCTAAACACTAAACCATAAACCCCCAACCCTAAACCCTAAACTGTAAACCCTAAACCCTAAGTATTTTATAACATTTTAAAAAGTGTTTTGTAACTTTTATTTAAATGTTTATTAAAGCAATTTACTAAAGTGTCATAATCTCTAAACCTTAAAATCTAGACCCTAAACCCTAGACTTAAAACCATAAGCCCTAAAGCCTAAAACCCGAACCCTAAACCCTCAACATTTTATATAATTTTAAAAATGATTTTGTAAATTTTATTTAAGTGTTTATTAAAAGAATTGACTAAACTGTTATAAACCATAAACCCTAAACCCTAAACCACAAAACCCTAAACCCTTAAACCTAAGCATTTTATAAATCTTAAACACTCTACCATAAACCCTTAACACTAAACCACAAAACCTAAACCATAAACCGTAAATGCTAAGTGCTTTATAGCATTTTAAAAAGTGTTGTGTAAATTTTATTTAACTATTTATTAAAAGCTTTTAATAAGGAGTTATAAACACTAAATTTAAAACCATAAACCCTAATCCCAAAAAAAAACCTCTAACCCTAAACTCTAAATCCTAAACAATTGGCATTTTATAAAATTTTCAAAAGAAGTCCATAAATTTTATTTATGTGTTTATTAAAAACATTTAATCAAGTGTTATAAGTCCTCAACCCTACGCTATAAACCTGAAACCCCAAACCCCAAACCCTAAATCCTAAGCATTTTATAAAATTTTAAAAACTGTTTTGTAACTTTTATTTAAGTGTTTATTAAAAGCAGTTACTAAAATGTTATAAAACCTAAAACCTAAACCCTAAACCCAAAATAAAAACCCAAAACCCTAAAACCTAAGAATTTTATAACTGTTTAATAAGTGTTTTGGAAGCTTTATTTCATTCTTTATTAAAATCATTTACTAAGGTATTATAAACCCTAAACCCTAAATCCCAAAGTCGAAACCGTAAAAACTAAACCCTAAGCATTTTATATCATTTTGAAAAGAATTTTGTAACTTTCATGGAAGCCTTGATTGAAACCATTTACTAAAGTCTTATAAACCATAAAATTTAAATGCTAAACCACCCTAAACCCTAATCATTTTATAAAATTTTAAAAATCATTTTGTAACTTTTAGTACAGTGTTTATTAAAATAATTTACTAAAGCATTATAAATCCTAAATCATAAACCGTGAACTCCTAACCCCTAGCATGAAATCCTAAAACCTAAACCTTAAATCCTAAAATCTAAGCATTTTATAACATTTTAAAATGTGTTTTGTAACTTTTATTTAAGTGTTTATTAAAATCATTTACTAAACCCTTATAAACCCTAAACATTAAACCCTAAACCCCAAACCTTAAACCCCAAGCATTTTATAACATTTTAAAACAAGTGTTTTTTTAACAAGTTTCCATACTATGACTTTCTTGTCCCTAATGGAAAACCTTTCTTGCTTCAATTGATCATGTAACATTAAAAACTAAAATCTTTGCATTATTAATATGTGGCTAAGTCACTATGAAACATCCATGTAGTTTTTCTATGCAAAACAATTTCGACCAAATTATATATTAATATCTTTCAAATTCATATAAACATTAATAATTTGTCATTTTCAAGTTACTGACAAAATATTTGAATTACACTATATGAGGGCCAATTAGAATTGGTTTTTTTCAAAATCCATCTCAAAGAGTAACCCTTACTTCTATTGAGAAGTAATAGAGGCCCCATATTTGGCCTGAAAAATGGGTTTAAACCTCGAAACTCCTGATTAATATCTAGAAAGGATGAATGAATCTTTTATGTAAAATAAGCTATAAGAATTGTATCTCTTTTACTAAAAGGGTGGCTTCATATGAATAAACTTCGCAAAGCTTCTTATACTTGTTCAATTCTACTTCTATCAATTCACACATTAGTCTGTTAGACAATTCATCTATAGCATCGAGAAGAAAAATAGATTTCTCACTAGAAGAACAAGAAGCTACATAATATATATGTATTGGGACCACCTATGTTATCTTATAAACATGTTCTTAGAGTTATTGGATCTTCGTGTTTCTTTCTACAATAATAGACAAAAGGAATTCGTTTTTTTTCTCAACCTGAACTATTTGAGGGGTATTTGCATGCTCAAAGTTTAGAACTTTGAATATTTTATTTAGGGCCAACATTTCCACCTCTTTGGGTTACAGTAATGGTTTGAAAGACTCTACATATTTTGTCTCTACCTCAAAATATATAATGCATCCATGTAGTTTTTATATTTTGACTTTCTTGTCCCTAATGGAAAACCATACTTGCTTCAATCGATCATGGAACTTTAGAAACTAGGATCTTGGCATTATTCATATGTTGCTAAGTCATTATAAAACATATATGTGGTTTTTCTATGCAAAACACTTTTGATCCAATAATATATTAATATCCTTCAAATTTGTACAAATTGTTATAATTTGTCATTTTGGGGTTCCTTACATAATCTATGAATGATATTATATGAGGGCCAATTAGAATTGTTTTTTTCCAAAATCCATCACATTATGAACTACACTATATGAGGGCCAATTATAATTGGTTTTTTTAAAAATCCATCTCAAATACTAACCCTTTCTTCTATTGAGAAGTAATAGAGGCCCATATTTGGGCTGAGAAATAGGTTTTAACCGCCAAAATCCTTATTAATATCTAGAAATTATGAATGAATCTTTTATGATAGTTGGTTTTTCTACTTTGAAGGTCCCTTTCCCTACCCCACTAGGGAAGAAGATGTTTCTTTAACAATTATAAATTTCAACTAAAAGTGAGGTTCTTTTGAAATTGCTTCCCCACTCTATTGAATACAATTTTATCTCTACCTCTTTAGTCCTAGGTGGGACATCTCATTCATTTTTTGAGTTTTTTTGTTTTTTTGCCTAATTTTGCATATTTCTTCGGTAGAGGAGTATTAATGGATATACCTTGTTTTTACATATTTATTTTAGTATATGGATGTTATATTACCAATTCTTGTTCCATCCATGAATCTATTCTTGTTAACTTTTTAATGTTTGGTCGGTTGTCATGTTGATATGGGGTTGATTGGGACTTTGATATTTTATATGAGATTATGTGGTGGGGATCATAAGCCCACACTTTCATTTAGGGAAGTTAATATAGGCTAACATTTGGCCCGCCACCTTAAATTCTTTTGGGGTCTTTACAATAAACATACCCTAGACCCATCACGTATTTGATCTTGAAATTTACCTCTTGTTTTCTTGGAACAAAATGCGACAAATTGGAGATTATATACTCCAATATGAAAATTTTGATTGGCAAGAAAATTGGAAATTGATAAGGAGGTATTTCTAATATTTTGATTTCTCTATAATTTTTTTATATAAAACAATATTCTAAAGTGGTGTTAGGACATAGCTACATGATATATTTATTTTTTGGAGAACAGTTTTCTCATCAAGTATGACCTAATATTCTGATTTCTCTATAATATTTTTATATAAACCAATCTTCTAAAGTGGTGTTAAGACTTAGCTACATGATATATTTAATTTTTGGAAAATAATTTGCTCATCAAGTATGAACAAAAATGTTATAGACTTGAAGTGAGTATGGTATTCAGAAAATCCTTAATTATTCTTCCTCTTCCTCATCATAATAATCTTGTAAACTACTCATTCTTGATGAATTCAAAACTCTAGACTTACAATTCCCAATTACAAAATTTTGTGACTTGGGAGAATAATATAAGACTAGAATTGGAAATATCTTGTTTCTCTCAAATTGGGCAAATGAAAATTAATGGTATCTGAGATATATGTATAGCGAGGTCAGAATTCACTTTGTTATTTTTTATAGAATGAGAGGAAAAGATAAATTCAATAGCACCTTTGAAAAGTACAAGGTGATATTGGTTTTGAAAGAATATTTTGAAGTTGTGGAAATGCACTTTGAGTGACATATTTTTATTGGCTACTAAAATAGCATTTATCAAGTTATTATTATATCTAGGAGAAACTTTTTATTTAGAAATGGGATAGAGGAATGTGAAGGCATCATTCTAATATGATGACATTAGAGGAGAAGTTTTATTTGACACAATTGTATATCCAAGTGCTTATTACAGGTAGGAGAAACTTTTGATTTAGAAATAGGATAGAGGAATGCCAAGACATCATTCCAGTATGGTGATTTTAAAAGAGGAGATATATTTGACACATAATATATCTATGTTGAAAAACATAAGTAATTCTTGCAAGTCTATATGGTCTTAAATAGTCGTCCAAAACAGGGTACCAAAGAATGGATTATTTTGTCTCAAGTGTAGGGTTTTAAGATCTAAATTGGACCACTATGCATATTAGAGATAATATAGTGCCCATTTTCTTTTTAACAGTTTTTCTTTACTTATGTAAAGGACATTTTTCTAGGACATCCAAAAGACTAAATCAATATTTTGTGTTTTATTTATGTAAGGGACATTTTGCTAGCACATCCAATAGACTAAGAATTTGGTGGCCAAGATTATTGATTAAGAATGGCCTCCTGAAGATTACTTAAAAAATGAAAATCAAATTAACTATAAAAAAATGGACGACATCAAAAAATTTGTATCCCTATTTGACTCAAGATGTCCCATGACTCCAAAAAAGACAATATGGCCAACATAAACATTTGCAGCGTCTTTCCAAGTTGTCACATGACTCAAACTAGGACAATATCATCAATATAAACATATGGATAATCTTGCTATTCAAGATCACATGTATAATAAGAGTCATCCACTCAAAAATAATTGATTGTAATAGCTTTCACGATCATTCACACAAAGATCATTCACCCAAAGCTTATCTGCTAGGCTGTTGGATTCATACTAAAAACCTTTCTCCCTACACTGTATTCCGGTTATCTACATTATACCTGTTATTAATGATATAAGTATCTAAACTATATTTGTTATTAATAATATAATTATCTACACTATATCTATTATTAATAATATAAATAATAATAACAACATTTAAATATTAAATATATATTAATAAATTTTATATAAAAATATTTTATATTATAAAACATATTCTAAATACTTCAAAGCAATGAGAAGATAAAGACTTAAACAAAATGTAGGGCAATGATTAATATAAAATGAATGATAGAGAGGTTTGGATAAATAATTTAGTCTGGATGAATTTTAAAATTTGCATCAAACCTGAACATACGAAAATGGAGCGCATTATAATCCGCTAAAACCCAATGTTTAAACATCAAATTTGGGAAAGGGAAAATGTGCATACATGCATACATACTGCATTTTTTCCCTTTTTTACGTTTTGTTTGATGACGCACACCTCGCCAAAACTTCAACATTAAATAAATCTAGAAATATTAAGATATTCAACATTAATCCTTGCCACATATTCAACTTTTGGAGATAATTTCGATTGATTTTTGTGCAAATACCTTAATATGGTTACTAGGTTTCCAATAATAAAATATTTTAATGTAGTTGGTTTTTTGTGGTTGTAGGTCCACCAATTTGGGCACAAGCAAGTTATGGTGGTCCCTAGGTGAGACAAGGCAAGTTGCATTGAAAAACCATGCTGGATAGCTAATATGAGTGAAGAACAAATGAGAACAAATCCAAATCCTTTTTCTGTTGGCATAAGGAAATGGATTTAGTTGAGTTCTAAAAATTGAGTTATCCATTTCATTGTGAAAAGGAATGAAATGTGTTTCCAACAAAGTCTATTAAATAGATTTCCATTATTTTCTAATGAGAGCCAAGAACAAATGACAACAGGTCCTTTTTCTGTTGGCATAAGGAAATGAATTTAGTTGCAGAGTTCTAAAAATCGGATTATCCAGTTCATTGTCAAAGGGAATGAAATGTGTTTTCAGCAAAGTCTATTGAGGAGATTTCCATTATTTTCTAATGAGAGATCTGTGAGGAGAGAATGGGATTCTTCCTATAAAAAATCACTAAAAAAAATAAAAATGTTTTAAAAAAAATGTTGTATTTTTAAAATCTAGGGTGTTTTAGATTAGGTTTAGTTTTAAGGTATTTTTGTGTTTCAACGGGGCACACGTATTAAAACTGTTTGTTATATTTTTTTTAATATATAAAAATATAGAATATAATTGTATTATTATTATAAACTTATAATAATAATAATAAAAATAAAGTAGTTATTATAATTGGAGGTTCTGGTTATTCTCTATAACATAATTATAAATTTAATGTTACCAATTTAAAATGTAACTATGGTTAATAACTGCGAAAACTGGATTTCCTCTGAAGCTATGAAAAGTATCTACTTTTCTCATTTACACATTTATATCATGAAAAGTTTTCAACGGATTTGATGTTGTATGTTCATTGCACAGGTATCATGACTCATTCTAAAGCCTCATTTGGTCACCGAGGTGTTCCAAAGTTTGGAATGAGTGGTTAAACCCTAAACCATGTACCGTTGGCGCCGCGGTCGAATCTTTGGCAGGGTAGAAATAGAAGGCAACATACATTGCTGAAGGAATGTTGGTAGATATTTTGATGCAGAAAACCAAAACCTAGAATTGAATGTGCCTAATCCGAAACAGGGCAATAATGTGCAACTGATGAAGGTTGCCTAATCTGTTGAAAATTATAACTGAAACAGCAATTGACATTGATCGGAAGGCGCAAGTTGTCCTCGTCAAACCACCTGCGACGTAACTAATGTATCCACCATAGCTAGCGGTGCTGATTATCTATGGTTAGAAGCTAAGAGTCATACAGTGAGGTTTCAGAGCATGTGGTTTCTTCCGACAGATAATTCATGTCAGTTACCACCGCCTAAGGGTGGATACAGTTGGGTTTCAGAGCATGTCGTTTTTTCCGGCAAGATAATTCATGTCAGTTACCACCGCCTAAGGGATGATACATTCAGGTTTCAGAGCATGTGGTTTTTCCCGGCAAGATAATTCATGCGACTTACCGCCGCCTAATGGCTGATACATTCAGTTTTCAAAGCATTGATACATTTAGGTTTCAGAGCATGTGGTTTTTCCCGGCAAGATAATTCATGCGAGTTACCATCGCCTAATGGTTGATACATTCAGTTTTCAAAGCATGTGGTTTTTCCAATTCATGCAAGTTACCACCGCCAAATGGTCAATACAGTCAAGTTTCATGCGAGTTACCACCGCCAAATGGTCGATACAGTCAGGTTTCAGAGGGTGTTTTTTTCCGGCACGATAATAGATGTGAGTTACCACCGTTAAGGGTTGGTACATTCAGGTTTCCGAGCATGTGGTTCTTTCCAGCAAGATAACCAATGTGAGTTACCACCGCCATTATCTGAAAAGCGAGATAATTCGCGTCAGTTACCACTCCATTATCTGCAACGCGTATGATACGTGACCACTCCATTATCTGCAACGCGTATGATACGTGAGCTATTCAGAGGATACACGATTCACTTTAGCCTGGTATGTGATGTATCCTTGCCGGATATGCGATTTGCCTCTGGCGCGAACCATTCCCGACACTGTATACGCGAGTTTATTCTGGGCAATGCGAGTAATTATTGCCTGTCATGCGAGGTATTTCACTGTGAGTCGGTGCAAAATGCCGGATATGCGAATTATCATGCCGGATATGCGTGTTATCATGCCTGATACGCGCGTTATCTCCGGTGCATATAACGCGAATGATAAGTCATTTTTCCGTCAGAGATAAGCTGCGTTTCCAATAGATAATTCGCATATAGGGCATAACTAACCCGCATTGCCAGGAAATAAGTAACATATCCGGCAAAGGTTGCTGCGATAGCCAGAGATTTACTCGCGTATTCGAGGAGATTCTTGTCGGAAATAGTTGACGTTAGGCAAACATCGCATATCAGCCAAGTCTTCTCGCATATCTGGCCGCGTATCCTCCGAAAACTCACTTATTACTACCGCGTTGATAGTGAATAAACGACTTATGCATACCCTGTTGATAACGACCAACTCACTTTTGAATAACGCGTTAGTAATAAATAGGTCACGTATCAATATTGCCACAACGAAAATCAATATTTCAAAAGCCATAAAGACAGTATACCTCCACAGAGAAATTAAGAAGAAACCTATAAGAAACATTCATAAGTTATCACGAGCATAACCCAGCAGACAATCGCGACAGTAATTCGCATATAACCCAGTAGACAATCGCCATGGTAATTCCTATATAACCCAACAGATAATCCCGATCGTAATTCTACCGATCAAACACAGTGCGGGGAAAATTTTCGCAGAAAGCGGTAATTGTGAGAATTTGCAACAAACTAAAAAAGCAAAGAGAATACAATTTACTCTCAGAGAATTTCAGCAAACATGTTCAATATGCATATTCAAATATATGTCAATGCCACTTTGTGGATGGCTATACAACGAGTACACATACCAGGCGACATATCCGTTGATTAACTAGCAATTTTTGAAAGCGTATCTTTCCCGGAGCACCCAAATTGGACGGCTGCCATCTTTGAAAGTTTTCCTGTACAATGGCAATAACGTCTCGCCTCTGCTGCTCTCTGCGTTTGCCATGACTGCCCAATCCTGTGAAATCTTCAACTCAACACTTCAACCATAACAACAACAACGAACAACAACGGAATATCACCGAAAAATAAGAAAACAACATGCAGTTCCACTTTCAATTCGTCCACATATCAAAATGTCAAATCTTCCTTTCGTTGCTCCTTCGCTCCTTTTGGAGGCTAACTATTCCTTCTATTGTCAAGAAAACGAATTCAGGCAATTCATTCATTGTGTTGATCAAACTGCGTTAATGCTCGAACGCTCCAGGTGTGCAAGTAAGACCGATAGCATCGAGCGTAGTGAATGAATCTCCATCCAAGGCTAAAACCCGAACCATGGATGGCAGAAATCTGGCGGTAGCTCGCACTTAGATGGATAAATTGCTTTCTCATTGAACTGGCGGGCACACATCGGCCTCTCTAGCCGGCATGACAGCCACTTGTAGCTTGCTATTATTTAGATTATTTATATAATGTTTATAATATACCGAATTAGGTTTTTTCTTATATTTCATATATAATAGTGGTATGAAGAAGCAATGGTGAAACACGTAGTTGAATTCGTGGCTAAAATACTGAAGAGATAAAACGTGAAATATTCGATTTAATGGTTGTGTCTATAAGGAGGAAGGATTTTCTGATGGGCATGTGTTATGTGTTCTTTGTTCTCTTCATCTGTTATGTGTATTATGTTCTCTCCGTTGTTTAGCGCTGTACAACAATATAGCTAGTTCAGTGTAATGGACGCTGTACAACAATATTTCTAGTCCACTGTAATGACGATTTCTGACATGATTGAATTGAAAAAAATGTGATTAATAATTTACGGGTATTTAATTAACATGGTTTTTGTTGGATGAGTTATTTAATCAATTAGTAAATAAAATAGTTTTAGGTTTTTTTTTCTAAAATTTTTTTATTCTAAATTTTTTTTATTTATTATTTAAATAGATATAAAGTTGTATTAAATTATGTAATATATATGCTATATGTTTTAATGAATGTTATATAGTTTTAGTTTTTTTTTTTTTTTTTTAAATACTTTCTATTTATTTAAATAGTTAAAAGGTTGTATAAAATGTATTAAATTATGTGATATTTTTGTTATAAATTTATTTTCCATTTTTTTCGAATATCTTAACACACTTGATTAAATATTCCTTAGGACTCAATCCGAAGAATTATGACCTTGTGGAAAGCTTAAAGAGCCAGTGCAAATAAGTCAACAATTTTATAGACAAAACCATCAACAAAAATTAATTTGTGGTGCCTAAATAGAAGACCATTTCCTTGGAATGAAAAGTAAAGAGCACATGTAAATTAGTAAGAGCGAATTTATAAAATTACATTGACATGGTGTCTTTTTATATATTTCACCAAATTTTAAAAAATTAAAAGTTGAAAAAAGAATGAGAGTTCATATTTAGAACGTGGATTTGTTATTAAATTATTTATCTTTAAATGTTTTAAATAGTTGTTTGAATAATTTTTTTTACAATCCACTACTAAAAATTGGTTGCAATGAGTTTCGAAAATTATATTACATTGAATAATAATATAGTGTTTTGAAAAATAATAAAATAATAAGAAAAAGAAATAGATTTAATTCCCTTTTCTAGATTATAATTCTAGTTCTATTAATAAAATTGAAAATCTATAATATAATTATTTATATTAGTAAATGTGATATTTTATAAAATATAGATAACCTTAAAAATTTTAATTAAAAAACATATTTGAAATATATGTATACAACATAATTAACAAGTAAATATAAATTAAAATCTTTTTTAGAAGATAAATTAAAAGAATCATTTATATTCATATTCATAAAAAAAATATATATATATATATATATATATATATATATATATATATATAATGATATGATATACATATTATATTTAAATTTATATTAAAAAAAAACATAAAATAATAATATTTCTAATATAAATAAAGATGTGAAATTTATATAAATATAAATAATATTGTAAAGAAACAAATTAATCTTAACTCTGAATCTACTAAGGGCTAAGAGAATCAAATCTCCAAGGTGCAGAATGGTTTGTATCAAGAGAAATTTGATAATGTTTGGGCTTAATATGCATCTATGCTAGTTATATTAGTCTACTTAGTGTGAAAATGTCAAAAACTTGTAGTTTCTTTTTGTGGGCATATTTATCATGTAGGAGGGATGGTAAATTACCACTATTGAGCACTAATAACCCACTAACAGTTTGTGGATGAGACTATGTGGATGGGGGAGCCCTCTATTGGAGAAGCCTTGGCCTTTAAGAAAATTTTGAATGACTTTATGCTAGCCTTTGGTACTAAAATAAACCCCAACATGTCCTAAGTGTTCTTATTCAATACCCATCTAGCATTCAATCCCATCATTCATGTCTTTTAGGTTTCTCGTGAGCCTCTCTCTTTATCATTTATCTCGGAGTTACCCTAAAAGAGAATTCCCTATAAAATATTCACTAGAGATATATTTTGGATCTAATTTCCTCCAAGCAAAATAGCTGGAAATTGAGAGCCTTACATTTTCTAAGAAGATTAGTTCTCCTCAAATCCATGCTTTAGTAGCTCCCAATTTATAGAATTTTGGTCCTAGTTGCACTGAAAGTCGTCTTGAGCTCAATGTGTAACCTCATGCACTCTTTTCCTTAGGGAGGAGTAGCCCACAAACTAAAGTTGGAGCTTATGGCTTGGGTTTTGCTCTATCTTGAATTTATTGTTCACTAAAATGTTATAATTAGGTTATATATTCTTTTTATTATTATTTATTTAAAGAGCTTTCATAATTAATGTTGTATAAATTGTATTAAATAATTTTATATAAATGTTCAAATTATTGTTAGGTACAATGTTATAATTAATGTTTTTTTAATGTTTCATTTATTTTGAGTACTACTTCTATCCACTCGTTCATGTTATCAATATATTGTTGTGTTGGAACTCCTGACTGTCATCACCAACATGGATTAGAATCACATGGAATATTGCTAAAAATGCAGCAAGAAATTATGGATTTGATTTTGCCTTGATTAAATTGAGAACATTTGAATTTCCACATCAACAAACAACTTGGATGCAATCAACTTGTATGACATGGCATGTGTCACCCAGTTTAGTAAATAAATCCATGTTGGAGGAGTTAGAGTTGAGTTAGGCATGTGTGATTAGTAATTTGTAGCAATCAAGTTGTTTTTACATAAACTAGTTCTAATTGTTGGATGAACTATCGGAAGGTTAGTCGTGCAGTGGGACTTGGCTCAAACTCATTGATCATCCAATTAATTAATCAATAAGCCCAAAATAGCTAGTGCATGCAAATAATTCTAATTCCAAAGGTGTGGTGGAGATTCCAAGGGAGTGTTACATCAGTTGTAGACTAGTCTTCAGTGTACAAGTGTTGCATGCAGTGATATGATCAACCTTAGGAATTGCGTAATGCATTTTAGAAAAAAATCCTAGATAATATGAGCTTAATTTCTCAAGGAATTGTGCAAGGAAATAAGGACTCGAGACTAGGCATAAATTGACTAAGTCTGGGTGATAGCTTCTCAATGAGAAGAGAGATAGTTTATTCACTTGTAGGTTGTGCTCAATTGAGCAAAGCAATTGTAATACATCTTTATTCATCAGATTAATGCAGGAATGCTTTGGGGTTTTTAGGAGATTTCTTTCCCTAGGAAAAATATCGTATGCATGTGTGTTATTTATTATTGCATGTATTAAATTTTTGTTCTAAATTGTTAATTAACTTTCATAGAGCAATAGAGTAGGTTTGTGTCTTGTGATTTTGAAAAAAACTTCATGAGAAGTTGAAAATACACATCGTAATATCTACATGGTATCATAGCAGGATTCACAATAGAGCAGGAATTTCGAAGTTGTTTCTGAGGAGGTTTAAATTTGCAGTTCTGTGTAGTAGGATCTCTTTAGAGTTGAGAAGATGGCCTTCAACGGACCGAGGATATATTATGCCTTAGAAGGAAACTCTAATTTCATCACAAAGAAGGGTCACATGGAAGAGGTATTTAATGACAGTGGATTGCTAGAATACATCAAGAGAGATGTTGCAAAATGAGTTGAATTTGATGCCCAAAACCTTTCTTAGTGGAATAAATATGTAGCCAAGGTGAGGAGAATAATATTGGAGGGAGTATAAGAGCACATTGTCATCAATTTGCATGGGAAATAAAATCCTTATGCAATGTTGTAAGAACTAAGAAATATGTTCCAAAATAGTAGTGACCACATGAAATTGGCACTCAAGGATAAAATTTGAAATATCAAGATGCATAAGAATGACACTATCTTGTAGTATCTAAGTAGGTGCACACAAGTTCATGATAAGCTTGCACGAGTTGGTGTTACTATTTCATAGGATGAATTCGTAAGCGAGGATGAAGAAAAAATTGCATTGGTTGGAAAGGGAAAGAGAGGAAAAGGGAAGAAATATAAAACCAAACAAAATTCCAACCAAGGGGGAAAGAAGAAGGATTTGTCAAAAGAAAATACTTCCATTTTCATGAATATGAGAAATACACCACAAAGTGTCCACACAAAAGGGCTGGAAAGAATACCTTAGGAGGAGTAGTAGGTGAAGCCTTGGCTTCATAAATTGAGCTTGACTTTAGCCTTATTGCATGCATGTCTAGCACAATGATGGGGAGCGTGTGGTACTTTGACTAAGGTGAATCGTTCCATATGACATGGTGTAGATAGTTTTTAATTGGCTTGGAGGAGAGAAGAGGTACAACGCAATCGATATTGGTACTATCACCTTTCATAGGGATTTGGGCTCCCCTCTCAAGCTCAATGATGTCATGTTTTTTCTAGGCCTAAAGAAAAATATCATCTTTGTTGTAGTTTTGGAATACTGTGGTTATGATGTGATCTTCAACAAAGAAGAACCATTCTTGAGACTCATAGCCACAGGATAGGTGAAACAGATTGAGGTTAATGTGAAGAACCTATATAAATTAAATGTAGAAAATTGTGCTACATTAAGTACTAAGGTAGAGAAAGTGTAGGGACGTGATGTCGGTCAACTTTGGCACATAAGACTTGGCTATTTACATCATGGTACCTTGAAGATTATACAACAAATAACCATTGGCCTCCCTAAAGGATCACTTAAGAAACAAGATGTATGTAAAGGATGTACATTGAAGAAGTACACCAAATCCACATTCCATGATCAAGACAACAAAGCACATGTAGTCCTAGAACGTATCCACTCTGATGCTGATGGACCTTTCTGAACAATCTCCACTACGAGACACTAATATTTTGTCATTTTTATTGATGAATTCTCATGGACGTGCTAGATCTTCTTCATGTAGAAGAAATATGAGACATTCTCCAAGTATGTAGAATTGAAGGCACTAGTTGAGAAAGAAACCAACAAGAAGGTGAAGCTTTGAGGACAAATGATTTAGGTGAGTACATGTTTAATGAATTAAAAATTTTCTTTTCCAAAGAAGGCATTCAACCAGAGTTGAAACCACACCCTACAACCCACAACAAAATGGGGTGGCCCAGAGAAATAATCATTGCATTATGGCAGAAGCGAGGGTGATGTTGCAAGATCAAGGCCTACCTCACCATTTGTGGGTTGAGGCATAAAACACAATAGACTATTTAAAGAACTGTAGTCCTCATCGAATTCTTGGCATGATTACATTGGAGGAGGATTTATCGTGGAGAAATCTCGTTGTGTCGCACTTTAGGATTTTTGGAGCCTATGTTTACTACCATGTCTCCAAGTAATTTACCCTAAACCATAAACCCTAAACCCTAAACCATAAACCCTAAACCCCAAACCCTAAACCTTAAAACCTAAGCATTTTATGTCTATTAAAAATAATTTTGTAACTTTTTTAAGCGTTTACTAAAATAATTTACTAATGTGGTATAAAACCTAAACCCTAAACCCTAAACCCCAAACCCTAAACCATAAACCATAACCATTTAATAACATTTTAAAAAGTGTTTTGTAACCATTTTTAAGTGTTTATTAAAATCTCCTAATAAAGTATTATAAACCCTAAACCCTAAACCTTAAACCCCAAACCCCAAAACCTAAACCCTAAACAATAAACCCTAAACCCTACAAACTAAACCCTAGACCATAGGAATTTTATAACATTTTTTAAAGTGTTTTGTAAGTTTTATTTAAGTGTTTATTAAAATAATTTACTAATGTGTTATAAACCTTAAACCATAAATAGAAAACCCTAAACCCTAAACACAAAAACATAAACCCTAAACCCTAAAACCTAAAACCTAAACCCTAAACTCCAAACCCCAAACCCCAAACCCTAAACCCTAACTATTTTATAATAATTTTAAAATTGTTTTGTAACTTTTATTTAAGTGTTTATTAAAAGCATTTTTCAAAATGTTGTAGACCCTAAACACTAAACCCTAAGCATAATCCCAAAACCCCAAACCTTAAACCCTATACCCTAAACCCTAAGCCCTAAATCACAAACCCTAAACCGTAAACCCTAATCATTTTATAACATTTTAAAAAGTATTTTGAAACTTTTATGTAGGTGTTTAATAAAAGAATTTACTAAAGTCTTATAAACCCTAACCTCTAAACCCTAAACACTAAACCCTAAATCATAACCCTTAGGTTTTGGCGTTTACGATTTATGTTTTTGTGTTAAGTGTTTAGGGTTTTGTGTTTATGGTTTAGGTTTTATAACACTTTAATAAATTCTTTTAACAAACGCTTAAATAAAAGTTAAAAAATTCTTCTTAAACTCATATAAAGTTCTTAGGGTTTAGGGCTTGGGGTTTATAACTTGGGGTTTAGGGTTTAGGGTTTAGGTTTTGGGGTTTAGGTTTAGGGTGTATGGTTTAAGGCTTATAACAAATTATTAAATTCTTTCGATAAAAACTTAAGTAAAAGCTACAAAACGCTTTTAAAAATGTTATAACATGCCTACGGTTTAGGGTTAGTTTATAGGATTTAGGGTTTAGGTTTTATTTTTTAGGGTTTAGGGTTTGGGGTTTGGGGTTTAGGCTTTAGGGTTTAGGTTTTATAAAACTTCATTAAGAGCTTTTAATAAACACTTAGAAAAGGTTACAAAACACTTTTTAAAAAGTTATTAAATGATTACAGATTAGGATTTAGTGTTTCGGATTTAGGGTTTAGGGTTTAGGGTTATAACACATTATTATATTCATTTAATAAACATTTTAAAAAGTTACAAAAATATATTTTAAAACATTATAAAATTCTTAGTATTTAGGGATAGGGTTTATGGTTTGGGGTTTATAACACTTTGAAAATTTCTTTTAATAAGAACATAAAAAAAGTTACAAAATTCTTGTTAAAATGTTATAAAATGCTTAGGCTTTAGGGTTTCAGATTTAAAATTATATAAAATGCTCACACTTTAAGGTTTATGGTTTATAACACTTTAGTAAATGATTCTAATAAACACTTTAAAAAAGTAAGAAAACGCTTGTTAAAATGTTATAAAATACTTAGGGTTTAGTTTTTAGGCTTTAGGGTTTAAGGTTTTGGATTTAAAATGTTATAAAATTCTTACGGTTTAGAATTTTAGGGTTTATAACATTTTAGTAAATTCTTTTAATAAACACTTCAAAAAAAGATACAAAAAACTTGTTAAGATGTTATTGAATGCTTAGGGTTAGGTTTATGGTTTAAAATGTTGTAAAACTCTTAAGTTTTAGGGTTTAGGTTTCACAAGACTTTAGTGTTGCAAAGATGAGAGATGCTAGCTAAAAAATCCAGTTTGCAGTAGATGTGAATGAGAATATTACTTCACATAGGAAATAAATCCTATATGTGTATGAATATATTGTGAAAGAAATTAAAGGGGAAAATAGGCCCTCCCTCATTCCATCCATTTTTCCCTCTCTCTTTCTCACTCTCTCTAACTCTTGCTCTATCTCACTCATACTATCTCTCTCTCACAGTATCTTTGAACCTCTCACTGTGATTCTTACTATGTGTCTCCCTCACTCTCTCTATGATCTTGAATCATTCTCTATACCTCTCTCTGCCAGTCTCTCATCATCTCATTCTTTACCTTACTCTCTCTGTTCCTATGTCTCCTCTCTCTCTCTCTCTCTCTCTCTCTCTCTCTCTCTCTCTCTCCAATTCTACTTCCTCCTCCTTTCCCCCCTCTCTCTTTCTCTTCGTCTATATCTTGATTTCTTTCTCTCACTTTCTCCCCCTCTCTCTTAACATCTCCCTCTCTCACTGTCTCCCAATAATTCTCTTCCTCACTCTCAGAATGCCTCTCTCACATAATCTATCTGACATTATATCCTTCTCACTCTCTCTCTCTCTCTAAATCTCTTCCTCTCTCTCCCTCCCTCTCCTCTCACTCTCACTCTCATTCTCACTATCCCTCTCTCCCCCCCTCTCCCACTTTCAATATTTCTTTTCCTCTCTCTCCTAGCCCTCTTTGTCTCCCTCCTCCTCGCTCGTTCTCCCTATCTATCATGTCCTCTACGTCCATCTCTCACTCTTCTCACTCTTCCTCTGTCTAATTCTCCATGTCCATCTCTCTTTATCTCACTCTTGATATCCTCCCCTACCCTCCCTCTCTCTCCCCTTTCTCCTTGTCTCTTGCACTCATTGCCTCTCTCCCTTTCTTACTCCTTCTCTCTTAATCCTTATCTCTTCTTATCTCTCATCCTTTCTCTCATTCTCTCTCCCCCTTTCCTTCCCATGACTCTCTCTCTCTCTCCCTTAAATATATTTATGTCCCTCAACTCTCTTTCTATCATATCTTTCCCATTCACCCATCTCACTCTCTATCTCTATGTCACCATCACTCCCTCACTCTCTCCCCCATAATCCTAAAACTTAAACCTTAAATCTAATTTTGAAAACTCACTTCAATTAACATTATTCAGCATTAAGTGAAACTAATTCTTTCAACAAAAATAAATGTTGGCAATATAAAAAATTATATACATCATAAAAGTGCAATTTAAAAAATTAAAATAAAAACATACTTTTTATAAAAAAAAATATATACATCATTTAGCATTTTTTTCTCTGTAAATACTAACTTCTATTAACTGAAAGGAATTTTTTTTTTACATATGATCGAGGCGTAACAACACTCGACAGAACAGAACTGCCCCATTACAGACATGAGCTGGGGAAACCAGTTACAAAGTGCAGGAGACCAGAAATCAGACAAAGAGAGAGACATGCGTTGACGAGAAGGAGAACTGAGCTAACACAGAGATACAAAAGATTTTGCAACCCAATATATAAAGAGTCATCAAATTCCACCTGGGAGCCATAAAAAACGATAGGACAATTGCATAGAAACCTGACCATAAACCTGAAACCGAAGTTGAAACAAAAAGGAACAGTCCCAAGTGGCGTTACTTCTCCTCTGCTGGTTCATTGTCCTTCTTCTCAGCCCAAGCAGTGTCTCCAGTCTTTAGACCTTCACTTCCGCTTAAATCACTATCAGTGATAGCTATGGCATGCTCCGCCTCGCCCTGAGTTCTGTCCTCGGCTGCAAGTCCTGTGTCTTCGGGTGGAGGAGGATTTTTAAGAAAAGCCTCCTGCTCATTTTTCTCTTTTTCCCAATTTTTCATGTTGTCTTTGCCTCAGGAGTTCTCACTGCCTGGAGAGGGGACAGGGGCGATGCAGGCCAAGGGGGAGACAAGGTTTTCCTCTTCCGAGAGAATAAGGGTAATGTGGGCGGTGACCAGGGGTCTGTGCAGATTGCTTTGAAATTTGAAGTGCGTTGTTTGAAAAGCACTATTTGGTATGGGTTTCCTGCTAGAGCCAACAGAAGGTCCAGCATCATGGACAGGGGAGGGATTGAACGAATCTGGCGCTGTTTCCATGGTAAAACCAACTGGAGGTTGCAGACGGGTGTCATGAAGTCCCTCAGAGTGTTTCCGCTTGCCTGAATGCACCATGATGACAGTATGAAGGTGGGACTCAAAAGGGTTATGGACAGGATGACTAACAGGATGGGGTCGGGTGAGGCAGGAGGGTTGCTCGCCAGAGCTAGCGACTAACACCACAGTATGACAGAGCGTATAGACAGCTACGACTATTGCAGACAATAACAGAGAGCGAGAATCCAAATTAGGGGCGAGATTACCTTTGAGAGGGATGGCTTTCAGCCCGCACCGATGCACCAGATTTAAACCATCACCCACAGCTCCCGCAAACCATGTTCTATCACCGCGCGACAGAGCCCAAAGCTTGATGAATGAGCCTTGGATCGGCATGATTATAATCGGAGGCATAATGCATCGATCAACACAGAACTTAATTGCAAATCCACCACCCGAGCTCGCATTAATATTCATTCCCTACTCGCATGAGGTTACGTCCCAGGAGGCCACGCTGCTCTACAGCTGGCAGTACTGGGCATTAAACTCATGCATTGAGAACTGTGGAAACCGTAATGACACCCGGATCCGGGATACATCATTTAACATTACTTAGCGTTAAGTGAAACTAATTATTTCAACAAAAACATATGGTGACAAATACAATTTTATACACATTGTAAACATGAAATAAATATTATAATATTAATAAAATAATCACAATCCATTATGCCATTTTCATATTTAGAAAGAGTAAAATTTACATAAAAAATAATAACCACCATAAATTAAATAACAAATTCATATTACCTTATACTAAAAATATATATTTGATCATAAATATAAATGAAGGCAGTTTTATAATAAAAAACAAATAAACCAATATATGATTATAAAAAATACTATGTATACACAAGTAAATAACGAAAAATATATATAATATCAAGTAAATGCATTTTTTTTTTATATAAAAGAAACCAGGAGAGAATTCAGTGTCAAATTTATTCATATTAAAAGACATAATAATAATAATTTAATTGAAAAAACAAAGAAAGTGGAGCATCTGGGATAATAATAATAAAAAAAAAACTCATATAATAAAACGAATGGAATTAAACCAAACTAAACTGAATGAAACTAATAACGGAGAAACTAATCCGGTAAACACATACGTACTGCATTTGTAAAAACAATTTAACAAAGTTTAGGGGCCATAGTGCGATGTCAATTCGTATGGTTTGAGACTTGCCTGCGGAGAAGATGATCGAGGGAACGAAGTTTTCAATGACGGAAAACATTGGAGTAAGATCTGTGTGTAACATTGGAGTAAGATCTGTGTGTTATGAGTATCAACAATTTGAAATCAAAATTTCTCATCCCAGTATTTCTTCAACGAGCAACGACGGCTTTTTCGTTCATTCTTGTTGTGACAACGAGCAACGCCGGCTTTTTAGTTCATTCTTCTTGTGATAATAAACGGTGAGATCAGACTAAATATTCGCGAAATGCTGAATAAATTGTAAAAATGAAAGGACTAGGGTTTTGACGGATTTAGATAAATGCTAAACTAAAATCAAGAATACCTGCATGAAACACAGATAAAAACTAACTTAAATCAACAAATAAACTGAAATCAAAAAATATTTTACGGAGATAACAAAATGCCACCTAAAAATCAGAAATCTAGATACAACAAAGATGCTAGTTAAACAACTCCGAAATCTCAATATAATAAAACTAGATATGGTTAAACAAAATTGCACTGAAAATAATATTGTACAAAATTGAATTTGTAAAAACAATTCGGCTACCTTTGTCTGGATAACACAACAATCTTAGATCAGAACATCAGTTTTGCCCGATGAAAATATGGTGAAAGCAATCGAAATCATTTGAGAGCGTTTATGAATTCATTTGCCAATGTTTTTGAAATCGTAGATTTCTTCGGACCAATTTCCGCTCCAGAAACAACACAATCGAAATCATTTTGGAGGTTTTATGAGTTCGCTTGCCCGTGTTTTTTAAATGGTAGATTTCTTGAATGACCACTTTCAGCTCGAGCAACAACTACTAACATAGGAAGCCTTCGATTAATTTTGATTTAATTCTCAATTATCAAAGAATATTCTATCTTTTGACGAAAGACATTACTGTTGATTTAATTTTCATCTCTCAAATAATATTATATCGCTGGGCAAAATAAACACTGGCATAGAATGGACTAAAAACTAGCGGTGAGGTTTTGCGGAATCCTAATAAAATGGCTTCATCCCCATCTAAACACGCACAGATGCATGCATCAATTCCATTACAATAGAATATCTAAAGACACAGATGCATACGCGTTAAGAATCATGAACATGTGAACCCACATATGCATACGCGCTAAGGCTTTTAAGAATGCGTTGAACCCATACAAGCTGTTGTAATGGCTCCGTGATAGTCTACTGTTTCAAAATCCTTCCTTCTTCTCTTTGCTTTTCTGGCAAGGTCATTAACTTAAATCCTTGCTTTTTCTGAGTTTTTTGCTTTCTTGATTTTGTGGTTGCAATGTTTTCTAGGGTTTTTGCTTTATTATAAACGCAGTCATCCGCTTTTTTGTGCTTTTCGTTTTTTTTTTTACTTTTTCTTTTTGCTTTTTTATTTTGTGTTTAAAGGCTTTTACGGAGCTTTTTAGCTTTATTGCAACTGCAGGCTTATCCAATTTTTTTTTTTTTGTGTTTTTTCCATAATTTTTTTTGGGTGCTTTCTTGGTTTTCTGTTTTTCCTTTGTTTCAGGTTGATTGTTATTGTTGTGTTGTTCTATTTTTTGTATTTTTTATTTTTAACCTGTTTTTTGTTTTTATCTATTTTATATCATAAATATAATTAATGTAATTTTTATTTATTTAAATAGATATTTATTTATTTTTAATGTAGACATATATAAAATTTATTTATGGATTAAACATTTTTTTATTTTGTTTTTAGTTTTTTTTTAAATTAATTTTAATTTCAATTTGCCAAATATAAAAGAATATATAAAATATACTTTTCAAATATATAAAAGAAACTATAATTTAGCATAGAAATTATTATTTTTTAACTAACATACTAAACATTATTATTATTTAATTTATGTTATTCTATGTTAATACTTTTAATTTTTTGTATTGAAATTTCAAAATCTTAATTTCTATACCAATAGGCGTCCCTTTTGGAATTGGCCATGTAAATTATTTTTTTAATTAATCATTTTGATATTATGGTTTAAATTTAAAGATGCCAACATATTCTCTGGTCATCCCCACTACATGAATGAATGAGAATGTAACAACTAACTTTCGTTTATATCTAAATAAGGTGTTTAAACTTTGTTAAAAATTGTTTTTTACCAAATGATGATTAAAAATTTAGGATGCCTATTACTTATCACCACATACAGGAATTAGAGAAAAATAAAAACTTGTGCGAATATTAGAGAAAAATGAATTTCAAAATGAAGAAAAATATTAAAACTTGGCTACCCCATTACATTCTAATTCACTTAACTTTTTATTTAAATGTTGCCAAACCTTGATTCATTCTAAACCAAAAAATGATGAAACGTGGTTGCATTCCTTTTGAATTATATAGTAGTGGGTTAAATTATATTCTTTTAAAGGTGTTAGAATTTCAATTGACGTGGTTGCATTCTTTTTGAATCATATAGTAGTGGCTTACATTATATTTTTTGAAATATGTTTGGCTTTCAATTTAAATGGTGAATTCTTTTTCAACAATATAGTATTATATTTTTGGAAATGTGTTTGACTTTCAATTTATGTGGCTACATCTCTTTTTAACCATTTAGTAGTGGCTTATATTATATTTTTTGAAATGTGTTTGACTTTCAATTTAAATGGTGCCAAACTTGACTTCATTCTAAACCAAAAAATGTTGAAGCTTGACAACATTTTTTTAACCATATATAGTAGTGGGTTACATTATATTTTTTAAATTGTTTTGTTTAGAACTTCCAAATCAAATGGTTTCAAATGTGGCTTCATTTTCAACAAAAAAAAAATTAAAAAAAATGAAACATGGTTACTTTCTTTATAAAACGAAATGAGTAGAAAATATAGATATAATAAAATAGATGAAGTTAAACAAAACTAAACTTAATGAAACTAATAATAGAGAAACTATTTAATCTTATAGATATGTAATCCATTTGTAAAAATGATTTAGCAAAGTTTATGGAGGGTATTTGCAATTTGGGCCATAGTGTGATCTCATTTGGCCTGGTTCTAGACTTGTCTACAATTTGAAATGACAATTTCTCATCCCTAGGATTTCTTTAGTGAGGAACGATGACATTTTCTTTCATTCTTGTTGTGATAATAGAGGGTGAGATGAGCCCAAAATGAAATACTTCGCAAAAATTCTTAAGAAATTAACTGTAATGAACGACATTTTAGAAATGAAAGAACTAGAGTTTTGGTGGATTCAGAGATTGGAACAAGGGATGAGTAATAATAAAATTTTCCTCGAGCTAAATGGGTTTCATAGTGAACAAGGCATGTTTAAATATATAACATAGATAAACTTGGTTGAAATATAATCAACATAGATAAAAATGAGCTGAAATCAAGAAATCTTTTCTGGGGATAACGAAATGCCACCTAAAACTAGAAATCTCGATAGGACAAAGATAAGAGTTAAACAACTCCATAGTCTCAATATAATGAAATTAGATACGGTTTAAACAAAACTATACTGAAAATAATATTTTAAAAACTACATTTAATTTTGTATAACAAATACCTATTGAATTTGTAAAAAACAATTTGCCTACCTTTGACTGCATAATATGACAATATTAGATTGGATCAACAGAACATCGATATTTCCAGATAAAAGTATGGTGGAAAGAATCCAAACCAATGATTATGAATTTCATGTTTTTGAAATGGTAGATTCCTTGAAGGACCAATTTCTGCTCGAGAAGCAATGATCTATTGTAACATAGGAGGCCTAGATCATCAAAACAGATCAAGATATTTAACTTTTATTAAATGAATTTAACAGATCGAGGAATTTAACTTGTGAGAATTGTTATTCAATTAAAAAAAATAATTGTAACTTTTATTTAAGTGTTTAGGGGTAAGTGCTTCATTTTTTTGATAAATTTAATGAGGCTGAATGAAAAAATACTAACAAGAAATTTTCAAAACAAAACAAATTCAAAAATTACCACTATCTTAGTTTACTATTCATGTAATAGTTGAAAAAAAATCTTATTGGAATACATGTGTCTGCAAAATCCTATTGAAATATTGCTTCGTAAACATAAAAAAAGAAAATATAAAATATATTTTTTCATAAACAAATAAATTTTTGATATGAAAAACATAGTTCTCTTGTTGTAGATGATGCTTATATATATATAAGCATGATCTATTAGGGAAATCTTCTCTTCGCGTGTCAATAGAATCTCCTCCTCTTCTCCTCTTGAATTAGGCACACGAGAATGAGAATTGATTCACCAATGGTATAGCCCTTTAGAAATGATGTAATTAATGGAAGAGGTATGGATATAAAGTTTATTGAAGTTTCCTTTTGTACATAAATAACCATAAAACCATGAATGTCTATGGAGGATGCTTTGGGTGAATTTTTTTCTACAAAACCAGAAGGTAATACATTGGAGAAATTGAAATTCTATGGGATATTAAAAATAGTTACATGATCAAAACACATGTGTGAAACCATTGCCATAAAACCCTAATTTTATGATTTCCAAGGAAATTAGTTTAAATAACAACCTTTTTGAGAAATTAAGGCAAATCACTTACAAAAATTACGGATTCTAAACATAAAGGTTACTTGAGCATTTGGTCATTGTGTAGGGATGGGAACTCCTGTTTCTATGAATTTTATTTTTCTTTCACCGGGGAGAAAATAGTATAACATATAAACATTTTAACATAATATTTTTTATAATCATCCTTAATCACTATTGCGATAAAAAAATCAACCTCCAAAGTCTTGAACCCTCGAATTTCAACTCTCGGAAAAAAATCTCCCCTAAAATTTTATCTACATTAATAAAGACTATAAATGAACTCCAAAGGGTAATTTACAAGAGAAATGTTTTGTGGAAAAATGTAGACTTCAAGACATGGCTGCCACAAATTAAAAATTAGACGGTATTTTTAATTAAAGTGTATTTTTCTCCAACCATAAGATACAAAAATTGTAATAATGGAAGTGTAATTTTAAAATCATAACACCAACTTTTGGGGATTTTCCATACAAAAAGTTATTACAATTCCCAAAAATTAAGCAAAAATATTCAAGAGCGAAAGGAGAGCATGCTTGAGGTATTGGGATGTAAAGCAAATACACAAGCCTCATCTATTAGATATGAAAATCATTATTCATATGACAACTTAGAAAATGGGAAGGAGACTATCGAATACTTAAACCTGGGTTGTTCTCTACAAATTAATCTCAATACCACCATATAAGGGCTAGTGAAATAAAGATCTCATTTTGAATGAAATGAGAAGGGAGAAATGGCTACCATAAATCCTTGTCCTTGAAAAACTGGGTAAATGGAAACTAGTATCTCCTAATTTCACGAGCTATTTTAGTTTTTTTAGATCTCCCTTGAAATATGGTAACCTCTATACCAAATTTTCTAATAAAATATTTTTGGGGCTACTATTAATAATGCACTATCATAAAAAAATGTATTCCTTTCAAAATTTGAAACCTTAAATTTTATCCAAGGGCTAAATTTCATCGCTAAAATTTTCCACTAAGATTATTTTTTTTGAAATGTACATGAAAAAAGATATTACTATAGATAATCACAATATAACTTGTAATAAAGTTATAATTTAGTTAATTTCTATGTATTTTTAATTTATATGGATTCCCTAGTTTGTTAATTTGATGTTAATATTTTCTTTTAACTTAAATTTAAAGAAAATTCCAAAGTGGATATGTCTATAATTATGCTAATCAGAAGAATAGATATTCCATAGTTATAATTTAATTATTAAGTTGATGGAATATATTTCACCTCGATGGAATATGTTGGAACATTCATAGTTATATTTTAATCTTTAAAAATGCTTCAAATTCTTGAAGGTATCATATTTAAATGTTAAGAAAATTTCATGTACTTGAATGACTATATTTTTGCATGGAGGAAATCTTCCTAAATGTATTACTTATCATTTAATAGTATGATATTATATATGTGAAGAGATATGTTCTTCATTCATGAGACTGTAACTTTCATTTCCAACAGTGGAGAAGATAGTGACAATTTAATATTTTAATTTAAGACATGAATCGTAAATTGAATTGCATATCTCCACCCCCACCTCCATCCACTCCTCCAACTGCATCACCTCCTCCTCCTCCTCCACCTCCATCTCCACCTCCACCTCCATCTCCAACTGAATCACCTCCTCGTCCTCCTCTCCCCCACCTCCACGTGCACCACCTTCTCCTCCTCCTCCTCCTCCAGCACCTCAACATCCACCACCACCTCCACCTCCTCCTCCACCACCTCTGCCACCTTAACCTCGACCCCTCCTCCACCTCCACCTCCACCTCACCCTCCCCCTACTCCTTTTTTCTCCTCCTCCACCGCCACCTCTTATTCCGAGACCTCCACCTCCACCTCATCCTCCACCTTCACCTATGCCTCTCCCTTTGCCTCCGCCTCAACCTCCTATACCACCACCTCATCCTCTTCATCCCCCTCCACCACCACTTCCTCTACATCTACCTCCAACTCCACCTTCATCTCCTGCACCTCATCCTCCACCTCCACCTCTGCATCCACCACCACCTCCTCTACCTCCACCAAAAGCCCCTCCTCCTCCTCCTCCTCCACTTCCACCTCCTCCTACTCCTAATCCACCTCAACCTCCACCTCCACCTTCACCTCCTCCTCCACCTCCACATCCACATCGACCTCCTCATTCTGCTCCTCCTCCACCTACTTTTACACCACCTCTATCTTCTCCTCCTCCTCCACCACCTCCACCACCTCAACCTCCAACCTCTCATCCACCTCCACCCTCTCAACCCCCTCTTCCTCCTCCATCTCCACCTTCGCCTCCTCCTAATGCACCTGAACCTCCACCTCCACCTCCACCTACTCGTCCACCTCCAACTCCATATCCACCTACTCCATCTCATCCTCATCCAGGTCCTTCTCCACCACCTCTATATTCTCCCCCTCCTCCACCTCTTCCACTACCACATATATCTCCACCACCTCCTACTCCACAACCACCTTCACCTCCACCACCTCAACCTCCATACCCTTATCCTCCTCCTCCTCCTCCCCCACCTCCACCTTTTCCACCTCCACAAACTCTTCCTCCACCACATCCCCCTCCCGCTCTGTCTTTCCCTCCTCCACCACCACCACCTCCACCTAAACTTTCACCTCCTGCACCTCTTCTTCCAGCTACACATTAACCTCCATCACCTCCACCTCCTCCTCCTCCTCAACCATATCCACTTAGACCACCTCCTCCTCCACCTCCACCTCCCGCTCTACCTCTGCTTCTAGCTCTGCCTCTACCTCCACCTTCACCACCACTTCCTCCTCCACCACCTCCCCCTCTCACTTTACTGCCTCTTCCAGGTCTGCCTCCGCCTCCATCACCACCTCCTCCTCCACCACCATATCCACCTCTACTTTAACCTCCTCTTAGTCTTCTTCCAGCTACACATTCACCTCCACCACCTCCACCTCCCCCTCCACCTCCCCCTCCACCTCCACCTCGTCCTCCACCATATCCACCTACACCACCTCCTCCTCCCCCACCTCCACCACCACCTCCACAGCGTCCAACCCCTCCTCCTCCAACTCCATGTTTACCTCCTCCACCACCACCTTCTCCTTCTTCTCCTCCTCCACCTCCACCCACACCTCTTCCTTCACCACCTCCTCCATGACCTCCTCCTCCAGCTCCAACTCTACCTCCTCCACAACCTCTTCCTCTACCTCCAACTCTACCTCATCCACCACCTCTTCCTCCACCTCCAACTCTACCTCCTCCACAACCTCTTCCTCAACCTCCAACTCTACCTCCTCCACCACCTCTTCCTCCTCCTCATCCTCCACCTCATCCTTCACCTCATCCTCCACCTCATATCATTTGACCCACTTTGTCTTGTTAGGGGCATATTCAATTGAAAAGGTGATAATATAAATTTACCAAGGCTTATTACAATTCACTTTTGTAACTAGAGGCAACATAATAACCTTGAAAAAGACATCTTTAGCATGTTTAAAAAATATAGTTGTATATTTTTTAAATCAATTATATGTTTTCTTTCAAAATTAGTTTATTAAATTAAACACAAATATAAATCAAAGGATAAAAATTCAACTCTGCATTTGTATTTTTCAAATGTATTTTGATTAAAATATTTGTAAACAAAGTAAATGAACCTAAGTGAGTTAAAATAAAAGATTCAAATTTTTCCTCTTTTTATGTATGTGTAAAATTGTTTCACAAAAAGTAAAAATATTGTTTCACACAAAGGAAAAAAAGAAAAAAAAAACATGTATTGTTTAAGTTATAGGGTTTATAAGACTTTAGTAAATTCTTTTAATAAACACCTAAATAAAAGTTTAAAATTCTTTCTAAAATGTTATAAAATGATTACAGTTTAGGTTTTAGGGGTTTAGGTTTTATGGTTTGGGAGTTCACGGTTTAGAGTTTCGGGTTTAGGATTTAAGGTTTATAACACTTTAGTAAATTCTTTTTATAAAAACTTAAATAAAAGTTACAAAAAACCTTTTAAAATGTTGTAAAATGATTAGGATTTAGGTTTTAGGGTTTATAAAACTTAATAAATGCTTTTAATAAACACCTAAATAAAATTTAGAAAAAGCTTTTTTAAATGTTATAAAATACATAGGATTTAGGTTTTAGGGTTTCAGGTGTAGTGTTTGGGGATTAGGGTTTAGGCTTTATAACAATTTAGTAAATTATTTTAATAAACACTTAAAATAAAGGCTACAAAAAGATTTTTAAAATGTTCTAAAATGATTAAGGTTTAGGGTTTGGGGTTTACTATTCAGGGCTTAGGTTTTATAATAATTTCGTAAATTATTTTAAGAAAATTTTAAACAAAAATTACAAAACATCCCCAAGGGTTAGCTCAATCGGTCAGTCGTCACCTCACCATATGGGAGGTCACATGGTCAAACTTGAAAGCTCTTGGGGTCATGTCAAGTAAATATGGCCAAGGGGTATTGATCACCTTCGGGTGGGGTCTACCCTAGATATTAGTCATGTGGATGTAGCGGCTACCCATTGACCATGGGTATTTGTGAACCATGAGGAAAAAAAGTTTACAAAACACTTTTCAAAATGTTATAAAATACTTAGGGTTTAAGGTTTAGTGTTTTGGGTTTATACCACTTTAAAAAATGCTTTTAATAAACACTTAAATGAAAGTAATAAAATGCTTTTTAAAATTCTATAAAATGATTACTATTTAGGGTTTAGGGTTTTGGGTTTAGGGTTCATGTCTTAGGACTTAAGGTTTATAAGGATTTAGTAAATTCTTTTAATAAACAGTGAAATAAAAGTTAAAAAACTCTTTTGAAAATGCTATAAATTGCTTAGGGTTTAGGGTTTATGAGGTTTTGCAGAAGCCTAATAAAACAGGCCATGTATATCGATTTCAATTCAAGGGATTTACCCTCTCTTTGTTAATGACAATATTTAATTATGATAAAATAGTACAATGTAAATCTTTCTTTTTATTCCTAAGAAAAATTCATGCAATTTATTTACTTGTTACTGCCTGTAATGAAGTGATTCCATCAAAAGTTTACAATACTATAATATTTTTTCTATTTATAGTCTATGAGCACAAATTAGATATTCATGTCAACTCTATATATTTTGTTTCTACATAAAGATTGTATATAATTTACTATTACTATCATTTTATTTGAAGAAGAGAATACACAAATTAGGAAAGAGGTGTGCTGAACCCTTGTCATGGGAGTTTGGAAAGCTTGTTCTTAGGTGTTATTATTAATTTACCCAAGACTGCTTGTTCCATGGCCAATTGGTATGATTCCAGTCCTTTGGCCTAGAGCAAGCTAAACTAGGGATACATTTATTTTTCTACAAGCTAAACTATGTATAAATTTATTTTTCCTACGTATAATAATTCTTTTCTATAGTATCTTACAACAAACTATATTTTTACAGGTGAATAAAGGTTATTGTGTGTGTTTATATATTTATTCATCCAATCAAGCTTCTTTAACTTATTATATAATATCCTTTTGCATCTTTGAACACATTCAAGTGTATTCCTTTTTTTGTTGCGAAATCCAACTAGACTAGAATATACTTATCTAAGATTTTCTTGCTGGAAGTAAATTAAAGGCTATTGCATTTCTCCCAACAAAGAACTATGTTTCCAATTTACCTTTCCTTGACCCTTAGCAGCATCTTGCTACATTTGGGGCATGATAACAATAATTCTTCCCCAATATTCCTTTATATTTTATCCAACACATTTTATCTCCAAAAAACCTTTTAAGTGAGTTGTAGTCATGAGATTTTTATTTTGAGACATGTGTTCTCTTGATCTTCTACAAAACCAACAATTCAACTCAAGCAAAAACGAGAACCTTTCTTTTTTACATTTTTATCTTGCCTCTTCTTGCACATAACTCTTTCCTTGTGAATTATAAATCTAATCTCACATGTAATCCTTTAATAAATTTTCAAGAATGAGAACACAGAAAACCAAATTTTCTTTTATATTACTAAAAATAAATATCTACAGTGTCATATGCCACATCTATGACACATCATTTGACCCAATTTGACTTGTTAGTGGCATATTCAATTAAAAGGGTCCTGTAAAAATTTACCAAGGCTTATTAAAATTCACTTTTGCAATTAGAGCCAACATAAGAACCTTGAAAAATACATCTTTAGCATGTTTAAAAAAGATAGTTGTATATTTTTTAAATGAATTATATGTTTTCTTCGAAAATCAATTTATTAAATTAAAGACAAATATAAATCAAAGGATAAAAATTCAACTCCACATTTGTATTTTTCAAAATATATTTTGATTAAAATATTTGTAAACAAATTAAATCAACATAAGTGAGTTAAAATAAAGGATTCAATTTTTTCCTCTCGTTAGTTTGATATTATGTATGTGTAAAATTATTACACAAAAAGGTAAGAAGAACACAAAAAATCAATCCATAATAAAAAATAAAAAACACAGTTGAAAATTCTATCACTATAAAGCATCAATTTGATGCCCCTAAAGTATATTTGTATGAAAATGGTCTATATTTGATCAACATCTGCAAGTGCTTGCACCAACTACTTATCAAACAACATTCCATATGACTTCAACGCCAACACTTGCAATAACACAATCATCTCGATCATCTTTCTTACAACATAAATTCAATTTCCTTGAGACAAGCTTTTAGGATGTGGTCTCTCTTCTGAAAAAAAACATCACACTCACGAAATTGAAGTTGAATTTTCCAATAGGTCGCATAAGGAAGGGACAATAAGAGGAATCCACATTTTAAATATTGCAGGTGTAATTCAAGAATTTCTCATTTCCCATGAAACTAGATATGCTAATTAGCTGACCACCCTTATGGACGAACTTGTATTTCATGTAATTCAAGAATTTCTCATTTCCCATGAAACTAGATATGCTAATTAGCTGACCACCCTTATGGACGAACTTGTATTTCATTATACGAATTTATATTATTTAATTTATATATAATATATATATATATATATATATATATATATATATATATATATATATAGCATTGTATCTTTTGTGATTGGATTCTCAAGAGAATATAATATAAAGTAACACTTTGTTGGCTCTCTACTACATTGCTTCTCTTCTATTCCTATGTTCCTTATCTTCATGTGATTTCTTGTTTTCCTTTCTACTAATAACCAATGGTCATTGTATATTATATATCTTTTTTTGGAATATTTTACTATAATATAAAATGTTGTAAAATATTGGTGGTTCTTTTAATGAATTGGAAAATCTTGAAAATTATTGTTGGATCCCTCATTTAATCTTTACATCAAGTTTTTTTTCCTTCTTATGCATTTATTCTCTAATAGAAAAATAGTCATCCAATTACTTCACTTCAAATAAACCAACATCTTTAGGATTTGGTGGTTCATCACCATCTATAAGTTTTTCAACTCCTTGGTGTGTAAATATTATAGTAACTACTGTGATTTATTCTTCAATCAGATCTCTATAATTGTTGATGAATACACAGTTTTTTTGAGTTACATAAAATGCTCAATGAGATTGACTAAAAGACCAAATATGTGATGAAATTTAATTTCCTATATGAAAAAAAAATCAATTAATACAAACTCATATAAAGCCACAATTTTCGAGTTCAAAATTACAGCCCACAAAGAAAAGTGTTCATTACTTAGTATAACATGTTAAAAAATAAGTATCATCAAATTATTTCAACTTCAAAAATTTTAATACACTAAAGAATCTCTCATCCTCCACTAATTACATGTATTGCTTCTTTAGCCTTTCCCTCAGAAGTATAATTTCATTAAAGGAATGTTGTTCCCATGACAATAAATCCCCTACAATGAACACAGAGGAAGCTAGAGAATAGGTCATTTTTCCATACAAATAGCCAAGTAGAACATATTTCCATTTACTAATAAATATTTTGAAACAAAATACAAGATAAACAGTGGATTCTCTAAAAACTAAAGAATCTTAGGTCATGCAAGAAAGTGAACTAGAAAGTAATTTTTTTCCTTAAACCATTACATATATAAAAAGGTAATAACAATTACGCAAAATATGTGGAATGCCCAAGTAATAAACAAAGCCATATATTATTCCTAATATCCTATGTTTCTCAAGTAAACATAAAAAAAAGGTACACAAGGCTTCTTATTCAAGAAACAACGTTAACTTTAACCCAACACATTTTAAATAAATGATAATTATATGAAACGAGGCATTCCCAATGAAATGGTTTATTGAACAATAAAAGGAGAACTATAAGTGTTTAAGGAACTAATAAAAGTTCAAAAAAAAAAAACAAAAAAATTTAATCTTGAAAAATGCTTCAAATTGTTGGCCAAGATGTCAGATATAAATGTTAAAAAAAAATTATGTACTTGAATGACTATATTTGTGCATAGAGGAAACATTCCTAAATGTATTAGTTATAATTTAATGGTAGAATATCATGTATGTTAAGAGATATGTTCTGGATTCATGACCCTGTAGCCTTCATTTCCAACAATGGAGAAGAGAGTCACAAATTAACATTTGAATTTAAGAGATGAATCTTAAATT